>JAPQRQ010000010.1:596031-612377 GCA_037367365.1 Apogon talboti
TTCATTCACTTCCTTGAACACAATGCATTCTGGGTAACAATCTTAAAGGGAAACAGTCCATTTTAAACATAACAGCCTCCGGTTGCTATCGAAATTATATATTTTAATATATAAGTCGCACCTGAGTATAAGTCGCAGGACCAACCAAACTATGAAAAAAGTGCGACTATAGTCCGGAAAATACGGCACTTATTTTCAATACTTACTGCTCTACTTACATGGTACAAAGATGAGATACGTGTACTTTACTTGAATATTTCCATTTTCTTTTTATACATATCTCCCAAATGGCAACAACTGGCACTGAAAGATGAACCCAATCACGAACTGCTAAAATAGTTAAGTTCCTTCAGTTCCTTGAATATCAATTAAAATCAATCAAAAGTGGCTCAATTCCCTTTGCAGCAGAAAAAACTCTTGGAGTTATCTTTACCGCTCATAGCGATTGTAACTCACTTTCTTACACTCACATTACATTAAGGCTTAAAGCTGTACCGTCCACGTTTATTGTGTGGCCTTTGACTGCTAGCTTAGGTGCTGAGTTGACTTTCAGAGCTTCTGTTTATTGAATGAAACATTTTTCCTGACAGGCAACTCAACTGTAGTCAGATGATACTGTCGTGAAGTTTATGGTAACTTCATTACAACACAGCCTTTTGCATAATTTACAACTTGGGATTAAATGCATATTGAATCAATGGTGTCTCAGTTAGCATGCTAATTAGGCCAGCTTGTGTTAATTAGTGTGTTTATACATTACTTGAAGCTGACACCACTGTTATCAAATACAATTAAATGTGCTAACGTTTATCAAGTGGCTTTTTCTTTTTAATTATGTGATTTGTTTGGTAGCTGACATGGTTGATTCTTCGTAATAAACTAGTGCTAGCTCTGGAACATTTACAACACATTCTTCTTTAGCTCCACCCTCTTATCCAAATAAATGTACTTGTTTAAAAAATGAAACACGCACACAAAAAAAAAAACAAAAAACAGATTGGATTCACTGGAAAATGCATCTGTACAATGCTAAAAACATTGAAAAATTTACTGTTTAGGGATATGAAGTTTTCTCAGGACATCAGCGCTACAGAATATGATGTAGATTAAACTGCCAACAATATACAAAATCTGTCAAAAATAGCTCAACCATAAACATATACAGGAGTAAATTGAATCCAAAAAATGTCTGAAGTAATAGAATAAAAGGGGCAGTGAGCATTTTAACACATAGCACCATACACAGATGATGATACTTGCAAGTTTCAGCTACTCAAGTAAGGTTTTTAATGCAGAACCTTAATTTGTTGGGGAGTACATTCATAGTGTACACACTTTTATTCAAATAAAACAGCTGAAATTTATTAAATATATAAATGTATTGAAAAAAATAATCATGATGATGATGATGATGATGATTATTATTATTATTAATAATAATAATAATAATAATGATTTCTTTTTCTCTTTATATTTCATGTTTCACACTGTATATTTTCAGCCTGTATTACACTTTATTTTGTACCTTGCTGTTTCCAAGTATTAAATTTCCCTATGGTGGGATCAATAAAGTCTTATCTTAAATCTTCTTTGTCAATTTATCTGCCACTAACGTTGGAACAGGTTGTTGCTGAAAAGGCAATAAAGGTCACCTTGTTCTTATGACCTAAACTTTAATATGAATTAAGAATTTTATAAGACCAGAGTGCTGCTAGAAAACCATATACCACAGAATACAATCATGGCATTTTCATTTTTTTTTTTTTTGCATTTTTGACAAATTTCACTGAATATTTTCCAAATCATCTAAAAAAAATCACTTAATTCAGACTCATTTTCAAACTCAAGGTCCTTGTCCTTGAGCATTTATTTTACATTTTCAGTTTAGCCTTTATTTATACATACGTAGTTATAATGTCATGATGCAACCAGACCTGTTTAAAATGAGACACCTATTTTAACACTTTTAGACTAATCTGTGCTTGAAAATGTTTCACTGAAACCCCTTAAATCATATGAAACTGCATCCAAAACACAATGCCCTGTGAAAAGCCTCAAAGATGGATGAGAAAGACAGGAACAGGCTGCAGTTGGTATGTATGGTGTTTCCCTGGAGGGAGTACTCACTAGGTCTGGTGACGTTTAAGAGACAGGTTTGTATTTCATTCTGATCTGTCACTTCCTGTGGAGAAGTATGAGTACCCAACAGGAGAATTTGGGTACATTAGGAGAATGTAAAGGGCCTCACGTGTGATGGGTGGGACACTCCTCATACTGCAGTCCACATAAAAGTCCTCTATAGTACGAGTTCAACTCAAAGAGACTTGTAAGAAGTTCATAAAGAAGTGGTTCTTTGATGATCCCTGTATATCCTTTTTCCAACAAGACACTTTGAGGGACCTGTTCAGAGCCAGTGCTTCATCTACAGGCAGTTCTTTGCATTTCAGCACCATTTCTCTATTTTTTTTAAACTGGTTCCATTAATTTCTTAGGTCTTTAGTTCCACCTCAAGTTGCAAAATGGATCGTCACATCATACAGGGTGTCCATAAAGTGTCTTTACAATTACAAATGATTTTAAGTCTAAATGAGGAAATTATTACAAACTGAAAAGTACACCTCTATATGGACACCATTAGTTGCACAAAGCACATCAAGACAGTGCTGGATTTCTTGCCACGTTCACTGTAGCATAAACTCACCAATGGGGGCATTGGCATCAGCTTCAGGTCGTTGATGTATCGTATCTTTGTTCGATACATGATGTAGACATTGGTTTTGCCGTCCATTCTGTCTGTCCTGTAGATTATGACAAGGCTAAAACAATTCACTCTTAACTCAAGGGAAAAATCAACCATTTTTATTGGTTCCTTCAGCGGTGGACCTGAATTTGTTGCGAATTATTTTGAGTCGAAATGCCCAAAATGAAAAGGTGAGTGAAATGGAAGGGCTATCTGGTCCATGTTGGATATGGGGTAACTCTGGTTTTGGCAGGGGTTGGGGTGAGACTGTATTGACTGGTGAGACCAAAAAAACCCTTGTTTGTTAAACCATTTGTTAAAATCCAGGGCTAGAGTAGTATCTAAATATGCAGGACTTTGTAAAGTCAAGAGTAAAACTTGTAAAGAGACAATAGTCTGCTACCTTTAAGATAAGATAAGATAAGATAAGATAAGATAAGATAAGATAAGATAAGACTTTATTTATGGGAAAACAGAACAAATACAGACAAAAGCACATGATGAAATGACCTTATGCTGCTTTCTTCCTTGTGGAAAAAAGCAAACCAACTCTGAACTGGTACCAGCACCAGCCCAGATCTTCCACTAGGTTTGTGTTCATGGAAAGCAGGTAGTAGAGAACATCCCTTTTGCTTACCCTCTCTACATAGTGGTCAGAGGTCAAACATGAGACAGGTAGCAACTCACATTCGTCTGATTTTTGCTGAGATTGTGTTGTTTGGCCTCTCACGTCTGGCTGTTCCAATATGAGGCTCCACTACTGCTGTACGTGTTTTGCTGTACATTCTTTTTTTCATGGAAGAGGAACCTCTGAAACAAATGTTAAGTCTAAATGAGCAACAGTTCCACAGAAGCCCCTCCAATACTCTTTCCTTGAATTACTGTAAGATTTACACAACAGCCCGAGTTTGATTGAGCAACGTTCATGTCATTTCACAATTGTAAAACCATTGGTGCAGCGGTCTTATCTGTGCGGCTAAGTTACTAATTTAGCAACAGGTTGTCAAGTTGTTAACAAGTCACATAGCTGTTGGCATACTCTTCACAGCGGCCACAAAGACTAAATTCTTAAAGGTATTCTGTTTTCTTAAAGTAGCTGTTGTTACAATAGAAACCAAAACTTTCCCACGAGGAACTTAAACAGTCATGTTGAGAATTTCAGCTATTCTCTTCTGTTTTTGTTGATTATATGTTCAAATCTGGCAGTTAGGATGACTTATAAAGCTCGACAACATCATTCAGACTTTCCAAATACAGTCAAAATATGTGCTGTCATTTCTTTGAAGTTGTTTTTGGGCTGTTCAAGTTATGCCTAATGTCTGTGTCAGGTCTCGGAGTGTTTCGTCACTGTGGTGAGGATTCGGACACATCAGCTCCGGCTGATGCGGTGTACTCCACGAACTCGTATGGAAAAACAGTGTGTACGGCGTGTGAGAGGTAGTGGCGGGCATTTCGCGGGACGTTCTGTCTAAGCGAGAGTCAGGAAGAGTTTGAGAGTGAGTGGGATCCTGCTTCAGCTTATATACCCCAGTTATTTTTAACCACCCGCCCCTTCGGTTATTACAGCGTTTCCCCCCTGGACCACTCAGGAAGCACGTTTGGCTCCTTTTCCTGCTCACACGCGGCCAGATTCAAACAGAATCAAAGAATGATAGCATTGAGGCTCTCAAGCCCCCCTGTTGGAAAAAAAAAAAAAAGTCGGGAGGACGAAGGGGGGAGAGAGAAATGTTTAGCAGAAAAGGTTGGCACGCGTCAACGCCATGACATTCAAAGTGCTGGCTCTGGGCCCGCTCCAATTTCAGAAACCCTCAAACATTCGCTAAAAAAACAGCTCAGGGACAGGGCAGTGGGCTCTGAACACACATGTGTACCTGCTGGTGAGCGTTCAACACGGTGTTTTGTAAATTAGCACATCTAAAGGCCGCTCCAGTTTCGATACTGAAGATAACAGTGACCTGAGCTGCCAGCAAACTCCAGTATACAGACACACAGGCAATGAGGCTCTGCCCGTTTAAATAATGCGTTGCATGACACTGCTGGGCTGTTTACACTTTTAAGATCTAAGTAAACCAGAAAAACAAACACAAACCAGTTCCCTTTCCAGGACTTGCCACTGAGACAAACAAAAAATGACTATTTCTTTTCTTTTTCAGTTGAAACCTTTAAGAGAGAACAATCTTTAATCCAACAAATCACTTATTAATCTAATGAACTTTTTTATATCCTTGTATTTCCCCTGCTATAAAAATGATAAAGGAGGTAGAATTTTTGAATAGAGCTGACTCATAGTTGTAGAATATAAGAAAATATGTATATTCTATTACTTAAATACAGAATGACAGTAAAAAAATACTTGTTTTTTAAAAAATACATCTATTTAATTCCATTTCAGATGTAAATACTGTACTTTATACTCCTCTACATTGGCTTGTTACTTACAAAATTGACATATTGTTGTGCTTATGTTGTTTGTGTCACTTGTTGACATTAGTGAACTCCATTTCTAAGTTTCCCCTTTTCCACTGCAGGAACTTTTACTTTACCAGGAACTTTGAAAAACCTTGATGTGTTCCCACCAAAATTAAGTAAGTGGGGGTAGGACTTTGATGTGCTGCAGAACACACTTGTAGCATTCCACAGTTACGTTGACCCTTACAGCCAGTGTGAAGCTGCAAACTTGTTTATTCCATTTCTACAAGTTTCACTTGGTTCGAGTTTTGATCATTTGGAAAATGAAGCAAAAGAAGAAAAGATACAGGACGTGGACAGATGACCAGGTCCATTTGCTGAATACGCTCTTTTGAGTATTTAAAGTAACTCTTTTGAGCGTATTTGTCTCAAACCGAGCCAAGTGCATTATAATCTGTCTGTCCATCTGAATACACTAAAGAGAATAAAGTCAAAAGAGCCTGGACCTCATCAAATGTATTTATGGAATACTCTCAAAAGAAATTCACTTTGAGTAACTAAAAATGACCACGCCGCATTTGAATACATTTTCAGGAATTTTGATATGCCGTGGAAATGCAAAGTACACAGATTACCGAGAATTCTTTACCCAGGTAAAGAAGTTCCTGGTTATAAACGCTCCTGTGAATCTGATGGAAAAGGCGTTAATGTCTGTGTTATCTAAACCCACTACTAGACTTTTCACTGGTTTCTATGCAGAAGACTATTGATGGATTTCAGCACAAATTCTTACACTCACTCCTGTGTCCCTCCGTGTCTCTCTCCTGTTCCACTACAATTTACCCACCAACAACAGTGTACAACACTAGGTACAGTTATTTTAGAAAAGGAGATAGCCGACACCATAAAACGACCAGCTCTCAGCACAACAGACTTGCAACACAAACTTCACTAAACATGCAAGGATGGCCAGATGTCACATTCTGAAGTTTACAAACTAGAATATTTAAATATTATCTTAACAATACTTACTACTTAACGATGAAAACAGAATAATGTCCAACTGTTTGATAATAAAATACCATAAAAGTTGACATTCTGCATAATAAACTGTTTAATTTTCAACTCTTTTTTAGGATCTAAGTTGCTACTTCTTCCACCTCTACTGAATCAACTGTTACTATCAAAATTACAGTATTATTATAGACTATAATATTGTATTTTCAATAGTAATAGTGAATTTGATAGTAAACACACATTTACACACAGTACATTTCAATGTTCTTCATCCCATTTAGACATGCAACGACTTAATATCAAAACTGTTGCTATAATGCTAACTTGATATAAAGCAGAAGAACTGAATGTCAAACACTCAACAAATCTATGTCAGATGTAATGTACAAAAAAATTGTGTTTGTAACTCTATCTCTGTAATGATCCTATTTGTCATCTTTACACACATTACTAAAGTGAGATTTTAGGAAACAAAGGCCACATACTGGCCCATTCTGCATTCCACAGCACCTCTACATTAAGACAGCCAGTGTCTGGCTTCTACAGAACCCAAACATGTGTCTCGACAACCAACATAGCTTTCAGCAAGTGTTATGGAAACCCACCTTTTAAAAATATGCAGCTCACCCAGGCTAACATGGCAGAATAATGGCTACATGTGGATATAATTGAGCTAGTAGAGCACCAAGGGGGATGGGCCTCAATTTATTAGCTGTTAACACCAGGAATCATACCGGTCCCACTCGTCACACACACACACACACACACACACACACACACACACACACACACACACACACACACACACACCTACACACATGCCACGCACGCACGTACACACACACACACACACACACACACACAGGTTCACTGGCTGTGAAAATGTTGTTTTTTTCTCTCCAAAGTGCTAAGAAAGGTGCTTTTTATTTGATAAATGAGAATGGGCAGACTCTTAGGGGCTTGAAGTGGACCACTCTGCAACTGCACTGGAAAATTTCTTAGTCGGCCTTTGAACAAATGACAATTCAACGTCCTGTCCAGACTCTGCATATATTATAGACAGAAGTTATTTCATAGTTGCATGTATGTTTTGTATTTCTAAAGCTCCCTCTCCTTTGTTTATTGATTGTAAATAACGTTAAAAAGCTCCTAGAGTGTCTATTTAAACATCATTTTGTTTTGTCTGCTCTTTTTGCTGATTTCTGAGCCATCTAATGTTGGAGACCAACACTTTGAGTCTGGTGACACTGTATAAAGTGGAGTCTATTTTGCTGAAAGCCCGGGGAGGCCTGTGTTTTTTCCCCTGTGTGGTATGACAGCCTCAAACCTGTTCGCATTTGAACATGCCGAACTAAACTGTGCCAGCTGTTCAAATAGCATAACCTGGGCTTGGACACAGGTTCTCCATTGAAGCCACGCTCCGCTTGATTGAGTGATCCAGCCTGCAGTGCACTTTATAGTGTACACACCTCGAAATGGCGACATTTGTAAAAACGCTAATAAAAACATTCCTGGAGCTAGGAATGCTCCAGGTATTTCCTCTCCTACACCTGGTTACGATTCCTTGAGTGCACTCGTCTGTTTTCACAGAAACACACTCTTTCAGAGGAGTCCATATTGATCCTGTACTGGTGAATGGCGTTGTGTTTTGCTAAATGAAAGACATTGAAAGCATGACTCTCTTGAAAGGCCAGATCTGTCAGGTCTTATCCAGACTGTCAGGATCTTATTAGTGGGTTGTTTGGGAAATAAGTGCGAATGAGTTACTATATGATGGCGAAATGAATGAAAGTACGTGAAATGACGCAAGTGACAGTCATCATGTACAACATCAAGGAGGAAACAGACAAAGGTCAGGTAAAGTGGCATAGTATATATGTCATGATGCCAAAAGGTCAGGAAATGTCTGCTTACAGTAAGCAGATGGTTGTCCTCTGGACATTCAAGGTGATGAACAGGAATAGCACACAATGGGAGACAGAAAAAGAATTCAGTTTTTATAGTCAGTGAGTCAGACTATGGTTCTGTTCCCATATTCAAAAAGCCTTTCCCTAACATTTCACTTGACAGACCTTCGTGAGAGTAATTACAACAACTCCAATTCATACAGGTGAAGTCTGTTCTTCTCTATATCTTAAGGCCAGGAGGCAAGACGAGTTTGCCTGTGAGCCCTCCAGCTTTCGGTCAGTCAATAACTCATCAGGCTGTGGCACTTGGGGGGGGGGCAGACAGGTTCCTCTGCACATTACTGATGCTATCTCAAAGGGAGCAGAGGCACATTAACCCTGAGCCAAACTGCCATAAAATACCACTGTGCCTCGAGTGGGTGAAGGGTGAAAAAGATGCTGATGGATGTAATCTAGTCTGTTGTAGTTGTGTTTGACATTGCGTGCTAGAAAAACTGTATGAACGCCTTCACTGAGTCTCATTAATAGAAGCTGCCATTTGCGACTCAAGACAACTTCAGAATCAGAAAGTAACTTTTAGGTGTAACAAATGGTAAATCTGAATCTTCCTTTGGACAGTTAGATCAGTTAAAGGGAGTGTCCAGGTGCCGAGGGTGTATCTTCAACTGAGTAATTTAGAATTTTGGGTTTGGTTGCAAAAATGAACAGTAGATAACAACCTGTGGTCGATGTATAAACGAGATCCGGTGTTTACGTACCATTTGCCACGCGCAGCATTCAGATTCTGATGTGTCTCTCTTTCACTCTTAGCCTACTAACAGGAATTAGTGTTTGTAGTGTGGTTTTGTCAGCTAACCAGGTGGGTAAGCGATGCACAGCGCAAATCCACACCAATGCAAAATATCCAGTTCGTCATGTGTGAAGTGTGCTACCTCAACGGTGAGAGTGGTTTGCTGAGGCGCGTGTTGGTTTCCTCTGTGACTTTCAGCAGTTTCTTTTGTGGGTATGTGTAATCCACTGATGTAACCTGATTAAAAATCTTTACAAAGTCGTTTACAGTTGGAAGATTTTCATCTGCTTTAAATGTGGTGAAGTTTGACTGCCGTAGCAGAACTGAAATCGCCTACACAGCACGCACTATAAGTACAAAGATAGCTCGGAAATCTCCCCAAAGGAGTGAAGTGAGTCAAATTACTTCCAAAGCCACATACCTAATTGATTTATTTACAACACCTGGCTTCAATAAACGGCACCAAAGTAGCAGTTACTGCTCTATTTAACAATTCAACTAAGGTACAATTAACAGACTGTGATGGCTCAGGTGCCTCACCCGACTGCTTAACTTCAAACTCCCCCCGTCACCGACTGCTCTTTACAAACCTCTATCTCATCTATAATCTGTGCCTTTTCACTCCTTAATGGGGCCCACCACTGATCATGCTATAATTTATGTGAAAACAGGCAGGAGCTGGTCTTTATCATACTGGAGATGCAGACGAGTGAAGTCTGGACTAATACTGGTCTTCTAATCCGAAAGGTTGACACCAGCTGCCATGAGAATGAAGGGGATGACAGATCTTTATGATGACATATGCATATCTAATTCTGGCTCTGGTGCATAGTATTTTTGTCATATGTTAGGGTCAAGATCAGGCCAGTTTGTCCATGACCATTGCCTCCTGTTGAGTCTTTTATTCATCACCCAACTTTTCCTATGATATGTCATTACTTTGTAGTGTCACAGTGAATAGTGAGTGGAATGACATGAGCTTTGGCCAAACACTCACTGTTTAACTTCTGAGTCTGTGACTACATACACAAGGCTACTTTAAGGGTCAAAGGTCAAAGTGGCTGCTTCTCAAAGGTGTCCCTGAATCCATGACCTCTTGAGAGCTTGACATCTCTCCCCTCTTAACCTTGACTGACCATTAAAACTCACCCGATCTCCCTCTCTGTGTGTTTATCAGGCCAATCTGGTTGGCGGCTCAGCTCAACTGTCAAAACCTGTTCTCGCTATAGCTCGTCACAACAACTGCTCCTTGTGTTGTGCTGTTGTCCCTAAAGCCAGGTTGACACTAACTGCTCAGATAATGACTCCCGGCTCGATTAGTTCCCGTCTTGTTTTTGTTCCCTTGTAAGCCGTCAGCATGCCCGGGCATTTCTCCTGCAGCAGGACAGGTCATGTACTTCAACCTGCAGAAGGCCAAGGGGATAAACACAATTGATCCATAAATTCATGTGTGCTCATCTGGAAAAAAAAGGCCCTGCAGCTCTGGGTGACATTCTCAAATGCAGCTGCTCTGTTTAACCTGAGGCACATCAGCAGCAGAGCACCATAAGCCTTAGCTAATCTACCTACCTGGTATGTTATGCAATTTTGACATTCTTTTGTTAAAAGGGATCGAGACAAAGGCCTACATGCACGTGAGACAGACCTACTTTCGAATGACAACAGACCTTATTGAGGAACTGTATTCTACCACAAAAATAAAATCATAATCCTGATGTTCCTGTTGGTGAATCTGCTTAATATAGACATATAAATCAACTTAAAGAGCTGGTAAAACAGTTTTTCTCACTTCTGCTTTAGGTTTTAAAGTAGTCAGATATTGGAGATTGTCAGTGTATTTTAAGAGTTAGTAATACAGGGGTGCACTCTGGTTTAATGCAGCTGGTAACCGCTTCCTGTTTTTCAAACAGTGAATCTTCTCACAGTTTGGCCATAATTTCCTGAGGTGTGTGTTTCGTGGGTGCAAGTGTGTGCATATGTCTGTTAATGCAAACCGATGTGGCTTTCGTGTTCGTAATGAACAATCACTGTTCCTCTCTACTCGACGCAACACCTTCTAGAGCTGCAGATACTTATCTATTTATCTGAGGTTCAGCACCAATAAAGTCTGTATCTTGCCTGTGTGCATGTGTGCTATGTAAACGTGTGTCACTGTGTGGTTTTGAGTGTAACTGGTGGTTGTGTTTATGGAGTGTTGTTGTAATGAAATTAAGCAAGTCAATCAAATTTTCAATCAAACCAAATTTTATTTATACAGCATCAAATCATAAAATAAGCCAATTTTCAGACACCCAAATAGAATCCTCCAGGAGCAAACACTTAGTGACAGTGGCGAGGAAAAACTTCCTTTAACAGGCAGAAACCTGGAGCAGAACCCGACTGTGGAGGACGGTCGTCTTAAAGAGAGAGAGGGTTAAAGGAAGAGAAAGAGAGAGAGTGGCATTGTTTGAGTGACATGTGTTGAAGCTTCATTATCTCCACTGCTATCTGAAAACTGATTCATCAGTCACTATCACACTGCTCAGCCCAACAGAACCATGTGAGATCTACATTAACATTATCTGTCGATCGCTGCATCTCTCTTTTCTGCTTTGTCTACAGTCGACTCAGGCTTGTGGACCTCACGCAGGCTCTAGACAGAGATACTAATGCATTCTTGCCTTTGCTAAGGCCCCGCGTTGAATGTTGTCTTTCATATCAGGGATCAACAGAAACACATGTGCACCAGTTATGTGTTTAATGTGTGTGTCTGCTGGCCATAATTTGTTTTTGCAGACTCTTTTTGCAAAGTTTGACCGTGCTGAGATTTATACTCAGATGCCAATTTTTGCCCCTATTCTTTTGCAATGCACAAACAAGAGTGACACAGTGTTAGCGTGGAATAACACGCAACCCAATGCAGCTTGTATCATATGATATCTTTGATAAGGGATGCAGAGGACATAATGTTTTCAATGTATGTAATAAAAGTAACACTGTCATTAGAGTAAAATGTTACTAATGTTACTGTGTGTGTTACAGGGTTACAACATTTACCAAAATTCATGCCATCTACATATGTACAAATGCCTAATAGTGTTTTAACCCTGCTTGGTCCTTTTCAAAGTTGCCTTCAGTATGTTCTGTAGGTATTTCATGATCCTGTTTTTAGGTTTGGGCACTGAGTTCTGGTCAGGGAAAGTTACAAGGGCGTGGTTTAACATGTAACAAGAACTGAAAGTTTCATAAAATGCGTCCACCATCAGTACATCATAATCTGATATCTAGAATAGAGTGGCCAAAAACATGTTTATGAGGTTATAGTGACTTTGACCTTGGCCACCAAACTTTAATCAGCTCATCTTTGAGGCCAAGTGAATGTTTGTTCGAAATTAAAAAAAAAAAAAAAAATCCAGGGTTTACATAAACTTACATTGAACTTAAATATAATTTCTTTTGATAAATGATTCTGTTGTCATTTATTTAATATTCTCTAATAACTGATCTAGTCCATCTTTAAGTTACTGCTTCATTAATAAAATCTAAGGTCCAACAGAAGCGATGATGTGGGTCAAGTCAACTTTGATTGACAGGTCTTTATGACAACTTCCTAGTCAGACTTTCCGAGCTTCTGTTTAGAACAAAAAAAAGTTTCAAAACAGCAAAAACCACTGGATGACATCACCGTGCCTCTGTTGAGTAATTATATACAGTCTGTGATGCTAACATTAGCTAATGTACCTCAGTAATACTAAAATGTTAAGTCATGTTCTGAGCACAATAGTGATATTTGCATGAGCGACTACTTTGACTGTGTTGTCAGGGTAACCTCTGACCTGCAGAGCCGCAGTAGAGTCTGTTTTTACCTGTCTGTCTGTCTGTCTGTCTGTGAAAACATTTTTACTTAATAAATTAATGACAACAACTGAGCGTCAGATTGCAATATTTTAATATGTGCCTGTGACTTACAATTGTAACACGTATTACATTTGTCATTGTTACATTTAGTACATAACACCAAGAATTGACACAGTGTTTATAAGGAACTGCTTTTCAGAGTTAACTACATGTTAACAAAGGAGAAAGATAAAAGCTGCTGCATCACACAGGTAGCCACATACACCACAAGTTAGAGAAGTGGGCCTGAGTTATGGGGGAAGAGGTTCTTTAGTGGTTTTACACACAGATAAACAGCACATTTGGCTGAAAATAGATTCCCTTTATCTAGGTTTGACCTAGAATTTGTTCAACCACACTCAGGGTTTTCTAACCAACCCTGTTGTTACCTGCTGCTGAAGAAATGGGTAGAAATGTGAGTGGTGGAAGACATTTAGCAGCTGAAGGCTCATCCACAAAGGCCTTAAACCAAACCAGAGGGGTCCTTCACCAAAAACCGGATAAGATGTCCTTCGTCCTGAAATATCCACATTGGAGAACAAAATGGGGTTATAATGGAAATGTATGGCAGGGTGTGTCACGTTATGAGAATCCCACAAATTATGGGCTGGTGGGGAATTGTTCTAATCCAACAAACCAACACTGTGGAAACAGAACTGCCATTTTGGAGAAACGGAAGGAGCCAATTATTTCCTCAGTCTTGGTCAGATCTAATGGATCATATGGAAGCTGTGTGGGCTCGGTGGTGTTGGGGGACCCCACAGTATTTCGGTTTTTGGGGGTTCGTTTGTGGAGGTATATGAAAATACCTGTCAGTACCATTGTAAGACCGATTCAGCCTGCATGGAGATTATAATTAAGGTCAGTGCCTATCCAAATATGGCTTGTATTCATGTGTTCTTTTGAGTTTTCCTCTCTCAGCAGGAAAATGTGGCGCGCGATTAAACATAGCATCTGATGTATGTGTTTGAGTAATTTCAGTTTCAGCTATTTTCTCCATCCCTGGCATCATTCTTTACTAATAAATCGTTCCTTGGCCAGTTGAAGTTTTCATCAGATGGAGCAACGTCCTGGATCATGTTGTGCTTCTGCAGCCGCTGCTTTTCTTGGAATGTGCGCAGGCTCTTTGATTGTTCTGTTTCCTGTGATTTCAGAGGCCCTTTGTCTCTGTGTGGTAACTCACTAATCAGGGAACTCCGTCATTGCTCCCTGTCGCTAGGCCGCGCTCCCCTAATGTCACTCTCTGAATAATGATATTTTTGGCTCTGCTGTCATGCCTCGTGCATGTAGAAAAAAAAAAGGTAAAGCTGGCTAGAACAATCACTTCTGGTATGTGCAGAGTAAAAATGAGGTTATAGTGGCAGCTAAGGAAGGGGGGGGGGTACCTGCTCCACCACAAGGCACAGGTTGAAATGTGAAGACATTAATGAAAGCTCTAAGAACATTTACTCAAGTGCTCTGTTTAAGTGCAAATTTTAAGTCCTTTATTTGGACATTTACATTTTATTCAAAACATATCGGAGGCAAATATACTTTTTACCACACAACATTTGTCTAATAACTTCACTGAATTTTAACATGAAGATTAGACACAATGGATAACAGTCTTAACATTAAGACTAAACCATATCATTTTCACTGTCTACAGTTGTTAACAGAGCCTCCAGTGATTTTACCTAAATATCTCACATGGTTTCACTCTGATAAATGCTCAAATCATCCAATATGTCACCAAAAATGAAAGATTAAAAAAAGACAAGTAATATACATACATCTGTCAGAGGGACCAAACATGTATGCACACAAAAGATAAAATAAAAGATTGTGACAATGTGATTTATTCTTGATAAAATGTAACTGGGACTCGGTATGTGGTTACTGATGTGTATAAATAGGAATAAAAAGAGGAATTGTGTGAAAAGGGCAAATGTGTATATTAAAAAAACCCTTTTTGCTATAATAACACTTTCAGTTAGGGCACACAGACCTCAGTATAACATATGAAAGAAAATACACAATACAACTCACACAGATAGGATCTTATACTTAAAGTTGAGATACAATACAAGGGAAATGCATGAGACACTATAAATTTCCACTTTTTGCTCAAGTGAAGGATCTGAATACTTCTTGCGCTGCTGCCTGTATGATTAATGATTTGATGAATACCACTGGAGACTACTGGATACTGGCTCATTTTTCTCCGTTCATAAAAAGTGTGAGGAAGACGACGTCTGCCAAGTCTGGAGAATCGTAATGTCAGGTTTTTTTTGTTTTTTTTTTTTGCACTCTGGGTTTCCCCCATCTTCTTTTGCTTAGACTGTGGTTTCATGATGTGTTATGGGATCCATGAAACAACAATGAAACCAGATGTGCTTAGTAATACGTCTGTGTAGAGTCTTAACAAGTTTGCAGAAGTTAAGCTGAGAGCACATCATGTTGTCGGTGTGAGAACTTTGTGCCGTCTAAGCTTTCTGGAAGGACCTCTGTTCCCTTTTATACCTCCTCTTAAAATAAGCCCCCACCCATTGGCTGAGAGTCGCCTGGTCATTGAATCACATCAGGCCAATTAGAGAGTAACACTTCCTTTACCGTGAAAGATGTTTCCTGTTGATAGTAAACGTGTGGCCTGCTCTGTGTGTGTGTGTGGGTGTGTGTGTGTGTGCGCTTGTTGAAATGCAGCCAGTGTTTCCCTGACCTTTGTGGCACTCATGGCGGAAAAACTGACGCTGATGTTGGTATGAAGTGTGTGTTTTGACTCTGAGTACGAGGGTGTACAGTGACGTACATGTGTAGTGACTGGGAGTGTAAACATACATACAACATGAATGTGCGATGACCGACTCATTTCTGTCATGTCATGGCTTCTCCGTGTCACAGGCCGGGCTGACGGCAGATCCCAGTGTTTCACATGCCACTGCCAGCCTTTTGATGTGAAGTGGTTTACTCCCAGTGGGAATGACAGCTTTGCTCTGATCGTCTCAGGCAGATCACATTCCAAAGCTGTACTTAGAGCACCAAACACATCTGATGTTTAACTCTTTGGAGTGCACTTGTTGTGTTTTCACAGCCATGTAAACAGTTGGAAACCACAGGGGATGTTTTTTTTTTCTCCTTATTGATGTCTGTGAGAAAATCAAATGTATAATTCGCCCTTTACTATGTCCCGCCTCCTTCGGTTACTGTTGCTATGCCCGTCAAGCTATAGCACCTAGCGTGTCACTCAGTGGCGTTCTCAGCCTTATCAACTGAAACATTTTCCACCGAGGGATGATAATGCCCTATTTCCTGTGAGAAGACTTCTATTTTTTCTGCTTGCTCGCTCTAAAGACGCTAACTACTATTAACAATTTGCAAACACTTGCTGAGTATTAATTAGAAGATTTTTTTTTTTAACTTTAACCCATAAAGACCCAAACATCCACCAGCGTCCAAAGTCTAAACTTTTTATTACCTGTTGATCCACTAATCCTATCAATCCATGTAAATAATTGGTGTAAAATACAGTTTATCATCTTTTCATGATCATCAGATATGACCCATTTGGATGTTCAGAGGCTCCGTAGTTACCGTGGAAACATCGTCATCTTCTACAACATTGATTCAC
>JAPQRQ010000010.1:648066-664110 GCA_037367365.1 Apogon talboti
GGTGGACCTTACAGACCCTGTAGACCACATTGGACCTGAGATTGTTGACTCACTGTCCTCACTGGAACTGTTGCTCTTACTGTCTTATAATGTGTGTTTAAATGACCAAAAATAGTCACTTTCCTGATAAAGGGTTAAAAGTCTGGTCTAAACCAGCTCTAAATGTAAAGTGTTGTGAGATAACTTTTGTTATTATTTGGCACTATATAAATAAAATTTGATTGATTGAGAGCCAGGATATTCTTGCCTCAAGATCTCAACTTCTATGAGGGAATCACCAGGGTGGAAAGAAAAGTAGGCTCAACTGAAGCATCAAGGAGATTAACGTAATCAGTAAAACCTGCTGATAATCAAATAGGAAACATGCACTTGGAGATTTTAAAGGAGAATTTAGGTAGTAAAAATACATTATGTTACAAAACCAACATTACAGTTTCATCTCATATCACAGAGGCAGTTAGAGGCAACAAAATGTTCTAGGGTGTAAGGGTGGGGTGGAGTGGGGGGTGAAGGCTGTGGTTTCAATTAGATACAAACTAAACTCAATGTGTTTTGTTCTTCAAACTTATTCAAGTGTTTCCAAGAGCTGTGGGTATTATGCCCATTCTAATTAATACAAGTGGTTCAGATTTTAAAAAAGAAAGAAACAAATTCAATATTTTACCGATGACATTTTGCTGATCTGTTCTTTATTCACACACAGTTTTATATTTCTTTTTCTGCATCCGAAATACAGATGAACCCTCAGAGGAGCTGAACTAAATAAGTGCAGAGCCTCTAATTGTATCACTGTGTTTTATAGAGTTAGGTGAACTGGACTTGATCTGTTTTTTTTTGTCTCATTTGGTTATTCAGAGGCTCATACAATTTATGACCACAGGTTTGTTAGATGGTTTTCATTGTTTAGTTGAGTGCACAACTACTTTTGAAAAACACCAAAGGCAATATAGGATAAAGCCTTTACCTTTGTAAGATCAGATGAGAACAAAAAAACCTGAGGTTCTGTTGTCTTAAAAAAAATTTTAATCACATTTTTCCTGCAAATATCAGTACATCAGTCATAGAAAATGTAAAATCTGGATCAGATGAAACTTCCTAACCTGCCTGATACAAAAGTATAGATAAACAAAGTAAATAAAGGAGAGGTGTAAAACATTGCTCTGGGCTGTAGAGGGTTAATAAGAAACAAATGTAAACTTACAGTCTACTAGATTTTGTGGAGGATCCAACAGCAGAAATGGAATGTTCTATTTATAATTATGTTTTCATTAGTGCATAATCACATGGCAATACGGACTGTGTTTTAGTTCAATTAGATTGAGATGAATAGTCGAAATAAGAAATAAACAAATATTCCCAGTACTTTTTAGGTCAGTTTATGCTTCTCTTTACCTTAAATATGAGGTTAAATATCTCAGAATTCCAACCTCCTTACATTTTTATTTTCCTGTAAGCTCTGTTAAGGTTGCTTGACAAGTTCATGTAGAATATGTGCAGCTACACCTGTATTTAGTGCCTGTTTCAGTGAATTTCTCCAACAGCTGGAGACCTATAGGCAGTGCTAGATAAGATAAACTACACATGGAGGCCTATATTTTCCTGCTGTGTTATAAAACGCCTTGGCATGTATTCAGTCCCCTCCTGCAGCAGATTAGATTAAACTCTGGCACATCACCAGATTCAATAACCCTCTATAACAGATCTTTTATTTATTCTATCCTGTGATAAGGCCTCGACTTCTGCAAACAGTTCACTTGGAGCAAACGTGCGGATTGGGAAAACAAAAGCGAGCGGCAGTCTGGGCTGCACCCCTGCAGGTCACATGAACTTTGCAGATGAAACATGTGCTAATTACCTCACATTGGTCATCAAGCCTAATCCTACACGGAACAACTGGGAGCCGCAAATACTTGTCTGCAGCCAGAAGATGTGAAGGACAGAACGTTAGGGAGACAAGTCACAGCACAGCAGCACCGACAATTATCTCTTTTCATTTCTTTGTCCTGTTTCACATTAAAATACCTTTGTGATGAACTTATGATGAGTAATAAATAATGAGACGACCATGTGCGGTCTTGTTCTGCTCGCTACGATCACTGAATCTCTATTTTCTAGATACTCACAATAGCCATTAATAATATTTTTCATCAGTCAGTATTTCCTTGGAGGTGCACATTAACTGAATAATATTTAGTGTGTCTTATTTAGCTTGTTTGTTTTGAGTAAATGAATGTCAACATGAAATGAATGCCTACAATAAAGCAGCCGCTTCAGTTTCGTTGTGACTCAATGCAGAAATTAACACTGGGTTCATATTTGCGTTACAAGGGAAACTGAAAATATTTTATTATACTCATCAGCCTCAAGTCTAAAAAATGTGAGAATTACTCATACAGATGTTAGTAATGTTATGAAAGCTCTAAATGGCCATAATATAATGTATATTGTATTGTAGAGTAAACCAATCACAGTGACTCACTATGTGCCAGCCTCTGTTTATTTGTTTTCAATATGATTTGGAAGAAAATTTTGTGAAATCATGTTGGAAATATATGTCACCCTCATGAGGACTAAGCAGTTCAGAAAATGAATGAATGAATGTTGAAAATGAACTGAATATAATGGTTATTATGTAAATATAATGGTTATGATGTCCTTTTTCATCACACACTACAAGACTGAATTTGCAACAATCATAACCATTATATTCACATAATAACCATTACTTTTCATTTCATTTTCAACATTCATTCATTCATTCATTCATTTACATGATACACAGCTATGTATCATGTGTATCATCAGCTGCCAACAACAACACAGCCATAACCTCAGCATGTGTCACCTTGTTCTTCAAGATTAAGGTGAAAAAGTATTAAAAGAAGTGAAAATCCCTACAGTCTGGTCATGTGTGAAGGTACAGAGACATATTCAACAGTCACCTACACCATTTTTGGTTGTATAGCCTTTGTATTTACATATTTCCACAGTCTGATACTTCAACAATTTTACAACAAACTGCGACTTTCCTGACTTGTAAAATTATTTGTTAGATTGACAAATATCATCATCATCATCATAAATCAATAAGTACAAAATCAAAATATAAACATTACTGACAGTATAATCACATAAAAAATTTCTTTCACAATACTTGCGCATTGCTGTAAAAATACCTAAAAGTATTCAGTCTAAGCAGTGTAATTTATGTAGAATAATTTTAGCTCCGCTGAGTTTTACCTTCATTGCGCTATTTCCACACATTACATTGTATGTCAGTACAGTCAGAGTAAGTGGCTTTAACTAGTTACACCTGTTACACAGAAAAGACTCTGTGCTCCAAGTCTTTTGTTAGATGATGCTGAAACTGGAAACACTTTCAACTCAAGTCAACGCCTACACATCATAAAAAATCCCAAAGTGGACAATGAAACTTGAGTTGTTAAAAATTTTATAGTGAAATACCCCTGCCTGTTCTTTCAGTCTCGTACACGAAAGCAACGTCAAACATTTACTGATCCTAAAAATAAATGTTTTCTGGCTATTGTATAATTACACGGCGCGGGGAGCGGGGACGTTAGCGTGTAATGCGATGCCTTTTTTGTGTGTGTTTGTGGAGGGAAGGGGTTGCAGAAGGAGGAGGGAGCTGGGGCGGGGGACTTTGGTACAATATAATTAAAATAGGATGGCCTTCACAGGGCTCAACATGTTATTGTCTTTTCAACCTCAAAAAGACGGCGTTTAAAAATACACACGACTGAGGGTTTTTGCTTTTCGTCCTCTATTTTACAGAGATTTGATGAATGAATTCTGCTTTGTGGCTGCGACGCTGATTAACATGTTGATATTCAGCAAAAACAGCGTCGGCACAGTGGTGTTTTTATACTTGTACATACCAGTTGCATGTATGTCTACTGTAAACCTGTCACCGCTACAAATCTCATCTCTTGAAAGCTTTGGGGTAAATCTTCAACCGCTGGTGTTCCCTGAGTTTTACCCCGGTCTGGCCAGTGCTTGCTTTTCTGACTTATGCAATTCCATCCAAGACGTATTTTATTGAAGTGGTTGCCTATTTGCCCTCACATTAAACGCCTGTGGAATGTGTCCCTGGGTTTGCTGAGGTTGTTTTGATGTGTATTCAAAAAGCCTATGTGTGCAGAAGGAGCTCATTCACAGCTCGCAGGACTCAATGGCTTCATTTGTCCTTGAAGGTAAACACTCGCAGAGGAGGCCCTCAAATATGGCCTTTTCAAATGCCAAGGCCCCCTCGGCTCTCCATCTTATGTGACAATGAACAAATTCCTATTGAAAAGCACTTACTGTGCGATAGCGCAGCATTGTGGTGCCTTCAACACACCTGAGTAAATGAATGAACGACATCGGTGTCGAACAAAGACGGCCTTGAACTGTAAACGTGACATTCAGGGATGATGCACGTCACTTGGACAAACGTGCCTCATTAGTCAAAAAAATCCATTTGACATGTTGAATTTTGGCCAAAATAAAGACGTTTTGCCATTACAAATCCTTGTCTCCATGGTGACCAGAAATTAAAACACACCTCCGCGTCGGACACCGGCCAACTTTTAACACACAAGTGTTGCTGTCATTGTCGATGTCAAAGGAGAAGGAAAAACATTATCAAGACATGTGGAATCCACTTCTTACAATTACACAAATAACAGACAAAACAGACAGCCTTTCTAAAAATAACGACAGATTCCATCAGCATCTCTGTCTGGATCTGATCTAATCAAAATACCAAACACATTTTACCCACAGGTTCCCACCACGCTGCGGTGAGTCATCAGTGCCACCGTCTCTCCCAGGATGCATCGGGCCATGAAGCTCTGTGTGTTTTTCCGAGGCATTCCCAGGTGGGGTGTGTGTGTTAGATTGTCTGTCATGTCTGTCATTGTATTAATCACACGCAGGGACAGCCCACATGAGATCTCAACGCCTTCGAGGTAGATAAGCGCAATCACTCCAGGCCCAACAGTAACGACTGGAGGTCTGAGACTGCGTAGGTGTAAAGATGGGTTTCTGCAGAGAAGAGCTTCATATTCACATTAGCACCTGTAAATTTCCACTGTGATCAAAGTGTTGATGCAGCTGTGCAACATCCAACACAAGCCAGCATCCTCATACTTAAGATAAATGGAGTGTACTCTTGCATAACTAGAACCAGAATGCTATGAGACAACGTTGTTCCTTGAAAGACAGTTTGTTCCAGTCAGATATTCTGACAGGCTGCCAAGGTGCATGTTAGCTTTGCATTTGCTTATTATTGACAAGAGGTTCCTACTTAGTGAAACACTGATGAGTCTGAGAATGTTGGTGCTCGAACAGTACGAATATTTTCAGCACATTAACCTTCCATTCTTTTAGTTGACTGCATTTTGCATGTTTAATTTTATCCAGTTTAGCAAGGTGTATAAGATAGACCCTTTACTTTGATTTAACCGAAGATTACTTGTCATGAAGGCAATATGTGCAAATTAATCCTAGGTTTAACCACCAACAGCACAGACGCAAGACAAACAGTAAAATGTGCATTATTACCATTTTAATGTACTGCTGCTAGGAGTCTCTCAAAATAAAAATTTTGATTAAAATAAAAGACAAAATTTGATGGTGTCATGAAGTAATTGTCAGTTTTTTTTAAACATTATATTATTGATGTATATTCATTTTCTCATTTCATTTCATGCTATTTTCAACATGGGCTATTGTAACATTAAATGTGAAATAATTACTACACAAGTAGATTTATTCTATGGTGAGTTAGATTTAGCTAAATAAGCAATGTCGTTATGTTCCTTATAAACCATTGCACATCTTACTGAGATCAGTACGTTAATAAAAATACATTAATACATTAATAAATTTGCTCTTGTAACTGTGTTGTAAGATGACATGCTGTATAACTGTTACTAATTAAACTATTTGATGTTGTCAGATTTACACAGTTCATTGTGCAAATCATGATATCATTATGACATCATTAACAGATAGCCAAATGAAACAGAAAGGTATCTCTAGGTTGGTGGAAACATTGAATATACTCAAAATTCATAAGTTAACAACGTGAGTCTAGTTGTATTAGATATACTCAAATGTGAAAATCATGCATAGTATAGATTTAACTGTTGACATACGAATGAAGCTAAAAACATTAATTAAACATTAATTTCACACTGATTCAGCTCTAATAAATTTTTTCTATAAACATATTTCATGTGAGTTATGTAACCATATGGCATAGCTTTCTGTCCTATAGTCAGAGTTCGTGGAAGTACAGTACGAGGGTATGTGGAGTAATGTTAGCTCTATGTAGCATTAAGTCTATGTTTCATTATGGTTTTTGGTTCATACTTTTCTTGAACTGAGCCTGTAGTGTTTTATGTTGCAGAGAAATTGTCAACAGATCGTCCAACTCTACTTTACTTCAGGTTCTACACATTGTTTTTTAACCGTCTTACTGTGATCATTTATTTATAAGTTGAATTTGTACTCACACTTGAGTAGCACAGTTACAGTGACACAAATACAATTGCAGCCTACACAAAAAGACAATGTGACAGATGTTCCACCGGGCCGTCCTTACCCCAAGAGAGACACACAACCTCCTGAGAGACATTCATTTCAGTATAGAGACTAACCCTCGACAGCAGAATAAATTGAGGTAGTCTAACCTCTTTCCCTACTTTAGACAAAAGCTCCATGAAAAAAAATATTAAGAGTTCAAAATAAAATAGAAAAAGAGGGTGAGACTTTTAAGAGAAGCTGTAACCATGGAATGTTTTACTTTTGTTAAGGGAACGTCAAAAGTAAAGGGGGAGGAATATGTTGTGTATGGAGACCCTAAGTTTGTCCTTTATGAGACACTGTTATGTCCCTCCCATCTGTGTTAATCTAATGTCAATGTGCTCTGTACTACATTGAAGCTGGAAACAATACATGCCAAGTGCGACCCTCCCTGGCCTCCGTTTCTACATTAGTTGGAAACACCAACACTATTTGGTTTTACGGCATTTATGTTGTTTTTTGCCAAACCAACCTGAAATTCATCGCTTATATTGTACTTTTGATAATATAACCTGTGTTTGCGGTCTCATAATGTTGCATTTATGACACAGTGTTGTACTTTTAGGATGAATCTATCATTTAGTACATGTTTCAAAACCAATACAAGCTGAGCCAAGGTTTTTGCTTCTACATCTACTTACTCTTCTTTTATTATTGAACATGTGAATAGGAGTTTTGTAGCACAAATACTTCTTACTTGTTGTTTGTTCATAACATCTCATAAGGCGGGCAGGTCATCTGATAAAGTCAAATATAGTCAGTGAGATTCAGAATGACTATTATTGTTTGGTGATCCATAACTGTGGTATATCTGTGTTGTTATCTGTGACGCCTCGGTGACTTGTAGTTAAAATAAACCTACTTCTGATCAAACTTTTATTTTCCGGAGCACCAGTCTGTCTCTGAAACCGTCAGCCGTTCTACTGACCTGCACTAAACAAAGAAAAACAAACTTCCTCTATGCACTGTATCAGCTTTGTCTGCGTTCACCCCATCAGCGTGCAAATCATGTAAATTGCAGGGAAGGGTGGGTACGTATGCTGTAATTTCAATGGAATATGTGTGCTTAAATTAGAGCGTGGCGTGGTTAGGGGGGGCAAATGTACCGAATCGCCGGGGCCTCTGAGTGGTGATTGGCTGTGTGTTGTGCTAAGAGACAGGGCCTTTCCACTGGTCGTGACGGGCGGTTCTGATGTGGCCGACCACGCGGCCCTGATGCAGGGTTGCATGTGTTCCTTGACCCTGACCATAATGGACAACTTTTGCCCGCCGGAAGAAAATTACAGCCCCTCAGGAATGTTGCTGTTATTATTTTTCCTTCTTCCTATAAAATACATGAGGACGTTTCAGCGTTTGAGCTTTTATAAAACCGTGCAGGGAAATGGTCTTTTTGGTTGTTGTTGTTGTCCATGTGGGAGGTTAGCAGACGATTAGAGGTTCTTGCAGATGAGTTTATGGAGATGTTTTGCTAAGTGAGACAAGGACAATCAACACATTTGACTAATTACTTCCTCTCCAACACGCCTGTTCCACTAATTCTCTGCTATGGCTGAAATTAATCTGTCACTCAATTTCGGTCAGATGCTAAGGGAATGAATGTCGTACATCAAACAACAGTGAAAGAACGGTTTCAGTCAGAGGGGACGCATGTTTGAAGACTGTCCCACACAGTCATCTAACAATACAACCTAAACACCATAACACATCTCCTGTGGGAGTGAAGAAAGGTAAACTACCCTGAGTTTTAAATGATCCACAACATAGATCTACTGGAGGATTCCGTCAAACTAACCTGTGCACGCTGGTTAAACTAGAAGTGACTCAATCAAGTCGACTCCATATAAACTGAAATTGCTTGATATATTTGGCTCTAGTCATTCGGGGTAAATTTAATGGGAGCTGTAAGAAGTTAAATAGAATTACCGCATGGGTCAACACTAAAAGTGAGGCTGGTTTGGCTTCGGTGGGTCCAGCATCTGTTTAAAAGCTATATGAGCTGAGACAAACGGGGAACTCTGGCTCACCCTCAGCCTTACCCTGGAAAGGCAGAGTCTGAACAGCTCACAAACAGGTGGCAGAGCTGAGCTGGTTCAGTCAAACTCCTCCTCAGGATTTAGGTCAAGAGACAGAAACAGGCTTTTTGGTCTTTCGGTCCTTTTTGAAGTGCGGAGATAGAGATCACTGAGATTAGTGCAGATTGAATTCAGGTAGATGACTCTGGAGCTCTTTTTGGAGGGTTAGTGAGGTACCGTTAATGATCATATCTGCTGTAGAGGATCAAAGAGCAGCCTCGGCCCCCCAAGGGACGCCGATGCCTCTTGTTGCTCCTCACCTCACAGTGTTTAGGAAAGGGAGAGAGGGGGGAGGGGGAGTGGAAAAAGAGACAAAGAGGAAATATTCAAGGAACAGGAGACAGGCAGACTTCCATTCATCTTCTGAATCCTGCAGGTAGAGCTGGATCTGCCACATTAATTAAGTCAGGTGTTGTTAAAATAACTCCATTCCCTGTGTTTCCTGGTGTGTCTGTAAATGGTGTGAACTCACAGATCCACCCAAAAACGCACACTTTAAAGGACATATTAAAGGCTCTAAATATTTGAGCCCATTACATGCAGATAGTCCAGGGATTAGACATAGACATAGACAGACTTTATTGTCATCAAGTATGCACAAAGTGAATACAGAATGAAATGTCATTTTATTTAGGCTCCGCACAATAGTTAAGGATATATATTTTTTAAAAATAGTATAATAAATGATGTAAAGTGCAGGTCTGTCTACAGCAAGTGACTAAAAATATATAGTCAGTTGTTAAAAACACTTGATTGAAGCAACAAATGATCCAGATCCATGTGATACAGTTTGAAGTTCTGACTAAGTAGACGTTAAAACGTGTGTCTGAGCTCAGTAATCAACTGTGACGTTTACAGAGATTAAGGACATAGTCATGGTGAAACTGTGACAGTAGTAGTGTTTTAACAGACAGCAGATCCCTACTGGATGAACCCTCTTCTATCACCTCCTTTGGCGTTCCCAGATGAATGGATATAAATTCAGTCACTTCGTCCTCTTATGCTAATCACACTCCAGTTCCTTCCACTCTGTTATGAACAGCTACATGTGTTTTTAGTAAAAGCTGTGAAATGTCACGATACTTAAGTTGTTGTACTCAGTCTGAGGGTTAAGCTGATATTTGCTTGGCATGAGGTGTGTTTTAGAAACACAACAAAGGTATTTCCTCTGTAGTTGTTTTGGTAAAAACTGATGCTCTGATGCCAGTGAATTTATAAGACAATAATTCAAGCAGGAAGTGAGTGTGAAGTTAGAGAGAAATAAGATGTTGTTATGGCGGGAAAGCTGTTAAAAAGCCCTACTCTCATTCCTTCCAGAAAAGAATATTTTTGCAAATATTTCCTGTTCGCACACCCAGAAGTAACACACAGTCTTTGATTTACACTTGTAATTTATTGCTCCACTGCCTTATGATCTCCTGTGGGCATTGGAGTAAATTGCCCCTCTGTGTAGATGGAGAGATAGTGATCACAGCAGCACAAGCTCAGCTTTGGTGTGCTGACAGATGGCAGATGAAACTTTTCAGACACTCGTAGGTGCTGAGAGGCAAGAAGTCAATTAACCAGGGTTGAAAAGGTCACTTTAAGAGGATCTTTCACCTCAGACATTCAAGCAACTGCTGTCTTTCATCTTCTTCATACGCCACAGCAACTTTTCACAAACCTTATCAGGAAACATTACTGAGCTGAAAACTCACTCCTTGTTTAGTTTTTTGTTTATTTTTCTGAAATACAGGACTACTGAGGCCCTCGCTGGCTGGGTCGCACCAATAACGATTCATTTTTAAACCAAACCAAAGTCATGGTTTGACTTTAAATTTACCAAACTTTATAGCCAATTTAAATTGAAGAAAAACAGGGGTTGTTTAGTGGTTCACCTGGTGGAGCACATACCGTAGGCTGAGACCTTAATGAAGGACAATTACTGCATGTCATTCCCATACTTGTGTTTCCACTTTCCTGGGACAAAAGCCAAAAAATAAATCTTAAAGAAGAAAACTGAAAGTGAAGTCAATGATTACATGTCTTAAAGTGTAATACCACTGGTGGCTCCAGATTTGCATTGAACATCAATAACTTTTATTTCAAGTAAGTGTCTTGTAAATTTCTGCTCCATATTTAGGAATTTAAGAATTTTAAGTGAATCTGCAGTGTGTAATTTTGATTGACAGCTCTCAAGTTCAGACTTTAAAGCTTCTGTTGACTTAGTCATTTTTTTCTGAGAAACAGATTGACTGTAATCATGGTTAAAAAGTTTCATTAAAGACCAAAGATCGCAATGACCAAAACTCTTGGCCTCAGAATGGCAGTTTAACACCCAATGAGTGACATCATGGTAACTCCTTTCATTTCATTTATTACAGTCTATGTACGTGGGTTAGGCAGAAATCTTATAAAAACAACATCATGATTTAATGTATTGTTTATTGAATTGAGCAAAACTTTTGATTTCCTCTAAAAAATGGAAGAGGGAAAGTAAATGCTGTTGAATTTGATGTAGAATTTGTCTCTGGAGCTGTACTGGGGTCTTTCTGTGGGGAGTTTGGATGTTGTCCCTGTGCAGAGCAGGTTTTCTGTAGGTCCTCCATCTCCTTCTCCTGGTAAAAACACGCTTACTTAATTCTCCTGTCACCTTGACTAAGGTGGTTTAGATCTGGAGTTCGTCTCTGGCCACTCTGTTTGTGGATTTACCAGTAAGGGTTAAATGCAGAGGTGGAATATTCCTTTTGGGACAATATACATGAAGTTTACATTTTACTTTATGTACTGGTTCAGCAAGGAACATGTCTGAAACAGGCTGCCAGTCAGTTTTCTCTTACATTAGTTATTTTATCCATCACTGTACTGTGCTGTGGTGTTGTTGCACTTTTTAAATCTTATTCAGACTTGTTTAAGTGCATTAATTCATTTGGCAAGTTTTTGTCAAAGGAGGAGAAATCACATTTTAAAAGCTTAGCCATTAGGAGGAGACTATCCAGCCAACTTTTTAGTTTGTTACCAAACAACGTACCTTTTTGTGAAGGAATCCAGGGCTTATGGGTTGTACTTTGGTCCCAACGGAGACAAAGATATATTTTGTGGGGACGGTTGAGTGAATACCTACGCAGATCTTTTATCCGAATCCCTAAAATGACTCATGAGTCATGGATCTTTGGGTGCGTTTACTCGGATCAGTTGAGTCCGACCACATTTAAATTCCAAATGGCGTCATGCAAAAACCTCTCGCAACTTTTACAACCTAATAACAACACATACTCCTACAGAGGCTGCCAAAAGTCAAATTAATTACAGTAAGGAGTTGATTTATAGGGAGGAAAGAGACTGATTGAGCCAAATCCATCTGTGAGCCCAACAGTCTGAACTAGAGAGAGACGGTCGAGTGAATCCCTACTTAGATCTTTCCTTCAG
Organism: Apogon talboti; assembly: GCA_037367365.1. Taxonomy (NCBI): domain Eukaryota; kingdom Metazoa; phylum Chordata; class Actinopteri; order Kurtiformes; family Apogonidae; genus Apogon; species Apogon talboti. The sequence continues at coordinate 660,135 of JAPQRQ010000010.1, forward strand.
ATTCATCCTTTCAGGTGTGACTGGGCAATTCTGGCTCAAGTGACTTAAGTGATTCATACAACAGGGATCCTATCAGTGAGTGATTCAGAATGATCCAGATCAAAGCGATGCCATGACTTGCGTACGTGCCACTTTTAATTGGTGTGTCATTTTTACGTATTATAAGCTTTCCTTGTGTATGTTCCATTATTAGCCCCCTGTCCAACCTGAATTGATGCATCAAATACCACGCACTGAGGGTTAGGGTTATGTGAACTGGAGATCTTGGCATAAATTGACACGCGATCACATATCATTGAATAACACGCAAAAGGTCAACAATGCATAAAGCTTGCCAAATGCCATAAGAACTGGTCTGACATGCAACGCTGTTTATTAAGATCAGTCTGTCCAGATCCTTAAAATGATCTTAGTTTCCCATCACTTGCATTTTGTCTTTAGTTATGAATTTATTCTAACTTGAATAAGTTATTAAACTGTATTTAATTAGTTTTGCTAAACAGATCTTTGCTACATTAATCTTCCTTGGTGCAACCTGGTCACCGATGAAAAACATAAAAGGATATAAGAAAGAAAATGCCTTTTTTTAATGTTTGTACTTTTCATTTAAGACTCATCCCTATACAGGACCACTCTACTGTGGGCTTTAGTGAATAAACTAAAATCTCACGTCTACACAAAAGCATTTAAGCTGCTAGTGAACTTGTGAGCCAACATTTTCTATCCATTGTGAAATCCTAATTGTTACAATACACACTAGGCAATAAATCAGTCACAATAATTATAGAGACACTAATCTCTTTAATTGCTCTGAGGTGGGCGAAGGTTGTCTCTCTGTCTACGCACCTCACACCACCACATTCTGTGGACGTTAATCTACGTGGGAGGCAGCAGGAAGCCGCCACACCTCCTAATATACAGTAGTTACTCCATCCGCCTGTGATATGAAGACATGCTGTGTTTGCTGAAAGGCTGGAGCAACAGCTAATCTCATTAATCACATCTGCAATAAGAAACAAGTGGAGATGTGTGCAGTTATTTTGGTAGTGTGAATGTGTGTAATTCTCATTTTAACGTCTTTTTTTTCTTCTTCTTTTTAAACCTAAAATCAGACAGATGTTTGAAATATAAAACCCTCTGTGTCTCCTGCAGGAGCACATAGTAAGCTAACCACGTGTGCAACCACTCTACCCAAAATCATAAATGGGGGGCGCTTTTAAAGCCCTCTGGAGAGACCCCATCATTGCACCGCTGAAACATATACCCATCAAACAAGCTATTTCTGGTCTCAGCTTCTTCATGTGGTTGAATTTCTATTTTTGCCTCACCCTTGAATTTAAACTGAATGATACTGTATACCCTCACGACGCAACCCTGACCGTACTCCCTTCGCAAATTATATGAGGGGGGAATCATCTGGAGATAGGATGAATCACAGTAGGTTATCGTAACCAGCACAAAGTCAGGCAGAACCAGTGGTGTATGTGTCTTCAAACCCCTGTCCCAAGGATGCATCCCAAAGGTTTATTTTTACTCAGCTGTGAATGGTTATGGCAGCAAACCGCCATATGGCTGTAAGATTGAGTGGTCTTGGTGGAAAATGGGGACGGAAATTATAGAGGACGAGAACTGGTGTCACACAGGCCTCTCATTCCTTTTCTTCTCCACAACTGATGGGATAAATACACTAGGTTTCTCCGGGACTGGGAAACAGTTACTGGTTGGGTTTGTGAGGATACTGGTCGCAAGCATCACCTGGATTAACAAAACAACACCTTTACTACGTACAGGCTGTGAAAGCGTTTAGACAGCTTTACACATTTCACCACACAGAATAAACTAGGTTCATGTTGTGGATGGGATGTGAAGATTTCAGTCTTTTACCTCAAAAGGATTAGATGTCATGCAGCAATACAGGTTTCCTCATGGGATTTTCTTTTTTACAGCGAAAACACAAACCAGTACATCAACTGTAAACAATCCCCCTCTCATAGTGGGCAAAAAACTCTTATCTTCAGTGTATGATCAGCAAAAATTGACATTTTTTTCCAGGTCAAATGACTCTGCAGTATTTATGGGTAGACCGTCTCCGATCAGCAGCAATGAAACATTGCATTGCATCAACTACTTTTCACCCCATTTCTCTCATGATGTTGTGACAAAAGGCATTTATTATTTCTATGTTCTTTTTGACAGGCCTTGTCATTGTGTAAAATGCAACTAAAATATCAGCATGTGATATCCCCAAAATAAAAAACAGAGAGGCAAATTCAAGGGAGTCAACTATTTGCTTTTACACACAATTAAAGAGTATGTACATCTGATTTTGTTGTTAATGGTATAAACAGTGAACTATATGTGTGCTTCCATCCAGCTGTTTTTATTCACATTTTCACATTAAAAAAGCAGTTAAACACTTAAAACATTCCAAAAATGTTTATACACTTGGGAGCATTGACAAAGTGTCAATAGAAAGAGTGTTAATAAAAGGAAAACATCACACCATGTATGAGGAACTGCAGAAATAAATGGCATATAAGAGTTCAGGGGTAAGAAGTAAAGCAGTTCCAGGTTTTTGTCCAAACATCTCTTATATCTCTTTAGTTACCAGGTAACATAGTAAATTTTTGTATGAGATACTATATTTAACAGGCAAACTTTATATCATGATGGTTATGAACCATATACAAGTTGCAAAAATTCAGTTTTAAGGTCCATCAGGTCATCTCAACACATTTTTTTCCCCCGTGTTTTTCTTTTAGGTTGATTATAGCCACATGTTTACACCAAAAACTAGCAGATGTTCCTTTACAAATGAAGTCTAATGTATGTATTTTTTCTGTTAATACCCTGAGGACCTTTGCACACAAAAAAACACAAACATGCAAAATATTTGTGGGTGAATATTTCATATCAAAATTACTCCACCTGCAACAATGTGATTTTGTGACAGTTGTGACACTTGTTCAATATAAGTTCTGAATATATTCATGCCAGACCCGTTACAGAAACAGGGATGGATTCAACACCATGTGGAGCCTCAGTTCCAGCCTGTGTGTCTCCATCCGTCTAATCATGTGTCCTCTGTTTTTTTGGGTCTATGTCCAGTTTCCAGGTAAAAGAAACACCCAATACAAACTGAATTCCGTTAGTAAGATGCTCATGTTACAGAAACTCCTTTTTTAAATTTATTTGACTTTTATTTATCCAGGTAAAAGGCTAACTGAGATTAAAAATCTCTTTTAAGAGTGTCCTGGCTGAGACAGCAGGAGCAGAATTACACAAAACAGAGATCACAGCCATACATCCACATTAAAAAAATATATAAAACAAAATACAGTCAGTTCTAAAACCATACATAAATCATTAAACTAAGAACATACATATAACACAACATTAACAATTTAAAAGGTATCAAAAGTATAACAACAATGTTCCTTAAAAGCCTCTCAAAACACAATCTGATTCAATTAGAAAAACAACTACATCTGGATTTATCCTTTTCCCATTCATTTAGAATGACTTTGAATATATTTACAGAGAGCAGTTCCTTCAGTTTTATCTCCTTCTGTCAGTCGTTCCTGACAGTGGGAGCAGAACATTGTCAGAAAAAATCCTAGATACTTGTCCATGTTGCTCCACACATCAACGTTCACTCCATTGTCTTTCCAATTTTTTTGTCTTTCATACTAAAATAAATGTGGATAGAAATCTACAGGTCCATTGTTGTTGTTGTTGTTCTATGATGTTCAGTTCACACAAATTTTTGGTTGATGTCTTTGTTTGCGATGAGAGAGCTCAGCAAAATCAACTCTGTGTTTTTCGTTGAAGTATTTGCATCCTGTAAGAAAGCATGACTTTAACAGCTGTTCAAAAAGAAATATTGATGTAAAAATTAATTGCTTTAACCTCCTAGGACCCACTGTCCACGTATGAGGACAAGAAATTCACAGCTTTATACAAAAAAAAGAAACAA
>JAPQRQ010000010.1:677984-692068 GCA_037367365.1 Apogon talboti
GAGAAGAGAAGAGAAGAGAAGAGAAGAGAAGAGAAGAGAAGAGAAGAGAAGAGAAGAGATCTTTATTGTCACTGTCAGAGGAACAATGGAAATCAGTTTAGCAGCAAAACCACTTAGTGCAAAAAAGACTGAATAAAAATATCACACAAAATACTAAAGAAAAATGTAGGCATGTGCAATAAGCTACAGGATAAAATATTAAATATACATATGCTACTAAAATACTGAAATATACAAAAGTTCACGCTATACTACAGATGACAGATATATACAACAAATAAGGATATATACAGACAATATAGGATATATACAAGGTAAGGGTATTGCACTGTCCATTAGACGGGAGGGGGGGGCTGCTATTCTGATCGTTTTTCACCTCATAACCATTGCTGTTTTGTGCTACCACTGCTATTGGAAATAGATTTACATATACACATCATATTATATTATAGTTTATTCTTTATACCACCTATTCATTCATATTCTATTTTTACTTCTTTTTAAAACATTTTTTGCATGGCTTTTTTAATTTACAAGGTGAGAGAAACGACATCTGAGTTCTCTGTGTGTCCTGTGCATCTAGTGAATTGGCAAAATAAAAATCTTTGAATCTTAAATACTCACTCATCAGTTATCCATCTCACCTATTAGGTCTGTATGATAGACCAACAAAATTACACTGCAATTTTTTAAATGCAATTTATTAATTCAATAGCTCTATTTGAAAGAAAATATCCATATTTAAGGCTCGGTTGGTTATCAATATAGTTGTTCATTAATTTAACAGTCAACAAATGATCAGATTGTTGAAGCAAAGGCACTATAACAGTTTTTTATGTTGGATTCAGATGCATTAGTCGTGCTGCCCTGTGTTTAGGCTTTGTTTAACTGTAAGGCTTCATTTGCCTTATCTGATGGTAAATGATGGTGATGCTGATATACTTTGCACATGTTGCACTGTGACGTTCAGGGGGCGTCCGACTACCCAGCATGCATCGTTTCATCACAGTATACTAAATTACATCTATTTTTTGCAGTATTGCTGTGCATTTTTTGTGTTTTTTTGTGGTTTTTTTTAAATTTCGCCTTTGTGTGTGCAGCAGATGCTTCAGTGAGTACCACAGTTGAGTCGGAGAAGTTTCGATGAATTTCTTGATGTCGCTTTTTCCCCGCTTCTGGAATCTATTGTAACTTCTGTGAATCCCAGTTGACTGATTTTGTACGTTTTTCGGAGCAACTTTTTGGACCTGCAGGTACTGAATTCTCTAAGCGTAAAAAGAGATTATTCGATGCAATTCTCCTTTAAGTTGGTAGTAGAGCAGTGGTGTTTACGAGGACACAGTAGTATGAGTCACAATGAGAAAGAGGAAGCAGCTACAGAACATCTTTCAAGGCATTAAGTTAATTTACATAACTGTGTTTTTCTAGGCTTGTGAGAACAAAAAAATCGCACATCAGCATAATCAAGATACAACTTTCACAAGCCATTAACTGATATTTCGCCAGAACCGTATTAACACACAGCTGAATTTTGAGAAACTGCTCTAAAAATACCTGCCGATGCCAGTCAGTGAAGTAGATCATGGTTAAAGTTCACACGACCTTAGATGTGCTTATGTGAGATAGAGGGAACTGTCAAAGGACTGAATTAATTAGTCATTTTAACTATTAAAACAACACAAGTTTTCTACAATTTTTTTGTTTTGCGGAGGTGTGGGCAGAGTTTATTTTTGATATGTGTAATATTTTTGCAGTTATTTTGTGGAGCTGTCATGGGACTTTGTGGCCAGTAGAAAAAGATGGGGTGAGGGGGCGGGAGTATATATATTGCGCTTCATCCCACTTCTTTTCGAATACGTTTTTTTTTCTTTCTTAGTTTTTCTTCGTTGTTTCTGGCTTTCAATTCCAAATCAAAAACAAACAAACAAGTGCATTCAATCATAAATTATTTTCCTTAAACAATAAAAAAAAACAACTTATTCCTCCTAAACTGTGGATATGCCGCACAATTGGACAAAAGTCATCGAAATATGAAGATGAATTCTTCTCACATTATCAGAAAGTTGATTGATCTGTATAGAATTAAAAGTGAAATGCTACATATTTACATTGTGGTTGCACATGCACATGGTATGATATGTCTTTTTTCAAGTAGACATGGTATCGACATGTGAAAGTGAAGTGAAACCTGTAATACAGTAACTTTCACACAACCCTGTAAGTAAAAAAAAAAAAAAAGAAGTGTCCTATAATGTGCTCTCACAATTAGTGAGGATGAGAGCGGAATCGTTTTAAGGCTTTCTGACTGAGGACACCGTGCCATGTCTCTCTGTCGTCCTGGTTCCCAGCTGAAAGCAGTCCAGTCTCAAGGGGGGGAGGATTTTTGTGGGCAGAGGTGGCGGCGGGTTTTTGAGTACGGCCTAAGACATGTCAGCCTTGTTATTACCTTCCTCTACACAGTGAGGTCAGAGCGCCGCGGCCACCAGACACATGACGACAAACGTACAGACGCGGGATCACCGAAGTCTGCCGGCGCAGCACTTCTCCTTGAACCCAGTGGCTAAACATGCAGTCGGCCTGACCGTGGGTACGCAGTCAGCAAAACACCATCAATAGCGAGCCTCCGCAAAATGTCATTATGGCTTGTAAGATGAGAAGGGGAAAGGGGGATGTTTGTTGTATCTTTTTTGGTAAGTACAGGCTACATGTGTGGTCTGGGTTTATCAGACTTTGGCCACATCTGCCAACTTAGTCCAGGATCCTTCAACTTCACCCTTTATTTCATTTACCTAAACTTAAAAAGAAAATAAAATGAAATAAAAGAAGTGATAGGAAGTGAAGCTCTGACTGCGACCGGGCCAAAGTGTGGGGTTCCTCCGTCTCTAGTTAAATTTAAAAGGTGTAGTTACTTGCATCATGCACACTTCACATGCGTGCACCCCTACACTTAGTGGTGGAGTTAAGAGGAACTTTCTCATGCTTTGATATTTACATGTGTCTAATTAAACTTCATGGCCTCTTCTCACACATTCAGAGGGTGTTACTGACTGCATTAAGAGTCTGAGACCCAGTCTGCTCATGTCCTGTAATAAGAGAAAAGGTTACTGTTCTGACGCAACATTTTAATGGGAACATCGTTCGTTAGAATGCCTCTCAGAGGGTGGAGGAATGGTTGCACCGCAGGCTAACAGCAAATGTGTGTTTATGATCGCTCCGATACATATGTTCAAATGAAAGGCTAATATAATATGCAGATTAGTGGACAGCAAATGATAAAAGCTACATATCGTTAGCCTCGTAGAATAATTGCCTAAGTCATGTTTTTTGGCAAAAATGCGATATCTGCATTAACTTTATTTAACCTTTATTTAACCAGGAAGTCCCTAGAGATAAAATCTCTTTTTTGAGTGAGACCTGACCAAGAGGCACATCAGTACAATACAACTGAACAGAATATAAAACTTACATACAACTACGACAGCTAAAATACAGGTAAGATACAGGAGTCACTTCGGAGCCAACAAACATCTGACTGCACTGGCAGCCATCTTGAGATGTACCACATGGTGTGTGTGTGTGTGTGTGTGAGAAATGAATCTGCACTGTTAGGAGAGTAAAGTTATGCAGATATCACAATTTGGCCATAAACATGACTTAGGTAATTATGCTATGAGGCTAATGATATAGAGCATCAATTATTTAAATCCTTTTGCCTTTTCAGGCTAGCTTAATAGTTATGACATGGCCCCACCACAAAACATCCACCTGCTCCCTCATGTACTGTTGTTTTTAAACAGCAGATGAAGTTTGAACTAAAATGCCCACATATCTAGGACAGTACTGATGTTTGCTGGGATTGGGGGTACTGCGTCCACTGCAAAACAATGACATTAAAATCATCGATCTGTGATGCAGGAAATTAGCAAAAATGGAGCCATGATGTAATGAAAGTCCAAAGTCTGGCAAAATATACAAAAAAGAAGACAGTGCTGGTTTTAATTTGTATAAAATGATCATTTTCAAGCAGGAATGGAAACACTAGCAACAACATGTTTGTTACTAAGGCTAGTTTGTTTGTGATTAGGGCTGTCCTGGACTCAGAATTTTGTAATTTTAAGTTTTGCTGGTTCTGTGTGAAACCTCAGGTAACGTGGGGTGTATGTGGGTTTGAGGAAGTGAAATTTATGGCTTTTTAGAATTTTTTTCATGACGTCTTTGGTCAAATTTAAGACCTTATGTTCACGAAAACACCAATACACAGGCCTCGTATAGTTATTGAACCAGTCTTGACCATGTTCAATCCAGATAATGTTTCTCCATGACTCATGTTCCTGCTACTGACGTTCAAGCTGCTAAAATAATATGGCAATTTATTTATCATTTATTATGTCTGTGGGATTTTTCAGACCATTGAGTGTCACAGGATCAATTCTTAATTTTGAGGATAATTAAGGCCTTAATATAAGACTTTTTAAGAATCTGCAGACACCCTTTAAACTCAAGCTGAATAATATGTGGAACTCCTTCTGACATCTGTGTATTTTGTGACATTATCTCAATTTTATCTTGTTACACTGACTTATTAAAAAATATAAACTGCAAGTTCAATTAGCTAAAAACTTGTGTAATACCCAAAAATCAGGATTTATTAAGTCACAGCAACCTTGACCTTTGTTCTTTTGCCAAAAATCTGTCTTCAGTTCATCTTTGAAACATGTACAGTATGTCCACTGTGAAGACATAAACCAACTGACTAATGGACTGATCAGGTGAAAAACCTTGTAGAGATGCACAGGCTGTCTGTAAAATGATCATGGGAGTGAAAATATCTTTCTACACAACATGGGTTTGAATTCCAGGAGCAGGGTTTCTGTTACCAAGGACATCTGTTATTGTGTCATATCAATAAAACTGATCCTAAGAGAATCAATTAAGGATCAAACTGATAAGTACAATCAATAGGTAATCAGTACTTTCTCTTGTTGTAAACTGCATTTTCAGGTAGATACTAACATTTCATACCAAACTGTAGCGCCTTCTTCATGACCTGCAAAACTTTAATTCATTTATGTTAAACATCACAAAAGTCAGTAAATATTCAGTTCCAAATGTACTTCAGAGGTTACAAAACCTGGCAGTTTGTACATATTTTTAGCCTTTAGTGTATGACCTCACTATGCAAAGTGACTCCACACCTGCCTTTGTCTTTGACTATGACTTAATGCCCTCGCTCTAATTTGAGCATCTGTTCATTTATGGCAAAAACACAAAAGGAAGGAAGGAAAAGATTATATGATTCAGCTGCCAAATTAACCTTCGAAAATGGCAGGCATTCTTACACTCCCAAAACCGCCCCAATTATATGTATCATATATTTCAATTAACTTGGGTTTGAGCTTGTTGTTTCCGAGTGGGCAGCGTAATGTCCATACAACTTAATGATGCTTTATTGACTATCAAAGGAAATGTGGAAATGTTGGAAAATATGACTCTGCAACTCTGAAAGTCATACAGTCACACAGTCTGAATCCAACAGCCTGCTCTTAAACCATGTCATCTATCATTACAGTTGGGTTTTAACTTTAGCTTTAAAGATGACATGAATAACTAGTACTGTGAATAACGCTTATATTGTGCTGCAATATTTCTAAACTTCTCAGATGCAACAGTTCGCTTTGCTATTACTGTATTTACAGATGTACCAGAAGTATAACAAAAATAAAACAGTTCTTTCAGTGAAGAATGAGAGATTAAAGTAAGATTATATGCAAAGTCCAAAGTAGGGCAATTAGGGTAAAGAGGCAGCCTTTTACTTACTTTATATTCTTACTGTACAGACACTGATCAGTCTGGACTTCTCCTGGGGTACTGAATGTGTGGATTTCACTTCGACTCATTATCATTATCCTGCCGACTGATCCAGAACACTGTTTTCTTTCAATTCAATCCAATTTCAGTAGCACCATATTACAAATCGGGGATTCACCTCAAAGGGTTTTACAATCTGTACAAATATACAACATCAGCTGTGCTTAGAACCCCAAAAAACTAATCTTTTAGAGGAAAAACATAAAACAGAGTGGAAACCTCAGGAAGAGCCAGAGAGGAGGGCTCCCTCTACCATGATGAACAAACAGTGCAATAGGTGTTGTTTGTTCAACCTTCATCTTAATCCCCTCTTTACTAGGACTTAAATGGAAGGTCCAGTATTTTATAAGCTGTGGTGTAATGACACAAAGACTAAAAGAAAATGTTCATTTATAAATTCTTTCCTCACGTCAGACAGCTGAGCCACACACTGTCAAAGGCACTCTGGTTAATGTAAGACTGAGATGTAATTATGTAACTGTACCTGTGTGAAACACTGTGTTTTCACCAAAAATAGGATATTTTCTAACCCGTTTGTCAACTTGCCATTGTTTCCTCACATTAAGACATGGGAAAACTTCATTTCATGTTGCTGTGGTGCGCTGGTGGTGCACATATAATCACAGGACAACTGTGATTATACAGTGAGCGCTACACATCTGTGTAAGTTTGTGGTCAGCAAGTTTCATTCAATCACATGGGGGGAAAAACATTAGCTTGTCTCTCGCTGTCATGGGAATTAAAGCCAGTGAATCTACCCAGCAGTAGTATACTTACGATACCTGCAACTAAGAATTACTGTGATTAACATGGAGGCAGAGCGCCAAGGGCAGACTGATGAGCAGTTGCTTACTTGTTTGTTCAACAGTAGGAATATTCTGCACCGCAAAAGGACGCTCAATAATCCTGTTTTTCCCTCTGGTTGTTTGTACAGTGAGCGCTGCTGCCTTACTGCCCCCTCTGGCCAAAACCGTATGACTATGAATTGTTTAAATTCCTGCTGTGGAGAGCGGACAGATGAGCAACCCTGCACCATAAACACTGCACTAAATCGAGGATGGCAGGGAAATAACTAAACACCACAAACTATTTAGACTATTCAGACAACCCCAACTTGACTCTTCTCCCCACAGCTGCACTTGAGACTTATCTCATTTTCCCTTCGCTACTTCAAGTAACAAACACATTATGTACACATGCAGGCTGTGTGTGGAAGTGTGTGGGATGTACCTGAATGCCTGAGGTGGTAAAGTACGGGATTTCAAACTTGACACTGATTGGCGGCTTCCCCTCCTTGTCTTCGGCTTCTACGCTGGGCAGGCCAAAGTGAGCTCGCATCAAATACTCTTTACCCCCCTGTGGCGAGTCGGGACACAATGAAAAACATGAGTTTGACAACAGAACTTTAACAGTTATAGTGACAAACCTCTGATATTCTAAGGAGTTAGTAGCTTCAGAGACAAAAAAAACAAAAAAAACATCACATTTTTAGACACCACTAACAGAAATCAACTGTATTTGTATTAAATGTATTAAAATAACTATTTAATTGGTTTTAAGTATTTTCAATGTGTATTTTGCTGGGCAGAGATGATTGAAGAGCTTGTATTTGTCTTATTCAGATACATGATTTAAAAACATCTAGTGGTTAATATGATATATTCCACAACAGACTAAACAGTGCTGTAAGTTTCACAGCATATAGCTCTACATTGTACTTGTTACTAGTTACTTGTTTTAATTTAATTTCAGTTTAAACACATTTAGATTTTTTTGATGTATTAAATGGGATAATGTACATGCTGCAGGTTATTACTATAAAACATTATACAGGACACTGACATGAAGCTGAAAACATACCATGTACTAGTATTTACTGCTAGTTCTCAAATAGTGCATCTTATTTACCTCAACTGCAAAGAGAACCTGTCGTCACTTTGTTCAGAATATATTACATAGTAGTTTTCAATCTAAAATGAACCCTCTTTATTCATTGAACATTTCTACAGTGTCTTTTTCCACTGGCTTTTCTTACATTTCTTGGTTATCTATGTTGATAGTGCTGATTCATTGTGCAATGAATGTGAATGAAAATGTACAGCCACAACTGCTTAGTAATTCTAACTTCAGTTTTGTTGGCACTGCCTTAAATAATCACTTTCAATTTGTGTAAAACGTACATCAAAAAATATATTAACTAGTTTAATTACCTAATTTCCTAATAGCAGGTTTAACATTTTATGGACACATTTTCAGAGTAAATATGTGTGATTCTGATGTGTTTTCAACCATTAATAACAAACACAAATGCAAAACTATCTCCGTGCCATGTCAAATAGCAGTGCAATCCACACTGTTGGCCTGAATAATCCTAAGGTATGACTTAAAAAAAACAGCCTATGCATTTGTAATCATCTGTACAATCCTCATGAGTGATGAATTGTGCTCACAGGGAAAGACTTGATTGACCAGACGATCTCGCTGTTCTCGGGCACCCACTTCACGCTGCCCACTGTGGTCTTGAATTTGGGTGAGTCAGCGTCCGTTGGCACAGGAATGTGAATCTCCACGTTGTTGGCTGTGGAACGCCTTTTGAACTGACTCTTCGCCTGAGACGAGAAACAAGTATGTCAAGTTTAGCGTGATATTTGGCCGAAACAAGAATATAAAAAACAAACAAACAAACCTTACTAGATGTGTCAAATAAGCGTGACGAAGGTGCGGTTTTATAACTGAATAAGGACGCTATTACAAAACTATTACGGAGTTAGCTTTGGGAACATACATTACACTCTTTGTTAATGTACCTCGTAAAACAGCTATATGCACAGGTATGATAATAACTGTGAAGAACCAAATGGAGGTGTGACCAACCTTGATCATGTACTCAATGCGGCTGTGGGAATGTTTCTCAATGACTGATTCAATCCAGATCAAGGGCTTCACCTGAAACAGAAACAAAACTGTTTCACACACAAGTATATGCTAGACATGAAACAGTCACCACCTAGTGGACTGTGCATGTTACTACGACAACATCATCATCATAATGGGAGTTCATGAGTAAGTAATGGGTTTCCAAGCATTTACATGTGTTTGAGATCTGATCTGACATCTGTACAAGTAGACATTCATACCTGGTATTAGAAAGAGCCAGTACAGACTTTTAATCTCAGGTAAGTGTTTCAGAGTCAGTAAATCCAAAGACAACTGGTTTAGCTTGTACTTTTCCCCCACTTACATCGGTGTCATCTGTGTTTAAAAATCTATGATTTTAAATGTTCTACCTCTAAATTTCTAAAACATTTTTCACCCTCTGACTGTAAGTAACAATTTTCTACCACAACTAACCATCTACTTTCTTCACATCTCACTTAGGAAGAAAAACTTCATTAAATTTAAAAAGGAAATATTGATGTTTATAAACTATACAGACAAAAATATTGGGACACATCATGTTTACAGCTGTAAGATGTCCTGTTCATGCTCATTTGAGATATAAACCGCAATATTAATCATAAATATATTTATCACAATATAAAACTATATTATGACATTTGTCCCTATTGTTTTGTATCTCAGATCCCTGTTAGAAAAGAAACATGTGAATTCAATGTATCCCAATACTTTTGTCCATGTGGTGTAAAACTTAGGCAATTATGCTATGAGGCAAATGATTTGTATTTACAGTTGGGGCTGTTCAGTACTATCACCCAAGACAAATTCCCCTGTTGGGAAAATAAAAGATATCTTGATCTAAAATAAGTTCACCTTTCGCCTATAGGTGCTTTCACACCTGAAAGTCTGTACCAAGGTACAGGTTTTTCCCTGTTGTGCACATTTGTTCTGGTTTCCACAGCAGTTTTAGGAGCAGGTCACCACATCCTGCCATCATCATCATCTATGGTGCAGTGTGCCCTGTATAGATAAATGTGTATCTGATGTTGGTATGTTGTTAATTTGAGTAATTTTTAATTTCTTCTGTGTTCCATTTGATATTCACCTTTAAACATGTGCATTCATACTGTTTAAAGAATGGGATCAGATGCAGCTAAGTCCACCTCCAAACCTCGTATTAGAGCTGTCTGACTGTAATCACACTGCACATGTTAATGCCAGATCTGAACGGTGCCTACAACATGTAGTTACACAGATCCTTAGAATTTTAGAGGGACTTTCTAACAAAGATACAGAATATACACCAGCCACAACCATGCCATTAGGCCTAATTTAGCCATAATCTACAACTTTACATTTATTTCCTTTGCGTTTTTCCATTTAAAACTCTTTACTCCTCCTAAACCGTTTTAGTTTTTACATTTTTTTTAAGCTTAAAAATAAGACAATCGTGACAGTTAAATTGAAAAGACACTTTTCTCGATAAACAATTGTGTAGCGGTTGCTCAAAGCTTCAAGTGGGAGGACATGTGAATGTACTGAGTGAATGTTAGGGTAGTACTACACACTTCCCTTCTCTTAGACTTCCTGGCAACCTTGTTGTGAAACAGTTATTGAGAATTTGATCCCAGTTTAAACTTTCTTGACCTAATGTACTTATATACTGTACTCATATAAGTGCTTATATCAGCATTTAAAGACTAAACCAAAAATAATCTTGGTAAAAATAGCAAAAAAGTTTACAAAAAATTGGACTGCACCAAAGCAGGGCAAGTGTACCTAGCTCTTATGAAGATAACAAAACAAAAGAATAAAAGTGACATTCCGTGCATAGGAATTATACACCAGGTACACTGAAGAGTTTACTTAAACACTTTACGGAACAAGTGAAAAAAACATAAGCAGAGCTTACTGATATCCCCGCCCAGTCGCACATTAAAAACACATGGAAAGAACATGTGTGAGAAATTAGAAAAAAGTGAGAGAATAATGTCAGAGAATTTGGTTGGACAAATTGTGTACGTTGAAATTTAAAACTATAAATGCCAAAATTGAAATTCAGCCATCAAAATGTGCACTGCACCTCTACTAGTGGGAAAGAACACATGTTCAATTTGAAAAGAATCAGGTGAATGGTGTCCGAGGAATGGGATGGACAAAAATTTCAGACTGACAGACAAACTTCCTGGTGTTACTATATACAAATATGTATAAAAACACGTTTCTCAGCCTGAATTTCCAGGCTCATAGACAATAAGCACATAAATATTTTAATATTTGCATATAAATAGATACACACTATACTGACAGCGCCTTGTAAAGCTGTTGTTTAATGTAACCTTTTGAACCTTTTGGCTTGTATCTACGGTCTTTCTAAGGGAAAGTGATTGTCAAGTTGTTCATCTGGTGAACTACGTCAGAACGCTTAGTTGGAATCAGCAGTAAAGGAGGTGTTTAGACTTTTTGAGTTGCAAATTGAAGTATGTGATGAAACTCAGCAAGGTTACTGAACACACCTTCATATGGGGGGGGAAGCATTTTAGAGGTGAAAATGGCTCAACCGACCACTTCCTGTTTTAAAATACTTCTGAGCCGACCCATTCTGACATAAAATAAACTCTACATCATCAGATTATATAAAAAAAATAGTTAGCAGCGTAATCACAGGTGTTCACTTGCACTTCAATCTGTAAAACCATGATCATATTCCAATAGAAAACTAAAACCTGCATATTGCTCTACCCTTTTCAGAACCACATCTTTTACTGCTGCCTCGGTTTGCTGTTGATGTGTTTCTGAGTATCTGAACTGACATATAAAAATCAACAGACACGTAACACAGAAACACATTAACTGATGCAGCCACTGTTTCTGTAAGTCAAGTCTGGCAGGTATGAAGAGCTTCAGGGCTTCATTTCCCTGTGGGGAAATACCTGTATGATGATGAAGTAAAGCAGGGAAAACATTCTCAACAGAGTCCTCACTTAATGACAATGATTTATGCATATGAGCTTTTGGCAGTACAGCAGCAGAAAACCACAAACGGTGAACAATCCTCAGGTGGTTGTGGTCCTCTGTCCCTGAACAACCCCCATCTCACACATCCCCACCTGCCCTTTAGACCCCCTCAGCCCCCCATTCTCTTTACCACTTTGTAGCACTTTTCAAAAACCATGCAGTGGATGGAGTTAGACTGATTTTTCCATTTTTAAGCAGTGGTCCACATTAATAAAGATATTTTGCAAAAATATTTGTCCTTTCATCAGCATTGGAAATGTCTTTCATGTGTATTAAACCCAGATTTCTTAAAACACTTCTAAGGCATGCATTTTTAAAAACTCTGTGTTATATGCATATATATGGTTGTGTAAAAAGAAGAGTTTGTCAAACCACTGCTGTTTTTCACTAACTCATACATGTTAAGCCCAACACCTTGGTGCTAAACAGTAACTCCACTTTGTCAACTGTCCACACATATGCTCCAGTGACGTGTGGTCAAGGGAGGCGGAGCCTCAGCTGTCATCATGCAAAGAAAAAAACAAAAACAAATAATGATCAAATAAAGTAAATGTTGATATTTGTCCGCTGATCTGTACTATAAACTTATTTTCTGTGTGAGTCCAATAATTTTGATTATTTTTCAGTTAAAAATTGTGGAACTTCCGCATTTCCCATTCAAATACAGTGAAAAGACGTGCGGTAGCAGCAAGCTCAGCCTCACCTTGGATCATGTAATCCTTCACAAACTGTGCTTCATCCCATGCAATTGGAGTGTGTTGCTGTCTCTCTGCATATCGCCAATAAAATGGTTTCAAACACTTTGATTATACGTCCTGACTTTCCATAGTCTGGATGATGTATAAAATGTATGTGTGTAACCTGTTCAGCCTAGCAGATCAGTCATAAAACCACAGTAAAAAAGCACTGGGTGAGGCAGTCAGTACTCCTGCCTCATGGCAGAGGGCGCTCCTGAGCCCACAGGTTCTTCTTGCTACTGCACGAGCTACAAGTCAAGTGCAAAGATTTGTTTATTTTTCTTTCTCGCTAAATGCTAAGTGGCTATTGGTTTTTGATAATTCACTGCTGACTGACTTGTTTGAGAGTCTGTAGTTGTGTACAACAATATGAGATATCAGACAGAGACTGAGTGCATGTCCAGGCTAAGCCTCTGTTTGGGGGTTAGTCCTGTTAGGGAGGTTGCACAGTTCTGGTGGTTCCGGTGCACAGTACTCACATGAGTGTTGAGGCGGTATGACATGAGCTCAAACTCTCCATCAGGAGGGATGAAGGAGATTGTGCGATCGTTCTCGAAGCGAGATAAACGCACACACTGGTGAAACTTGACATCCTCCAGCTCTACAGATTTACTCTTTCCACCTGCATAAAACGGAACATTTAGCTCAAATGCATAACATGAAAAAAGAATACTGTGAAACACATTTCCAGACAGTGTGTGAGATGCAGACAGAAGCCAATACTATGAGTCAAAGTCGACACAGCCAGTATATGGGTTTGTCAACAGGTTTACTGAGACTGACAACCACAACTGTGCTTAAGAGGTGTCACGACGGTAGTTGTCACCTCATTTTTGTCAACCCAAGTGATTAGACTCTAGTTATGAGTAGGTATTACCGATCACAACCTTGGACTGGACTATAGTCACACGTTTCGCACCATAAGAACAAACTGTAATCCTAAACATATGCGAGGAATTTAAGCCTATAACATAGGCCAAAAGCAACACAGCTGCTGAACTAAAACTATAAAACTGACTGCAGACTGTGTGAATGTGTAGTAATACATCTGACTTTGATTACTATTGTTTCTTCTGCTTAAATTAGTATGTTGCTTAAATATATTCTTATGGCATGTAAAGCCATTTTAATAAGTTGAAACTTCAACACTGACAAAAAGTCTGGAATCAAGTGAAGAACAAACATAAAACACAAGCCAAGGTTTCAATGCTTTAATCGATCTATGTTTAAAGATTCTAAGGCTACACAAAGGTGAGAGACAGTTCCCTCATCTGAGATTTCTCATACAGATGATTTTCATGGAGAGCCAAAGGGTTTAGATCAAGGGTGTCAAACATGGAGCCCGTGGACCAAAACCTGTCCGTCAAAAGGTCCAATCCGGCCCATGGGATAAATTTTTGAGATGAAAAAATTACACTGAAGATACACTCAAGGGTGTAAAATTAATTTTATTTCAAGGGTCACATCCTTCCCAATTTCACCTCAAGTGGGTCAGACCAGTAAAATAGCATAATAAGCTATAAATCATAATAATGAGATCTATCTATCTATCTATCTATCTAT
>JAPQRQ010000010.1:692115-707758 GCA_037367365.1 Apogon talboti
ATAGATATGTTTGTGTGTGTGTGTGTGTGCACATGTGTGTATTTTTCCTGCTACTTCAGTTTTTGTTCCACATGGCAACTACAACCCACAATAATTTCCCTTGGGATTAATACAGTATTGTGAAAAACTGAACCACCATTGTGACACTGAAAATGTGACCACAAACTCTTTACCCCAGCTTCAGTGTACAGCCCTAAATGACCAAAAAAAAAACAAAAAACGACCAACTCAAGACGGTTGCTCTGTTACTTTGTGCAGTGTGTGTGTTCATGGAGAAAACTCACGTCCAGTGTTTTCAAACAGAACCTTGTCGTTGAGGCCCAGTCGTAACTCGGGCATTCCAGACAGAAAGACACGCATCTTAATGGACCCAACGATCTCACTGCGGAGAACATTACCATTGGCACTAACCTGGAAAAAAACCACATGGGCCGACAGAGTCATCAGACAAAGTTAGCCTGTAAAAGCAAACACAGCATCTATACTCAGAATGTGTTGTGACGCAGGCAGGGAGGAAGTTTACTGCTGTATCTTGAGAAACACAACTAAAAGCAGCAGTTCCTACCAAAAGGTTGACTGACTCAATGACGTCCAGGAAGACCTCATTCTTCCTGTACTTGATGCCCTCTGACCTCCAGGAGACGGCGTTGGTGACTGTGGCAGGGGGGCGGGGGGCGCCGGTGTCGAGCTTGTGTCCCTCCTGGGTGATGTATCTGAGATGAAAACAAAAACACAGTGGGAGAGAAAGGGGAATTTACCTCCCTGTAATTCAGAGTTTACAGAAAATCATGAAAGAAGAACACAGATTGATGATTACTGAAAGGAGGTTAGTGTGACTTATTGCTGTACTCGAAGAAGCACCAGGGGAAATCCACAGTTTGATTACTACACGACTGACTCTAACCACAGCACTGTAAGGTTAAACGGTCACTTACAGTTGTCGATGGTAAAGACAGTAATCTGTTTTTGACACCTCGGATATGTGGAAATGACGTGACAACACCACAAAGGTGTGAAAATAAGACAATAGATAAGACTGATTCAATTAGTCATAACATTCCTGTACATATGGAAGGAGCTGCTTCAGTAAGGTTTGATTCACTGAGTCCTCTGATGATGTTTTAGCACTGAAACAAATAGTTGTTCATTCGTTCAAGTGAATCATAAATCTTCATAAAGGACTTGTATCACCACAAGACAACTGAATAGTTTCTTTTCCAGAGCTATAAACACACTGAACTCTGCCCTGAAAGCCCAGACAGTGAAATTAAGACAATGTGCAATAATATTTATTTACTTTTAACTCATTAACTTAAATACGTAAGTTTTTTTTTTTTTTTTTAGATTTTTAACTGACCAACTCTCAAATCAATTGTGTTTTGTGTGTTACATGTTGTGTGTATAAATATATGTACTGTATGTGGGGGTTTTTAAGATTATCTATCTGAGGTGTATTCGAATTTCATTGTATGGAAATAATGACAATAATGTTTCTGATCTTATCTAAAAAAATTATAATAATTTTCTTATTTTTTGTGGATTATCAGGCTTTGATACAAAACACTGGTTCCACAAATGTTACAACAGCATTCCTGTGTATTACACAGATGTGTGGTTGTTTACTGTTGGACCAACAGAAAATAACTGAATTCAGAAATGGTCCACACAGATTGGTGCATGAAACATTTTACTGCTGAGGGCATTAAGCAGCACTTTTGTTCTTCCCGTTTGTTTTTAGACATGTTCAAAATTAAAGCAAGTCTCCTGCTATCTAACATCAACTACTTGTCTATTTTTGTTATCATTGTTTCTTCTCATTGTCATATTATTAACAATTTTATTTTTGTGAAACACAGTGGTGACCCTCACACCCTTTTATGGGGTGTGCTGTTGCTTTTTTTTTTTTTTTTTTAACCATTATTAAACAAATTTCTCTTGTGAAAGACTTCATGGCCCTGCTCTGTGAAAAGTCCATTATCCACTAACTCTACTTACAAAGCATAAGGCAGTACACACAAAGACTACTTCATAAAAATTCAGATTAAAAAAAAGTTGGGTTTTTTTGTTTGTTTTTTTTTACAATATTCTATTGATATTAAAATGTTACTAAACTCTAAAGCTATTTCTTGAGCTGTAAACACAATCATATGAGTGAAATGTAATGAAATCTACACTAGTAATGATATGTATAAAAATCGTCTAATACAAAAAGTCGCATTTTGTAAGTGAAAATAGTTCAACTCACTACTTCTTGTTCAATAATGCTTTTGAGCCTTAAGGTGGCGATTTCACATCATGAATATCAGTGCCTCAATGGGTTCAGTTGTTGGTTGGCAAAAAAATGCAGAAGTGAAGAAAATAAGCACACACTCTGTCAGGGAACTCTGGTAAGTTTAAGAGCACTTGGGTATAAAAACCCAAACTAAACCTTTTAACTGAGTTGGCCTTTTAATATTTTAATACAATGCTTTTGCCCTTGTATTGGTTTTTGAGGGATTTCTTTATATCCATTAATAAATGCCTAATATGTGTTCAATTTAAAATCAAACACAATTCATAAACACACTCATGTGGGTAAAACCAGACTTGGCGGCCTGCATGATTCATGTATTCAACACAAGACTATTATTCATACATCAGGCCCAGCATTACACTGTGAACATCCAGAAAACAGGTTAGCAATGTTTGTTACGCCATTTTTTAGTAATTTCTCAGACACAGCAGTGACAAACAATCTGAGTTGAGTCAATAATAACTATAAGGGCCTCGCTACTTCAATTAAGAGACTGACTGTGACTACGCACTCTTGCAAAATCTTGCTGTCAGTGGTTTGGGGGTAGCCAAAATCCATGAGCTCATCCATCAGCTCGTATATGATGACAAAGTTATCCCTGATGCTCTCCTCCTCCAATTCTTTGAAATACTCTGAGAAAACCTGAAAAATCAGAAAGAAAAATTACCAAACAGAATTACAGACTTAGGATTTTACAGTCACAAAGTCAGTGCTGACAGATGTAATTCCTACCTGAACAATTTTGTACAAAAAGGAGAAGACCAGTGAAACACTTGCATTTTTCTTGGATGTTGCAACCACTGAGGTAGATAATTGTTAAGGAAAACATGCACAAGGAGAAAAAGAACACAAGAAAAAAAATCCACAATATATAATGTCAATTGTTAGATCCCACTTATTATAAAAATACTGAGCAGAGAGCAATAAGGATACAGTAAAGGTTATTGTGTTTGATCCACATAAAACGAACTCCCCCATGGGCAAGGATCGGTGACAGTGTCCCCTCTTCCTCCTTGTCCATCAAAAGGGTCATGAAATGCTCAATCTCTGACATGTCCACATCTCCACGGTAATTTCGGCATACCAGCACCTGAAAGAAACAATTGGTGAATACGAGCAGCCAGCTGGATCTTTGCCGCTTCTTCTTATTAATACTGCAAAACTGAAGACCCTTGAGGATAACATGCAATAATAATACTACTACTACCATTTTCAAGTGATGATGGCTATGTCGATAAGTAACCGACAGAAATAAAATCTGTTTTAACTTCATAGTTGAGTTAATCTGAATTGGACTGGACGCTGAGCAATAATGCTTTATAAACGGCTTCAATTGTGGTTTTAGTTAGGGCTGGGTCATGTGGTGAAAAAATAAAAAATAAAAACGAAGGTTGTTTTAGGCTATTCTTCATGGTCAGATTTATGAAACACTCACTAAAGCATTGGACCATATCACAAATCTAAAGTAGAACATTCAAAATTATCATGTTTGTTAAAAATAATAATGAGTACAATCAAATATATGTTATCTTATCATTACTATTTTATTGTCCAGTCCTCTACATATTACATTTTATTTTTATCACCAATATGTTACGCATGCATGTTTAGAATGTGAGTTAACTTATACAATGTGTCCATCTATCTCGTTTCCAATTATTGCAATAGCTGACAAATATTTTAATACTATTATGAAGCATAACAGGTGCTTTGTCACTGATGCTCCAGTGACAGACACCATCCTCTAATATTTGTCTACTGATAGATGAAGTGGTCCTTCTGAAGTTTATTATGTTTGGGCCAAGTGTATCACAGGAGATTAACAACTCAAACAAATTATAGATGCTTGATATCAGCAGTAAAATTTCTTGCCAGTCAGGAATGACACGAACAATTGCAGTGCTTCGAGCTGGTGTTGGTTGCAATCCCTGCTGATCTGGGAGTAAACAGCTGTTAACCTGTGTTTCTGTCTTAATGTTGCGTTTGCTAACACTGTAATCGTTTTAGCCACTTTTGGCCTGACTAAGGATGGGTTACCGGGGTACATTTCGAGCCAAAAACTCAGTGCTACACACTAACATCGATAGGCTACTGTTAATACCTTCCTGCAGGCCGAGCCACATCATAATCTGTCAATGAAGAATGTGCTAGCTAGGCTACTGGCTAGGCTAACGTTAGCTTAGCCGCACAGCAGCAGTCCCGTTATCTTACCTTTCCTTTTAAATCCAAGACATAAACAGCACTTGCTGACATCTTGAACTAATGTATACGAGCTTAGGAAAGCTCGTTGTAGCAACTACTATTAACAATGCTGGTTAATAACAATCTCTGGGCTAAAATCAAAGAGCCCACTTTCATTCATAATACTGAAATCATGAAATAAATGGGAAGGAGACCCTTCCCTTCTTTAACTGCATCGAGCCGTCGGAAGAGCGCCACCTATTGAACCGGAGGAACCAGTAAACACAAGACACTGGCTTTTATTCTTATTAAATACCAAGAATTTTGAAGAAAAAAAATTAGGATAAATGACAGTTTTTACCAAGATAAGCAAGTAAGAGAAAAATATGAGGAGGAGATAGCTATTTACATATTTCTGTATGAGGAGCGGATACACCATAGTTTAAAACCTAAAAATACATATCCTAGCAAATGGATTACATGACTATAGATGATAGCATCATTTCTTCAAATTCCTCTTCTCTTTCTTAAATTCTATATATTTGGAACAACGGTATAATATAAAGGTACTGTATGTAATTTACCAGTAAAACATTAACCCTCCAATATGCATTGTGCTAAATGAGGAAAAAAATATTTGTTGATGTTTTTCCTACTTAAAGATGGACACAATAACAATATCAATTAACATTTTCATTATGTTTATATTCATTTGTTTATTAACAGAGATATTTACACATTTGATATTTTCATACATAAAAAAGAAACACTTTTATTTAAAAGGTTCATTTCTTTTATCAAAAACTTGAACAATCCAGTGTATCTAGTTTGGGATGCATTACATTTTTAATATTTAATTAAAAAACTAAATTTTATAAGTTGCTCTTAGGCAAAATTGTGCCACCATGGATGTAACAAATATAAGCAAATCATTGAATGATCATATAATAACATAACAAACAATTAGGTTTCAAGGTAAAACATTAAAAACCGCCAGAACCTCATCCAGCTCTGCTCCTTATTCTTACAAGTGTCAGGACCTGCTTGGACGGATACACTTACACACAAAATTGGCTTACACACATGAATGCACCTCACTGCTTATGAGAGTCAAGGAAGTTCAATCACTTTCAACAGAAAGACACAGGTAGGTATCACATTTTAAGTACTGCACTGTCAATCTGATTTTCTGTCACTGTGGTACTTCTGTCATCCTTATCTTCAATTTCACTTTCACACTCTTTCTGCCAGCTCATCATTATATAACATCAGGTTTCATCTCCTGCACTAAATCATAATATGTGGAGATACATATGTGGATTATTCATTTAAATGCCATACAAATCCTTATTCAAATTGTTGTTACAGAAAACATTATTTAGATAATTCTAGTTCCTTTTCTTACAAATAAAATACACTTGCAGTCACATCTAGTTTGCCTGGTATGACCTTATGTGGATCCATTATAGTACAATGTTGCTTGAGGGCAATGCGTAGTTTTTGTTTTTGTCATTTATTATAATAAAATTAATAACATGTCAAGTAATGTTTTTTCTTTAATACTTCTTTACTTACTGATGAGGGAGAAAAACATTTTTGCAGGTGATTATGAATGAAAAATTTGTGAAAAATGTACTTTTCATGAGAAAAAAGTCTGACGTGCAAATGTGCACATTTTTTGTACAATTACTGGTCAGTATTTTATTTGAGACCTTCTTCCCTGAGATAGCAGTGACATAAAATAACTCATTTTATTTTAAAAGGCTAAAATAGGCTATGTTGTATGGAGGCAACATGTTACCATAGAGGGATAAAGGTCAGTTTATTCATTGTGAGTCATTTTAGAGTTGTATTTCCATGTACTGTGTTATTATTAGTTATTACTGTGTAAGCTTGGCTTCAACATAAAACCAATTAAAGTAAGGTTAGGAGCCAAGAACAATCAGCAGCTGAATTAGGTGATATTACTGTTTACTCACCACTCACAGAAATCTAACATTGCATCAAATACATTCACTAATAAGGATGAATACAATTTAAAACAATAAATATGAATAACCACAATAAAAACAAACAAATGAAATATTTACTCTCTTTGTGCTGCAACTGTTACATGTTTCCAGAACTTATTTAACTGGGCAATTACATTACTGTTTTTTTAATTTCTAATTTTATTTTACACTGTAGCATTATCTACTGGACACATTGGTGAACTGCACTGGACATGTTTCATCGTTGTCAGCAGTATGACGGATGCATTTCCCACATGACAATCACCACTAGATAGCACCATTTTGTTTTGTAGACATCTGACTAATACAGGTTAAATGTAATTTTAAAAATCTGACAAATAAACACTAGTAATACACTGCCCGGCCAAAAAAAAAGTCACACATGCAGTATTTCACTGCACCACCCTTGATTTTGATTACAGGAGACATTCAATGGATTTAACTAAGCAAATAGTGTAGATCCTTCCATGGGTAAGTACTGGAGTGGTTAATGATGTTTCAGCTGTAACAGGTTATTTAACTGTAACTGATGCAGTAAGTGTCCTCTCATGTCTCTAATGTCAAAAAGATTGGACAATGCCAGGATTGATCAGGATCATCAGGCTTGTGACAGAATGGTTCAGGGAGAATGACACATCATTTTTACACATTGATTAGGCACCATAAAATCCATAAAGTTATCAATAATCAAAAATTAATGCAACTATCAATGGAAAAAATATTATGAACCTTATTGTGACACTATGGAAGCATCCAGGGTCTAAAATATTTAATGAATAATATTTAATAGATTCATTAATACATTATTACACTGTTGCACTGCTATAATATCAAACTTAGACTATGTTAAATGTGTTAACACACAGTAGGTTAATACAGGGCAAGTTATCTATACTAAGAAGTCAGCTACTTATAAAAAAACATTTTCATACAAGCTAATTACTGAGACAGGTCTTCGCCAACATTACGGCAGCACAATAAATATGTTTCCCATTAACTGACAATTTAACATAATGAAATACAGAGAGGAAACATACACACAGAGTTAATAATACTTATTCAACCTGCACTAAATACACTGCCCAGCCAAAAAATCCTGGATTTCACTATTTACCAAATAATTCAGATGCTTCTGCAGTGATGAATATGTTTCAGCTGCAACAAGTTCTTTAACCCTAAACGACATAGTTGTTTCTTAAGCAGCCATCAGTTTGATAGAGAGCATAAAGATTCAACTGTGTTTCAATGGTTAAAAGTCATGTGGTCTGATGAGTCCAGATTGGCCCTGTTCCAAAATGACAGGCGCCGTGATCAACTGATTACCCATCATGCCTAGTGTATACAGTACAACCTTGTGGGGGCAGTGTAATGACCTGGGGTTGGTTCAGTTGGTCAGGTCTACATTCAGTAACATCATGTGTCCATAAAATGAGGTCAGCTCAACCTGAATATACTGAATAACCAGGTCTGAACATCAGTGGAGTTTTTTCTTCCCTGATGACACAGACATATTTCACGATGACAACACCAGGATTCATCAGGATTGTGAAAGTGGCTCAGTGAGCATGAGACATCATTTTCACATGTGGACTGGTCACCACAGAGTCCACACCTGAACTCCATTGAAAATCTATGGGATGTGATGGAGAGGATTTTATGCAGCGGTCCAACTCTGCATCATCAATACAAGATCTTGTTGAAAAATGAATGCTTGGACGTTGAATGAATAAACACTGAATAAGAAATAATGCACTAACTATATTTAATAAATTAAATGTGCTGATTTTGCCTGGAACACTTTGACTCTCAAACTTGATCATCCCTCTTTAAATAACTACTGAAAATGACACCTTATTGGCAGCCAAACACAAAAATAATGACTTCATCTGAATTAAAAACACATCTGAAACATAAGAAGAACTAGTGTTGCCTCTTATATCTAAAAATATATAACTCCCTAATACATGAGGGTATTATAATACACATAGGTACTGTGGTAATTATTGCTGTAGTACAGGCTTAGCATAAAAATAACTTAGGTTTAAAAGCTTGCTCACGTCCACTGCCCTAAACAGAGGGAGCTTTTCACCTCTGGTGTCATTATAGTGTCTTTCTGACACAGAGGATGGGTGGAATGGAAAGTGATGATGGATGAACACTTAAAGGAAGGAATCCCAGTTGATGTTTGATGAAAGTACTTGCTGAGATGATATTTGTAAAAATGTGTCTCATGACTACCATCTGAGTGTTGTGTACTGAAGAGCACCAGCCCCTTCTGCTGTGAAAAGCCTTTCAGCACCAGGCTTGACGGGGACAACTGTGCCTCATCGAAATGACGGATCTCTGATCCCTTTTGGCTGGCAAGATGGAGTGTAGACATTGTCAGAAGTCATAGATACAAGTGGACTGAGTTACAGAGCCAAATATAACAGACTGCCACTGCCCTAAAACACTTGCGTAAACTGTGAAGTAAGCTGTGTTTGTGAGTACCTGACATGTTTGTACAGAGGTCTCAGAGTTGAACAAGGATGACGTGTTTGCTCTGCTTGACGAGTGAACTTCTCTGTGAGTCAGTGCATCACACAGGTGTGGCATGTTAGATTAAACAGATGTGCAGGTATTGCAACAGCCTGTCCTGGGAGTATTAGAGTCTTGAACATGGACTGTTTTGCAACAAATTCAACTTTTACTGAGTGTTCATAAATACTGTCTGGAAACATTTACTGTAATATTAGGGTCTGTATCACTCGCATGACATCAAGTAGTTAAGACTAAAATTGTACAAGTTTATATTCTTCACGGTAACGTTCATATACACCCTAATCTGTTCCACCATTCCCATGCTTTGTGATTTATACTTAGCAGGACTTTGACTCTACTCCCAAGGCGATCCTGTGGCTTTTGGGGGAGTTTTTACCATACAAGGAGAAGAGGAGTTTAGCTCAGTTTCCTGTGGGAGGGTTCTGATTTCTCTCACTCTGCATCTGATTCACTCTGTCTCCATTTCTCTCTCCCTCCCTTACGTCCTCTTCTCTGTTTCTCTGTTGTTGCCTTCTGGCACCGTCAAAACCTGAACAAATTCAATTAAAACATCATTACAACATTTCCAAAATCAATATTTGCACCATTAACCTATCGGACATGCATCTGAGCAATCTGTTACTGTAACAGTGTGAGCTGAAATACCAAATAAGGTTCACAGTCACTGCTCTTATCAGCGCAGGTCATGACGTAAGTTGTGTTGAAGACGGGGTTTTTCAGCTATCAGACCTCTGTCACTTAGATTGCACTTCCCCTCTTCCACTAAAGAAAATTACACTTACAGAACATTTAGCTTCATCTCTCTAACACTAAAAGAGGTAACCTATGTTATTTGTCAGGACCCAAAATGGACAATGGACCTGTTTTCAGTGAGCCATCCATAAAGTTAAATACAATGTTATGATATATGAATTAATACTCCTAATTAAAATAGTAATGTTTGTTTGTGTACATGCACATACATTAGCATTTGAATAGTGTGTTTTGTGTCTGTTGGTTGGAGAATAGTGTGTTAATAGCTGGCTAACATACTTGTCAGTGTCAGCATTTGAGTTGTTTCTTGTTTCTTATAGTTTACCAGCTAATATTATTTGTCAGTTTTAGCCTCTGAATCGTTTCTCGTTTCTTTTACTTGTTGACTAGTCTGTTGCTAACTAACATTACTTATCAGATTTAGCATTTCAATTTTCTGTTGTGTCTTACAGTTTGCAAGCTAATATTTATCAGTTTTAGCATAGAAAATGGTTTGTTTCTAATGACTTTTTTAGTTGTTGACTAGACTGTTGCTAGCTAAGTTTACTCATCAGTGCTAGCATTTGAATTGATATTTTTGTGACTTTAAATTTGCTAGCTAACATTATTTATAAGAATTGCAAAATGAAGAGTTTGTTTCTTTTATCATTTAGTTGTCAATTAGTATGTTAATAGCTAATGTTACTTGTCACTGTTAACATTTGAATAGCTTCTTGTGTGTTTTAATTAGTTTTCTGCTAGCTAATGTTATTTGTCACTGTTAGCATTTCAGTTGTTTCTTGTGTCTTTAAGTTTACAAGGTAATATTTTTTTGTTAGTTTTAGCATTTGAATCGTTTGTTTCTTATGTCTTTTTTAATTGTTGACTAGACTGTTGCTAGCCAACATTACTTATCAGTGGAAGCATTCGAATTGATTTTTATTGTGTCTTTAAATCTGCTACCTAACATTATTTATCATAGAATAAAGAGTTTGTTTCTTTTATAATTTAGGTCTCAATTAGCATTAGAATTTCAGAATTGATTAGCATTTTAAATTGTTTGTGTCTTGTGTCTTTTTAGCTGTTGCCTAGTCTGTCTAATAGCTGCAAGCTGCTATTTAAAATAATTTGTCAATGTTAGCATTTGAGTTGTTGTCGATAAGTATATTGCTACATTTCTCTTAAGGGTTTTAAGATGAAAATTTTTGGAAAGACTTGCTCTTTTGGGTCTTGTGGTTTCTAATGCAAGTCACAATTTGCTCAAAATAACAGGATGATACTAGTTTAAAAAATACTGGAAACTAATGAAATGCTTCTAAAACTTTATATTCTCTTAGACAAGCACTAATTCTCTCGGTTTGTCTATTTTTTTTTTCTCCCTGGACAATGCTAATAAAAAGCACAGCAATGTGCTATAAACAGTCAATTCAATCACCAGGATGTCCACAGCAGCAAGGATGCAACAACATGAACAAGAAACAGTTGGCTTTCCTTGTAATCTTTATTTTTAGCTTGGGCTAAAAGCCAGTGGACAGGTCCATCAGTGCTGATCCCACAAGAAAAACACACA
Source organism: Apogon talboti (assembly GCA_037367365.1). Lineage (NCBI taxonomy): Eukaryota > Metazoa > Chordata > Actinopteri > Kurtiformes > Apogonidae > Apogon > Apogon talboti. The sequence continues at coordinate 703,445 of JAPQRQ010000010.1, forward strand.
AACACAAATGTACCTCCCACTCACAATGACATGTTCACTCTTTCCACATTTACTCCATCCTGTTCATCATTTACTTCTTTTTTTTATACTTAAATGTACAAATATTCTAAAGCCTTGAACAAAGGGCATGTGATCTCCGAGATGTACAAAATCATATTCCATAAAACATTTCCAGTAATACAAGTTACATCCCCAAGTCAACAAGATTTTTATATTGCATGCCTCACTAATGACAGAAAACAGATCTAAATAAAGGTCTGTCAAACCAATAGTAATTAAGAGGAGCATAATTGCAGTAGACCTATGGTTTATGTCTGAGTAGCTCGACTGTAAAGCTCCTGCTGCCTGGTGTAGATCACACACAGACAGCTCTTTCCCCAAATTCTCTTTGGCTGGATCATTTTCCATGCAGCCCTTTTTCATTCAGCGGTAGAATGAAAACTATGTCCTTCCTAACCAACTCTGGTATTAACATCAATTTGAACATTCCTAAGTAAGAACACAGGCATATAGATATGCAGCCTAAAGGGGGGAGACAAAAATGAACCTTCAGGAACTAATATTACTAATATGAACAATGTCCTTTTGATGTTGGTGGTCTTACACTCTTATCTGTTACTCCTCTCCTGTCCAACAGGATCCAAATAAGGACAGAGGTGAAATACTGCCAAAAACATCTACACCATGTTGTTCCACCAAGAGGCTTTGAGAGGTGAAGTTTAGATTAGGGAGGGGAGCTTGGGGGTGCACAGTGAATTCTCGAGTAGCTGAGGTTTGGGAGTGGCGGAAGGGGTATACGGTGGGAAAGGGCTGTCACTAGGGACTGGGGCTGTCTCCAAACCTCCAGTGAAGTTTAAATCACATAGAGCTCTACCGACTCTCAGTTTGCATCCTCCTCTTGACTCCTTTCACTCTCCGGCTCTGAGCTCCCACTCTCTCATTCTCTCTCCTCCTCCTCCTCCTCCTCCACCTCTGTGCCTCTAACAGTGTCTGTCCGAGTCAGCCTTGTGAGGACTCTTGTGAGAGTTTTATTCTAACCCTCTGTAAAAACTTTTCAACAAAAGATAGAATCCAATTTTTTCCCCCTGTAAGACACCCAAATCCACCCATCACCATGGAGGCCATCAAGAAGAAGATGCAGATGCTGAAGTTGGACAAGGAGAACGCCATCGATAGGGCGGAACAGGCTGAGACCGACAAGAAGGCGGCAGAGGATAAGTGCAAGCAGGTGAGAGGAAGGCTGATGGGTTTTATGGAGACAAAGGATGCATGTGATGGACTGAAGCAGCAACTTTAAAAATGTCCTGAAAGTGAAATTATGGGGCAATTTAATAGTATCAAATGTCTTTAATAATATTCAGTGAATAGGAAAAAGAATATACCATATCGTGTACATAATGAAAGCATTAAAAGACATGAACAAATGGCACTAACTACTATTTAAACAACATAAATACATAAATAAGTCATAAAGGATAGAAAAAATTGTTTTATCAGGTCTGTTGTCATCATTGGTCAAATATTGTCCATATTGTAACCAATATATATAGCAAAAGGAATGTTTTAGTTTTAATTTACAGCAATCATTTTTGTTAAACATTGGGATATTAATTTGTGTGGTCAAAGTTACTAGCTGCAGATTACAGTTGTTTATCTCCAATGTCCAGCGAAAGCCACATGTCAAGCAAATGTTTTCAAATGTTTGTGACATAGCAAACATTCCTTTATGGGTTGAGGTTCAAATTCTTATTAAACTTATCATAACCATGTAGATTATGATGCTAAAGTACATTCAAGTGAGCTGAATCTAAAGAAGTAAAATGCATCATACATGAATTCAGCTACATTGTGAATCTAAAAACACCATTATAATTGTAAAACATTAACAGGGACCATTTTACTGACTGCTTTTTGACTAGAATTAAGGTTTGGAATCCAGCACCATGTAGGGAAGTATTTTGTGGTGTTAGTACTTCTTCCTAAACAGTTTACATAGCACTATCGGAGGTCATAAAAGAGTTCTTTGTTTAGAGTAGTCTCCTTTTATATTTATTTTAAGTGGTTTCCCCTGTTTCCACTGATACTAATATGAGCCAAATTCCATTTAGGTGTTTTTTTCTTCAATATTAATGATATAAAGTTATGAATAAACATATAAGAAAGCATTTGTGCAGACAGTAGAAGGAATCAACACTCAAATGCCAAGTATTTCCCAAAGAACCAAGTGCTCAGTTACAGTCAGCAGCTGACTGAAGCCCCAGGGTGTTGGAAGAAGTGGTCAGTCGGAGATGCACAAACAGAAGTCAGTAACAACTGCTGGATAGAACCTGAGGGAGTACTTAAAGCTGAGCAGGAGTGATGCTGCAACATTCACTTTATAACAGCTGCTGCTTTGACTCCAACTGAACAGCATCCTTATCTGAAAACCTCACAAACTGCACGTACTAGGATGTCCATATTTAGAGCTGCACGTCTCAAACCTCAGACAGCCTGTTATTTCAAGGGGTAGCCTATGGTACTATGTGCCTGCAAAACTCGATACAGTCAAAGTACTGTCTGGAGATGTAATAGGATATTTCAGGTTTCTAAATACAGGCAATTATTGCACAGTGGGGGGGTTGTGTCGTCACCATGGGGGTATGGGTGAATACTACAGAGGGAAGACTTGGACAAAGCTAGGATCTACATTAAAGCAAGTGGAAAGAATCCTCACTGTGGTGGCTAAGGTCCTAATCATGCCCTCAGAGACACAAGGAGTGACAGTTGTCATTGGCACTGCACATATGGACCACCAGCGGCACGTCTTCTACATCAAGAAGTGTCAGTATGAAATCCTAGAAGATTACGCAGAGCTCTTTAGTGTGTTTAGATGGCAGGAATACAAGCAGAGGTACGAGGAGCTTTCTTTGCTATTCTTGGCAAGAGAGGTCGAACAGAGTGTAGTTATGCTGAGGGAGGGGACAAAAAATACTCTAAAATAATACTCAACATCAACATACATTAAGTAGAACACCGAGTGCAGACTCCAGGATTTGTATTTCATGAAGATATGTTCTCCCAAAACATGTCCTGCCAGAAACTGTGTCCCAGCTCCTCTGGATAATCCACAGACCAGAGCACAGAGTAGCCTCTCTGCATCTGCAAAGGTTTTTCTAATTATCCTCACCAATGAATACAGTTTTGAAAAGCCAAAGATGCTAAAAATCCTATTTCAGTTTACATATGCATCTGAAGAGGCAAAAACTTTTTAGATTCACAAATCTCCGACACAAGCTGCCAAAATGACCCGATAGTGCCACCTAAATGTACCAAATGTGGTAAGAATATGCATAATGTCACGAAATATTAAAGCATTTTTTACCCATTTTAAGCCATTCTACTTTAAAGGTTCAATGTGTAATATTTAGTGGGATCTAGAGGTGAAGTTACAGATTGCAACTAAGAGAAACCAACCTATATCCCAGCGCAAAACATTTACAAATTTGGGTGTTTTTAATTAAGGGGCTATTAACTCTGGTCAAAACGCAAGCATCGCAAGCCATGGTAACGCACCTTAAGTGGATACTACCTGCTGTTAAATGGAAACAGGACAAAGAGGAGGGTCCTTCTGTGCCACTGTAGAAACACTGACACAACATCAAAAATGCAATGAACGACGACCAGCTCTTATTTTCAAATAATTATACACTGATGAAAGCACAATTATGAGGATTATATTTCATTTCTACAATTACACCCTCCTAAATTCCCCTAAACCTCACACACTGGACCTTTATCTAACTCATTGGATGCTACTCTGAAACAGTAAGTTGTTGTAACACAGATGTACTTTATCTATTCTACAACACATTTATTATTCTTGAAAAGACTCCAGACCTGGACTAATCTATCAGTGTTGAGTCATAGGCTGCTTTTCCACTGAAAATACTGCCTCAACTTGCCTCAACCTAGCACAGTAATTTCTACATTTCCATTTCCTGAGTGCAGGGATCACCTGAGGTTCCAACTGAGCTAAAACAATATTGAATGTGATCTAAAATCATGCAGATCACAGATTGGTTGGTCCAGAATCATCACTGTGTTGAATTGTATGTTGTGATCATGGTGCAACGTAGAACAGAATATGGGAAATCTCCAAAAAAAAAAAAGAAAAAAAAAAAAAAAACTCAGAGCAAATGATCATACGGTCTCTACCTTGATAAATCAACCACAGGTTTGAAGTAACTATAGCTGAGGAAGTACACTCGTGGCCAAAAGTTTTGAGAATGACACAAATGGATTGTTTGCTTAAATGTAACTTATTTGTCACTAAAT
>JAPQRQ010000010.1:708760-722166 GCA_037367365.1 Apogon talboti
TGATGAGCTGATCATTAATTGAACCAGGTGTGATGGAAGAGGGAAATATCTAAAACATGCAGGACAGCGGCTCTCTAAGACCGAACTTGCCTACCCTTGGTCTAGGCAAATGAGATGGTACCATCAGTGGAAAAGCAACAATAGCTGCCTCTACTGGCAACAGGAAGTGGTACATAATGAGACAATGTGAGATGAGGCCACATAAGGCCCCAAATGATTCTCCTTTTATTTGTATACTGGATGCAATGTGTTCTGAGGTTTACCCAGACACAGAAGAACATTTCAATTTCTGTTTGTTTTTGGTTTGAGTTACGTTTTAGAACGTGAATAATTTTGACCAAATAACTACTCTATTACAAATACAAAAAAATCTCTGACAGCAAATATGACTTCTGAATAGGAGAGGCAGGGAATCTTACAGGGTGATGTATTTTGTAAGTTCTAATATCTGACCTTTTACCAGACATTTGTGTTGGCCTACATCGTGATATCCACTTACCCCTTAGAAATGTTACCTCACAAGTTGTCCTCTGTCCTCATCAGCCCTCTGTCTGACTGTCTTTGTATATTTTGCTTCTCGCAGCTGGAGGATGAGCTTCTTGCTCTGCAGAAGAAGCTGAAAGGAACAGAGGATGAGCTGGACAAATACTCGGAGGCCCTGAAGGATGCTCAGGAGAAACTGGAACTGGCTGAGAAGAAGGCCACAGATGTGAGTTATAACCACAAATAGGCAATCTGAAACACATTATCCACATTTCAGAGGGACACCATAACCTTGGAATCTGACTCCCATATAGGATCAATAGATGAGTTGTTAGATACTAGTCCAAAACTTCAAAGCTGTCTCTTCTTAGACACTTAGAAAGACTTTAAATTGAGTCATTGAAATATTTTTACAGGGTTTGTTTCTCATTTTCACATAATATTGGACCATTATCATTACCATGTCTGCATATAAAAATGTGGAAGAGCTAGAGCAGATAATAAATAAATGACATACAAAAAGCTTAAAAGGTTCACAGGGAACCAACTACATCCATTTAGTCATTTGGTCACTGTTGATGCTCCCCACATGTATTTTACATCAATTTGGTGCTATTAACACATAGAGGAATGAAAGACACTAAAAATATGTTGCTTTAAATAGGTTTTAGACTTTTAAAACTGATTTTTTTTAATAGTATGCACACCCCACTTTTATATCACATATCATGTTTTTTATATTGAGATTGAATATTTAACAACTGTATTTTTTTTTTACTGTGTTCGAGAGTCATGCAACGAAATTTCACTCAAGTGCACTGTTTATTTTGCATGTGTCCCGGAATGACAATAAAGTGATCTGTCTATCTATTATTACTCCACGATTAAATAAATAAAAGAGGTTTGAAAATATGGGATAGAAGCAAATTCTGTACCTAAAAGCCAACATCCCATTTTCAGATTTGCTTCAAAATGTTTTTACACTCCCACCAATGTCATGCCAGTGCTTGCCTTTATATTTTTTTGTCATTCGGGTGATTGTTGCTGAGTTATTAATACACTGGCCTTATAATTAAAAACTGTGATTAAAGTTGTATTCACAGAAACAAAAGGCAGTCTGGGCCTTTGTTTTATGAATGCATCATAATCCAACCATTCAGATCCATCTCCTCTGTGTTTGTGCAGACAGTCTAACGGTTCAGCACATACCGATCCCCATAATCATCTAATATATGTCACAAACTATCCTCTAGATGCTGTGTGAATCGCCAGTGTGACTCAGGCAGTTTGAAGAATCACAGAGTTATTGGTGCCTCGCTGAGGTCTGTAACCGAGCTATTTCTCAAGCACAGACAAAACTTGGCCAGCCTGTAGCCGACCAGGAATGCCAGGAATGCAGCTTAAGCAAACAGAAAACCCCGTACTGCAGTGTCTAATGAAATCAATGCTCTGGCCTTTTTTGGGGAAGAGGTATTACACTCTTGTCTGTGCTCTCTGGCTCATTTATCTAACCACTTTATCACTTATGGTACGCCAAATGAATTGATCGTTCTTTTTACAGTATTTCAAGTAGGGAAAAAAAGGAAAAAAAAAGGTCTGATGGCTAATCTATATGAAAATCAACACTTCTGAGGTTTCTTTGAGACTAACATGATAGCACTGGGGAAAAGCAGTCCCAGATGAGCTCTAAAATGAAACCAGGTGAGATAAGACCACAAAGGTTAAAGGTCACAGTGCAAATGACCCCTGTCTCTGAAAATCTATCAGAGTCCCAGCGTTGGCTTTTGGAATTAGGTCAGACACTATTTGTTTTAGAGTGTTTGACTCAATACTGTTTGTACAAAGGCAAAACTGGGCAGTTAAAGGAAAAGTTTCACTGTTCCATTGTATAATTAGCCTATAGTTGATAATGTTGTCAAATTGATACAGTGCGTTGATTAACATAGCTGTACTATTGATGAATGTAGGAAATAATGTACATATTTTTCCATACTACTTCATATTTTAAACAAATTAAATGTTCTTAAAATAAACACCTAAATTATTGACTGTGGGTCAATAGAGCCTAAACTGTTGATGTAATAATCCATCAAGGTATCACCAATACATGTACTAATACATAATAAGCTAATACATAATATCAAATAACCTTGAACTTATATCTAAGTTTAAGAAAGCAAGAAATCTGTTTGGAATATTATTATAATATATTGTGTCCCAGTTACTAAATGTGGCTCAGAAATACAGCTTTGTGGCAACTACAACATAATGGCCTCATTAAGAAAAAATACACAGGAATAAACATACAGTATTTACGGTCTAGTACAAAAAATAGTAATGGTTGCTAGAGTTAATGTTCCCATTCATGATGATACCTAGGTTTCTATTGTGTGAATTTTTATAAAGGCTTCAAGTCAAAAGCATGTCCTCTTTGGGTGACCGGTGGGTGCTGTCTGTCTACAGTGAGGGCTTTGACAGCAAACTTGACCGCTGAGTTGGAGCTGGATTAACTTGTATACATGCAGGAAGACATCAGAGTATTGGGGAGAAATCCAGGTGTGTTAATCTGATTTCTCCTAATCAGATTGCTGTTATCTGATAAAACATATCAGTTTATCCTGTTTACATGATCACTTGAATAATCTGATAACTCCAGAAACTGGATAATGATCGGAGCATTGGTGTACATGTAAACAGGCTCACTGTCAGTACTTAAAAACAAGTTTATTTTCGTTAGCTAATGTTAGAAATCCTTTGGTACAGCTCTAACTTCTATGATCAGTGAGATAGCCAGGCAAGCCCTAACTCATAGGGCCAACCAAGGGGCCCGGAACTTTCCTTAAAATGAAACCAATACAAAAGTATCTTAAAATCCTAATACCACTGACAGCTACTGTGGGTGGCTTTAATTAGTTCAGAAAAGCCCTGGTTCCTATAGATTTATGTTGAACTTTCTACATTCATTAATTTTCTGAACTGCTTATGTGAGGTCTGACATAAACAGATGAACAACCGTTCACTCTCACATTCACACCTATATTTACATTGACCAGTTAACCGATTAAAATGCTTGTGTTTGGATTCTGGGAGGAAGCTAGAGTATCTGCAGAGAACCGTAGACATGGGGAGAATATGCAAACGCCGGCTGGTGCAGGAATCAAACCAAAGATCTTCTTGCTGTGACACTGCATTGCTGTCCCGCCCTATATTGAACTGATCTTTAAAAATACTGTCACTAATTTTTTTTTTCCATGACTCAACTGTAATAATGGTTAATAGCTTACACTGCCAAGACTGTAACATGACTTTGTCTCACAATGCTTGGTGACGTTTACTGTTTTACTGAGTCAGCATTAGTATGAGCATACTTCTGTCTCGTCAGACACCTGTAGTTCCACCCTTTTATCTGAATAAGTTCCCTCTGTTCAGCTAACAGGGACACGGACAAATAACAAAATACTGGCTTCAGAATGGAAGATCAGGTACCAATGGATGATGTCGCGATTCTTCTGTTCACTACGTATATACAGTCTATGGTTTATACATTATATTAATTTGTTAATACAATTATCAAAAGCAAGTGTATGTGTTTTTATTTATTTAACCTTTATTTTACCAGATTTACCATTGAGAACCAGGCAGATAAAATAAAAAAACCAAAACAAAACAAAGAAACAAGAAAAAAAAGAAAACGGTTAACTTACAAAGTCACATAACAAGCCATAATAATGCTAAAAGAGAGTATTATTTACAGTATTTACAGTGATATATTTTTTTAAAAGAGTAGTTATTGGCAGTAAGAATATAAAAACAGAAAATACAGTTTTATATGTTTTACCAGGGCTATAAAAACAGATACAGTATATATGGGGATATGTACTAAAAAAACAAAATGGCTAAAAGCAAGTGCAATGATCCTGTAGTAATGGTTGTATAGAGTGTTAACACTCATCAAGTAGCTAAAATTACTTGGCAGCATTTAACATAATGCCGTCAGTGTGTTCTTACTTAACACAGGCTTGGCAAGTTTCGCTGCTTGCTCTTTCCCAGCTCATCCCTCTGTCCAAATATGTACACACAAAGAAAAAAGAATCATAACATGCCAAACTCCTGGCTTTGAACTGTATCAGACTCAGACTCAATTTTATTGTCATTTAATCAGTAGTACATGATAGAACGAAATATAGATAACTAGATCTCGGTGTTTGTAGCGTGGGAAAAGAAAAAAGGATAAAATATAATGTAAAACATATAAAAGCTAAATGGAATAGAATAAAAACTACCATCAAATATGAAAAAAGATAATTAAACTACTTCTAAATATGTATAATTTTACATAATATACAGCAACAGTAACAGACAGACGGACGGACGGACGGACGGACGGACGGACGGACGGACAGACAGACAGACAGACAGACAGACAGACAGACAGACAGATAGATAAATAGATAGATAGACTTTATTGAGCCAAACCAGAGAAATTGTAGTGCAGCAGCAGCATGACAAACAGTAAAAAATAGAATATAACAATAAAAATACAGTACAAGAGCAAACATACTATACATAATAAATTAGAAGCATAAAAAAGAACTGGTAGAAAATCTGGATAATCAAACAGTAGCAAACTGTAATGTTCAAAGTAAAACACAATTTTTTCCAGTAGGATGGAGGTGCATACATATCAATAAAGTGCACAGTGGAAATTTGTTAATGACCAGGTTTGAACGTCAGGCAGAGGTGAGTTTATTGTAAAGTGAAATGGCATGGTATTTACTCATTGTTTTTAGTCATTTTTAGAGAAGAAGTGACTACTTTAGAAACACAATATAGCTGAATTCACCATATATGTGATACAAACAGACACAGCATGAACTCAGGCCTTGTAGTGAAGAGGAGGAGGAGGAGGAGGAGGGGCTGGAGGAATGTGTCGCCACCCAATGTCTGCAGGTCATGAATGCAACCAAATCAATTTACATTCCAAGGCAGTGTAGGTCAACAGCCCTTACTGAATGGGATTATGACGACCCCACCCCAGGCCGACCCCTCCCTCCCTCACATCCCTCACAGTGAAGTCAAAGTAAAATAACCCTGTGGACCTTCTTTATATCCATAGTGTTTTTGGATTCAGACAGATGAGTCAGCCTCTACCCTTCCTCTCCTGATCTCTGTCCTTTACTCCACCTATTCACAGCGCAAAAATGCAACACCTTACATTTGCCATATAAGTCCACAAAGACACATCCCCACGCACACACACACACACACACACACACACTGATATTACACACCTCTTGTGTTGAGAACAGAGCCGTGCCTTCCCCTGTGATGTCATCTGAGACACAGGATTGGAGGATCTCACCATAAATTTCCTGAAAACTCCCAGCCTTTTCCCCCTCTGTTCCCTCCCCGACACTGCACGTCCCTTATTTCCTGCCTCTGAAAAAAAAAAAAAAAAAAAAAGTTTTCTACGGAGCCTGGAACTCTTTGGCGCATATTAATATCTTTTACACCGCGGTAGGATCAGTCGTCAAACTCTGCTTTTAACCGAAAAGGGAGAACAAAGAATTGGAAATAATGGAGGCGATTAAGAAGAAAATCCATACTCTGCAGCAGCAGGCGGATGATGCGGAGGACCGGGCACTGGCGTTACAAAAGGACCTGGACTGTGAACGGGAACTGCGCGAAAAAGTGAGCGATTCCACCATGAACCCACTTTAAGCTGCATTTAAAGGCTTTACCTATCGCGTGTTTTTACCGATCTGTGAAAATAATCAACACAACAGTTCCGCTTCAGACTCCATGTACTCATTGTAAAGTCTTAAAAGTACTAGTTTTACTTTCTGAGTATAGAATCCAATAGTAGATCTTCTTCTTTTCTTTTCTTTTCTTTTCTTTTCTTTTCTTTTCTTTTCTTTTCTTTTCTTTTCTTTTCTTTTCTTTTCTGTAATTGTTTAAAACAGGAAGTTGAATCATCACTGAAGCCACATTCCTTATCAGGCTTTGTTATCTAACTTTTAACCCTTTCTGTAACTTCTAAAACGCATAAAAATACGCTAAAACTCTTCAGGACTCATTGAAATGAAGATGGTTTTTGTATCAATGCTCATTATTAGTCATTGGTCAAATCCAGAAGTTTCAGACCCTAGCCCCAGGTGATGAAGGCCTACAGGAAACACCCATACTCTATAGGTTATTGTGGTCTTATCTGTTAATTTCATTGATTTCCTTCGTCAATGGCTCTTTTCTTATTGCCCTGATAGAATATACTACTTCCTGTATTGTAGTATTGTTCAGAGGGTGTAGTAACACAGTCTGTTCCAACACTGGTCTTACACAGACAGACGTTTTGAAGTGTTCTACAAGTCTGGACACCTTTAGGAATAGTTTCAACTTCCAAGGCCTCATTTACTTCTACTGCTGCAGAAAACTACTGGAAGTTTCTGCAATAACTCCAGGTTCACCCATTAGGCAACTCGTTTCATGAAAATAAAAATGCTGTCTTCATTTGAAATGTGAATTTTGGGATAAAATGTATCTTATTTTTACTCTTTTAACCTGGTAAAGGTTAAAAGTAACTTTTTACCAGGTTTTTTTAACCTCTAAAAATTGACATTTTTAGAGGTTAAAAATGTCAGTTTTCTCCTGCTGTAAAAGGAAATGAACCTTTGAAAGTTACGAGCTCCCACAGGTGTCCCACCTTTTCGTCACTTTACAAACTCTCCGTCTGCTGAAACGCAGTGTTGGAACAGACTGTGGTACTACACCCTCTTTAGAATTATTGCACAATACATAATTTGATAATATTGCACTTCAGGAAGTAGTTGCTAATGTAACAGGGAGAAAAGGGCAATAAACACATGAGCAGAATTTGGAGAAATGGAGAAAGTGTTCTAAACCTTTAGACTGGGAGCGTTCAAGTTTCGGACTGAATCACATATACAACATCTACTGTATCATGACTATGGTGATTCTTTTGCTTAGTCTTTACATTCTGTTTTGCTTTTACTTAACAACCGTTTTATGGGTTTACCACCCCCATTAGTGTTGGATCTTGGTTATATTGTAAATGAGGTCTATCTCCATAAATTGTATGATCTGATATGTGTTGAGAAAGTGGGAACTGGAATCATCCCTCATCATCTGTGAGCAGACATCTATGATAGCATTCCCACAGGAACCTCGATGTGAAGAAGCTGACCCCCTAACATACTTGTGCACATTACAAAGTCAAACCAGCTGTGTTGCTTCAGGGTCATAACACTTGTGTCAGACAGTGACTCTATGTTTATTGATGACCTTCTCGTCAAAGTGTGCGGTCAAGCAGCAAAGTTCAGAACTCATCATGTCTGTAAAGTTGGTATTTATTATAGGACGTATAACTTAAAGAGGCAAGAGGGAAAAGGAAAGTATGCCCAGAGAGTAGCATGATTCACTCCACACAGTAAAATGACATGATAAAATAACTAATGTTATTACAACCATGGAAAGAAAGGAGGACATGCGCTTAACCCCTAAGAACATCTGAAAGATTTGCTTACATCCACTCCAAACTGCACAGAGAGCCAACAACAAAAGGGACTTTGTTTTCAATATGGAGTTTTGTCTGGCTGACCTCTAACCTTTGACCTCTCTGTGTCTGTAGGCCGAGGGAGATGTGGCGTCACTGAACCGCAGGATCCAGCTGGTGGAGGAGGAGTTGGACCGCGCTCAGGAGAGACTGGCCACGGCTCTGCAGAAGCTGGAAGAGGCCGAGAAGGCTGCAGACGAGAGCGAAAGGTGACCAAGGACCTCACCAGTCTGATTTTAATGTTACATTCAACGACACAGCAAAGTAGAAATAACTGTCTCCGTAGTTAGGGTCATATGTTTATTTACTGCAGCATAAATTGTAGTGAAGCTGCACTATATTTCCCAGAGTCCTGAAGTAGATAACACATGCTGTTAGCTTAAATTTGCACTTTTTTTTTCTGTCTGTGTCAGTGTATTTGTCAGTTGTTTTTTTTTGTTTTTTTGTCCTGTCTTTCTCAATGTATCTGTCTGTTTTTTGTTTTTTTTTTGTCTGTCTGTTGTCTCTGGCCCCATTGTCGTGGGTCAGTGAGGTTGTCTTGTTTTGTATGTATGTAATTGTATTGTTGTCCTATGAAAAATAAAATGTATATTAAAAAATTGCACTGTTTACAGCAAGAATACAAATATATATCATACACTGTTAAATTGAAATTGTCCACTCTTGGAAGTGTGTGGTTATGAGAAAAGAAAGGAGCCTCATGGGATTTGTAGTTCATTAATGACATTAGGTGCAGAATTACTACATTCTGTATGTACTTGGATTCTTTATCTTGGGACATTCTGATGCCTAGCTGTGTCATAAATCTTCTCTCTATCATTATTCAGTGTGACTTCAGCCACAATCAACTCAGTGCTCATCCAATCCAAAGTTAAGGTAGATTTTGTGAAACTGATTTATGTCAAAATAATCATCTTCCTGATCAATTTGTTTTCAAGAAGTTATTTGATGACAAATTACTTGATCGCAATCTAGAATCCATATCTTATGGAGTGAAACCAGAAACCAATCAGGTGGGTGGCAGATGACATGTCTCTGTCATGTTCTTGTGTCTCCATTGTGCCTCAGTTACAGGGATTTGGATTCATTTCTTACACAGTGGGAGGACATTACATCACAGTGTCTTTATATACAGTCAATGGTGTGAACACACACATGATATTTGATTTCTGTTTTTCCATTGCATGTATTGTTTTTAATCTGTGAACAGTGCAAATAGTGCAAAGGAAATGCATATGAATGGTTGTACAAGAGGTGGAGGTTTGTGCAGTATATAAATATACACAAAGTTAAATGTTTTGTATATGTTTTTCTTCAGAGGCATGAAGGTGATTGAGAACAGAGCCATGAAAGACGAGGAGAAGATGGAGATTCAGGAGATGCAACTCAAAGAAGCCAAACACATCGCTGAGGAGGCAGACCGCAAATATGAGGAGGTCAGATCACATACCGTATAAGCTATGGGAGACAAACCACGGACATTTTTTAATTAACTTTTTTCTATTTTATTCATTTGTCAGGTGGCTCGTAAACTGGTAATCCTGGAGGGAGAGCTGGAGAGAGCAGAGGAGAGGGCAGAAATAGCAGAACTGTAAGCGCAAATAAACTCAAACATTAAGAGGAACCGATACCAAATGTCACTTTAAAGTACAAAAAACTAAAATGTGTTTGTCTGTTCATGCAGTAAGTGTGGTGACCTGGAGGAAGAGCTGAAGAATGTTACCAACAATCTCAAGTCTCTAGAGGCTCAGTCGGATAAGGCAAGTGTTTTTTCTCCATCTTTGAGTTCTGTAGTGATCTTAAAACAAAAAAAAAACACAGTACAAATAAAACTTATTCTAAACATTGAAAACAAAAAATTTGCTAAATAAAGTTTTGTCATTATTTTAATATTATGTTACTTTCCACATAGACATTGATTACCAAAAGGTTTTTTGTGGCAACTATGAAATATTTCAGCAAATTTTAAGATAACCAGGAATTTTTTTGTAAAATTCAAGGTTTTTAGATTTTAATGATTTTTTTTGCTTCTTTACTCCTTTATGACAGTATGAGGAGTATATAAGTCATTTGTTAAAATCACATAATGGTACTATAATAAATGTGTTTTGTTGAGTAACTCATGAACCGTACATTGCCTATACACAGACTTTCCACCTACAGTAGTCTAGTAAATGGCCGTACTGCACTTTAGTGACTTCAACTGATTAAATTCTTTGATCATTTAGTGCCACTGTTTTGAAGATTAACATCTAAATGAACACCTCTAAATGACATGACAGGTTACACACTTTACAAATATGAGTTATTAATTCTAATATACAACATTTGGTGTGTCTACAATTGTAGGGAGCAATGTAAAACAAAAAAACACAATGGGTACATTAGATTAGATTAGATGATTAGATGACACTTTATTGATTCCACAACGGGGAAATTCACTGGTCAAGGCAGCAACTGAATAAAGTACAAGTAAAAAAAAAAAAAGTGCATGCATAAAGACAAACAATATAAAATAATAATAATAGTAAGTAATGAAACTCTGTACGCTATTGTATATATATTTACACAACAGTAGACAGAGGAGACATAAACACAACAGGGTTACACTGTATGGCTCAGAATGTCACAGTATATTGGTTAAATATAATAATTTTTTAGTGATAAAAGATTTAGGGTAAATCTGCACCACAAACCCACTTTGTTCTAAGTACCTGGGAAAATGCTACTTCCTGTCCACAGTAATTTCTGTCATTTCTGGCATGTAATGAAAAGTCATACAAAGTTAGTTATAGTAGCAAAAAAGAGAAAGTCAAATTTTTTTAGAAGTTTATAGACATTTAATTCAAACCGTCACATCAAGTTAACCTTGGTTAGCATCCTAACTGCTGCTAACGTTAGCATTATCCAGAGCGCCATATTTAGCTGACATTCTGTAACAGCAGCCAACACTATCTAACACTATATTAGCCGCTTATATTTACTTTATATGAAATAACTTGAAGTGTATATTTCATTAAGTAAAATCATTTTGCTTAAATCCAGGATACATTTTATTTTGAAATGGTGTTGACAGGATGCAGCTGTTTCTTTCTTGTGTAGTTCAATTGTTTTTTCAGCATGGATCAGGCAGGAACAGGGTCATAACATTTGTCACTTGGATTAAAGATGCTAACACCAGAATAATGACCGGTAAAGAAACTGGTATATAAACAACAACAGTTGCTGTAACATAGGTTCACTGTGAAAAGTAATAAATATCTCAAAAGATCATTGGGTAAACTCTGTAATAATTGTGATGGGGGTTCTGTATAAATGCATTGTGTGGTTTTTGGGTCTGAATTCTGTGGAGGCGTGTGGAACCAATTGTGATTTCATGCAATTCTGTTCATCTTGTTTTAGCTAAGGAGTTAACCTTCTCTGTTATCTCTACAGTACTCTGAGAAAGAAGACAAATACGAGGAGGACATTAAAGTCCTGAATGACAGACTTAAGGAGGTAGGTGTACGTCTGCTCACGATACACACTCTGAGGGAAGGCCTGTGCAGATCATTAATATGTTTATCATCTTTTCAAAGGCGGAAACCCGTGCAGAGTTTGCAGAGAGGTCGGTTGCTAAGCTGGAAAAGACCATAGATGACTTAGAAGGTACTCTTTCACTTTCATTTAAACGCTCTCTATTTGTTTCTTTACTCCTCTTTATCCTCGGTGTAATCTTTCTGATTTCTCTCTTTCTTTCCACTCTGCCTGGTTTCCCTTTGGGCTCTGCGTTTCCCCTCTGATCCTTCTGAAATCCTGCTTTCCTCCTGCCCTTTGACCTGCAGATGAACTGTACACGCAGAAGCTGAAATATAAGGCTATCAGCGAGGAGCTGGATCAGTCTCTCAACGATATGAACACCTTATAAATGTTGCATTCAGCTCCTAATGTTTTCAGTCTCCCCTTTTCTCCTCGCTTGATTGGAAGCACTTTGTTCATTTCTCCCCTTCGCACCTGCTGCTCCTCGTTCCTTTTCCAATACACCAAAGCTTAATAAAGACGTCTCTATTTTACTTTGTCTTCTGTCTTTTTAGTTGAACTTGCTTCTCCTTTCTTATACTGGGCACCTTACACTACAGCTTCAGTACTTTTTACAGTAAAAACCTTCTCTCTTTTGTTTTTTTATACTCTAAAAATAAGACATCACCTGATTTTTCCACTACTATTTTTTTTTATTGCAGAGAACCTATCACAAGCAAAAGAGGAAAACCTAGGAATGCACCAAGTCCTGGACCAAACACTGCAGGAGCTCAGTACCTTGTAAAATGCCAAGAAGAACATCAAGTGATTAAACAAAAACATTATTTTGTAAAAGATATTTTCTACATGCCATCCATTCCCTGTAACTTCACTATAAACACATGTACCCCTTTTTATATATTTATGGTTGTTTTGTTTCTTTTCCTCTTTTTTTAAAAAACAAAAAAAGGTTTTGGGTCCATATATATTCAGTTTCGGTGCTAGAATTGTTTTTTTTTTTGTTTTTTTTTAATAGACCAAATCTTGTAGCACTAATAAAACTGATGATGACAATTAAAAAGCGTTATTTTGTAAAAGATCACATTGATGACATTTGTGTTTTGGTGACTGTGTTTGTGTCATCTTTGCGCAACTCTGGTTACAGCATGTTTCTCAGAGGCAATTTCACCACACAATTACAAAGTAAGATACAGGAAAACCTCACCTGACATCTTACATGTACTAACGTGCATTCTGTTCTCTGAGTACTTCACTAAGAGGCTGAATTGCTCAAACATGTAAATAGAAAAGGAATGCCTCCAATCTTCTGGATTGAAACAGTAATGTCTGATCGTTTTCACTGGGAAATGACTTCCATTTTTTGTCAAATATTTGCTGATATATGTTAATAACAAATTATGACATTAATGGAAATAATTTTACACTTTGTAACAGATGCCACATAGCAAATCTACAGTGTAGCTAAAATGATAGTTTGGATCCAGTGTTTGTTTACTGTAATGTTTGACCTATATTGTGTAGAACGATGTCTATGCAGAGTTTTAACACTTGATGGGTTTTCATGCATTTGTCCGCTGAAGGAGAGGGCTTCTCTTTGCCTGAAAGAAACCAGAATATTGGGGCAGACCGACCAGAAGGCTTCAGTCACAGAAACCTGAAGCAATCAGTGCAGAAGGATCACAAATGGAGAAAGCAGACAAACTTAAGGAATAGTGAATATTCATCTAAATCAGGGGTGTCAAACTCATTTTAGTTCAGGGCCACATTCAGCCAAATTTGATCTGAAGTGGGCCGGACCAGTAAAATAATAACATAATAATTTATAAATAATGTC
>JAPQRQ010000010.1:740080-761279 GCA_037367365.1 Apogon talboti
TTGGATATTGACTCTGCATTAAGAAAAGTGTAGCTCCCACAGACTGTTTTATTTCCTCTACAGTTAATATATAAACTCTAATGTGACAAGAGTTCAGTAACTCCAGCAGTACGTGTGCAGTCAAATAAACCAGACTCTTCATAGTTGACAATTATTTCTGATAAATGATCCTCTTTGTTGAATAAAATCAACTGTTTAAAATCCGTTTTGGTTTCACTGGAAAATGCTTTGTCACAAAGCTGAAAACATGTTTTTCTGAGTTTATGAGAAGTTTACTGATCAGGGATGTAGAGATTAAATTCCCAACTGTATATAATGTACTGTACTTCAAATGAGCTCAACATGAACTATCTCTAGTACTAATATATAATATACGCACAAAGGCAGCAGTAAAATTAATGTAAAACTTAATATAGGGACCATTTTGCTGCACACATTGCAATTCATGGTCTTTCCGTTTTTTACTTATCCCAGTGTTGTATTAAAAATGAGACAAAATACTCCAAATAAATATGCTTTTCAAATGATATTAATATTGATTTATTCAGCAGTAATATGAATCCGAAAACATCATATACAATAGTAAAACACCGAGAGGGCTGATAAAATGTACATACTTTTTCTTAAGTAAGGTTTTGGATGCAGTGAGTATTTTCACAGGGTTCTATTAATACTGAATACTCCTTAAATTGAATAACAATTTATTAATAACATATTTTAATACACAAATATCTAACACTACTTTGAACTTCTGTACAACATTTATTCTGACTATAATAATAAACAGACACATAAAATATACACATTTACATCTTTCACAAAATATCATGTCCATCACTGCCATATATTATAATTTATGGTTATTTACATATATTACAATGTCACATGTGGGACTTGGCATAAAAAGTGTCAAAGGGCAGCTGGTTGTTGAAAGACCAAACCTCAAAAGTAGTGACTTCTGAAGTGAGGTCAGTGGCAGCCGCAGCTTCCCGCCACCATGTCGTTGTACTGTTTAAGCACCACATTCTCATCATCATCAAAATAGAGTAGGTTGATGGAGAAGAGCTTGTCAGGCACACAGCACGGCGTGTCGATGCCTTTGATTAGCTTCAGGGCGTTGATGATGGACTGGACGGTGGCGTGGTTGGTCGGCCTCATGTTCTGACCCAGAGGGAAGGGGCAGGAGCCTTTACAGTGGTAAGCGTTGTAACCCCGCGGGGACACGATCCAACCCGACCAGCCGATCTCCTCGAAGTCCACATACAGGGGTAAGCGCTGGCAGGGCATGGACACAACTTCCTCTTCGCTGTGGTCCACTGAGCGGATGCTGCGGGATGACGGACTGGACAACAGGGTCCGGGGGAGGTTGGATGTGGCATCTCTTGGATCTGGTAGAGGAGAATGGGAAGGGTTTTGGAGGAAAAGTCATTTTGTAATTATTGTGGATGTTGCCATTTAAGTCTATTTGCTTGGTTATCAAGGAAAATGCTCTCGTACACCTACACTTGTCTGTTGTTACCCTCAGGTTACACTGCCACACTGCCTTTGACTAAATTTGCTTTAAAGTCACCAATGTTATTCTGTTGCTATTTTTGCTTCTTTTTTTCATTTCATGTTTGCTACTCCTTATTTTGATATCAGACTATTCTGTTCTTCAAATTCACTGATGTTCTTCTACTGTTCTTGTTACTGTTTTGTTTTTCCCTGTTGTTTGTTTCTGTTTCAGGGTCTGTATCAATGTTTGTTTGAGTATAACCTTGTCCTGTTCTTCCATCAGGGAACATACAACAAAAAAAAATTAAATCCAACCAATAGGGGGAATTGATGAAAACACTCTTAGATCAAAACTGTCAAGCAATTTGTAGCAACCAGTACACTTATATTGGAGGCCAAATCACTGAACAGGACAGGTTAAAAAAATGCTTTCATCATTATGAAATGTGTTGTTTTTGCTTTCACTCAAACATAAAAACTTCATAATAATAACAAAAATGCTTAAAAAAAATAACAGCTCATTATATGTCTGTAAAATATCATGTTGTTCTATTTTGCATCTTTTTAAATAGTTTTGCCCACCCTTCCCTTATTTTGAAATAGGATTTATGTCTAAGAAGTAGGTCATCTGATAAATAGATATAAAATTTTTCATGTTCACTGTAAAGACTCAATAATTACACTGCTAACAAGAGCTGAATGTCCTATAACTTTTACATTTTTTAAAAAAAAATGCACAAATTACAAAACAGCATTAAATTGAACATTATTCATTTGACAGTTGTGTTCATGTGTAGTTTGTGATGGAGTCAAATCATAATAAAAACAGTTATCTCACAGTAGCTGGCACTGCAAACTGCTGTTGCTCTAGAGGGAAAGAGAAAAGAGCAACTGAAGAACAAAAGAAAGAAAAGAAACGAAGAACGACCCTAGTCCTTCATATTGAAGTCCATGTGCAGGCTGTTGTCATGGAACCAAGACAGTCGTTAGCTTAGAAATGGAGTTAGCAAATGTCAGAAAATGTTAGCTAATGCTAACTCGTAGCATGAAACAGACTCTGACAAAAACTTCACATTAGCATATGGAAATGTAACATATGAAACTTTTTAATTTCTTAATATTTAGCAGGTCCTATTTTAAATAAGTCTTTCTGTTGGGTTTTCATGTTTTCAGAAAATCTCAAAAATGTCATTAGCTGTAGTGTCACTACATAATAGAAATCCTCTCCAACTTTGTTTTTTGTTTTGTTTTGTTTATTGTTTGTTTCGAGCAGTAGAAAAAAAGAAAAATCATTTTTTACGTACAAGGACCCAATAGCAGCACACTGTTCAGAGCACACAAGTTGATAAATAAAAGTGATCAATAGATTATGGAAATTTCAATGCACATTAGTAACAACAAATTAAGTATTGCTTGAAAAGGAGTGGGAAGAACTTAATTAAACAACTAAGTTTATAGAATTATACTCAGTATATCATGGCTATTTCTTTGATATTTTGGAGAGGTCACACTTACAACACGGACTGCTGTCAATAGATGTTTTTTAATGGTGATTCAGTATGTTTGTGACAGTATTTTTGCAACAGCGCATTGCGATGACAATAGATGACCCAGTAAATGTCCTGTTAGCTGTAAATTACATCATATAAGTGTTTGTCACTGAGGTGGAGGATGAGGCCCTGTTCTCTTCCTCTGGTCCCATATTTAGGATCAGTGCTGCTTAGCAAAATGTCAACAGTATGTTTGTTATCACTAGGTATGACCCAATAATAACCACAGTGAATATAATGTTAAAGCAAATCTAACCTGTGCTTTCAAGAGATTTTGAAGAGCGGCGGCCATCGTCGGTGAAAAGCACCAGCATGGGCTGTTTGCTCTGATGGTGGTTGTGACCCGAAGCAAAGCGGATCAGCTTCATATCCATCTGAGTTCCACCCAGGGTCCGAACCACCGCATGGAGACCCAGGTTACTGCCCTCATCCAGCATCCAGGAACGCACCTTTGTGAAGAGCTTTGTATTACCTGTATTTTACTATTTGTTTTATTGTATTTTTATGATATTAGTAAAAAAAAAAAAAAAAAAAAATCATTTTCAATTTAAAGGAAAAGGGTTAACTTACTGCTTGTGTAATGGTGAAAACCTCCCAACCAGTAGAGTGGACTGGGATGAGTCGAGAAGACAACAGCTTTTTGTCCTGTGTACTGTTGGATTTGCTATTGTTGAGCAGCTGATAAACATTAACCTGAAGGAAACGTAATAATTGTACAAACATCCAAAGGAAAAAATAAGTGTGAGGAAGTAGTTTTAAGATCTTTAACTTAACAATGAAAAAAATCCACAATAAATTGGATTAAAAACCTTCCTTAAGTATGTTAGAATTATCCCGTGTATTTATTAAATTATATATTATGATCTTGTTTAATTTTCCTGCTGCATTAATGTGTATGTTACATATTACTCCTATTGATGATACAGGTTGAGCTCATTTAAAGAACTTTATAAAGTGTTGATAATTTAATCTACAGCCGCACATCACATTCTATAAGATCACCTTATGTTTGTTGTGTTGCTGTCCTATTAGAACCACGTATCTCTAAAGTCAGTTTTTCACAAGCTCAGAAAAACAGATATATTTTCAGTTTTGTGACTATACATTTTCCAGGTTAACATCCAAAACCTCAAGATATGTGGTTTTCCCTTGGCAGTGGGTGGATGTCAATTTGTAATCTGAACAGTAACTATTATATATAATATTTGCCTCTAAGATGTGGTCAAGTAAAAGTAAAAAGCTGTGGAACATGGGAACAAATAGGTCAGTTGTACAAATTTAAAGTGTTTGGCCCATCACTGTATACCTGGCAGAAATGGTGCCTGTTAAATGCCAGGGTTGCCTGAGGTCGCAGCTTAAAAAGATGAAGCTCGGCAGTGAGGATCTTCTCATTTCTGGAAACCGTGGACAAATTGAACCTGAACTCCACCTGTTCACTGCGCACTGCAAATGCAAATGACACTATTAGACACCAGAACACACTAACGCTACATTCCAAGTGTTACAGTTGTCAGCTGGAAGCATTTACATTATATTTACACGCAGGGGAATCTTTTCTTACGTTTGTCAAAGAAACTACGGACAGTATTTCCTTCCAAAAGATAAGGGTCCTTGGTCACACCGTTCACATCTGCCACTGTGTTGTACAGGTCGAGCATGTACTGAGGTGGCTGCTTGTGTCCTTGGATAGCAGGGGTGTCGTCCATCCCAAAAACCTCCAAAAGTCTTTTGATCGCAGCTGAGCGGACTTCCATAGACCCGTTCTCCACGGTGAAGTGATTCTCCAGGTAGTTGAGTGAAGGCCGTGCGTCGGTGGCGCACAGCAAGATGACAAATCCGATCACAAATACCAGCATCTCTAAGCTGTGAGTAGATGTTTTCTGGTGCATCGTGTTCCTCGGCCAGACGACAACTCGAAATCGGAGTGACTGTCGGCTGAAGGAAGGTGCACTTTTTATATCAAATGCCCCCGGTGTCTCCTCAGAGCCCGCGAAGCCTCAGCAAACAGCAGTAAACATGCTATTTGGTCGCAAATGTAAATCACCAATCAGCGAATGTAAAGGGAGACTAATGGCGGTGTTAACAAGGTGTGAACCCGATTGTAGATTTTATTCAAGCCTATTGTCCTCATGTCTGGCAATAAACGTTCAAATCAACTAAAGGCGAACTTCACATGCGCTCGCTCCTTCTGCACGAGCGAGTTCACTGCTGCAGGATATATTTTTGTTTTTAGATATGTCACGTTTAATGAATGAAAACGAAGGAAATGTGGACACAATCTATAGAAGCTGAACTCTGGAGGAAGCGCACTCGCTGTGGGAGGTTAACTGCGTGTAAATGAATCCATTAAATTAGAATAATGGAAACTGTAGAAACCAATTACTTTGATAAAAAAAAAGACAGGTGTCGTTTGTTACACTTGGTGAGATTTCCATAACTGTTTGTGCGCCTACAGCTGGATAATCATCAAATTTGCAGCTAAAAGATAAAAATTTAAAGCCGTCTCACCTCATGTGTGGGCACATACACGGAGATACCCCAAAAAACCTACAAATAATTAAATCAAAAAGATAACATTCATAGCAGTTTAACACCACAAGTCAGTATTACAGTGTATGTACCTTAAATGAATTTACGCACAACTGGATCGCCAAATTCAAGACGTTTCCACAAAATCGATTGTTTTAAAGCATTTACAACAGTGATATATATATATATGTATATAAGTATGCTTTATAACAATTGTTTTTCATTTTCATTAAAGTACGCTCCTTTCTTAGAAAATACAGAAGCAGCGCACGCTACCATCAGGTGCTTTTGATCTTTTACGCACAATTACGCACGGGCCAAAACACACATTTGAGGCTGAAACGAAAGTTTGTTCCCCCTCCACTACAGAGATCAAAGTTATTCGGAATGACACCTTGCAACCACGTCATCATACAATCTCTACCCTCAAGATGACTGAAGGAAAAAAACACACACAAGTGTTGTTTCACACGTTGATATCACAATGAGGAACTACTAACGACTTGCACGTGTGTTTTCTCAAAGGGACATTTGATGTGGTGTTTTTATTTACAGTGATTCATCAAAGCTCCTTTGAAACCTTAGACCATGATATACATTGTATGTCACCTTCCAGGAGTCTACTGGACCACCAATATCATTGTTATTTCTGTAGGTTTTCTGCATTTTAGGTATAAAGTTACATACCTGTAGTTCTTACATCTACTTACTGTTTTTGTGGTAGAATATAAAACTTCTTTGTGTCTTGAAAATGTAAAAGTTACATGTGTTTTACATTTTATTTGCAGTTTAGGACATGTTGACCAAAAACTGTTGTATAACATTTATTTACAAAATTATCATCTTTACATATATTACATATAATACAATAATATTTAAGGGTAGCGATTCTTCAGCAGTTTATTCAGTGGGGGTAAGGTCAGTGGACTGCAGCCACTGCCCCTGACTTAAGTCTTGGGTTACATTTCCAGTAGGGGGCACACTGTTTATTCTTGACAGAGGCAGGAAGTGATGGAGAGGACGGTGCGGACCATCCCATGCTGATTGAGGAAGCTGTGGCTCTCATAGCCCTGGGGGAGGCATGAGTTGGACTGTCTTTCAGCCCATAGGTGGCAGATTTGGGGATCAGAAGGACTCCTGCAGCAGAGAAAAGGAAAAGAAACACTAAAATCACTGGATTTAATAAATAAAACAATCCCTCTGCCTTAAAACATTGATTCTTCATTGAAATATATCACTTAACCCTTAAAGACCCAAACCTCCACCGGCAACCAAAAGCATCTACTAATCTAAAATATTTAATAACTATTGTTCCATTAATCTTATCAATACATGTAAATAATTAGTGCAGGTTGTCATCTTTTCATGGTCATCAGATATGACCCATTTGGAAATTCAGAGGCTCTTTAGTGAAAGTGGAAACACTGTCATCTTCTACAACATTGTTTGATAAATGACAGTGGATGGAAAAGTCTTTTTTTCCCAGTTTTCTTTGTTTTGATGTAATGACATTTGAATTTACTCTGAATTTTCATGAACATCTAAATTAAATATAGGAAATTAAATAGAGGAAAATACATGATTTACAGCGAAAAAAGGCAAAATGCAGAGGATAATATAAAATATCATAATAAATGGAGATAAATCATTTATGAAAGGTCAAATAGAGAGAAAAAATAATCTGGGAACAGCTACAAAAGTAGCACTGGGTCTTTAAACACCAAGACTATATGTTTCACATATAGTTTGTTAATTTGTAATATGACACTATGGCAGTCCTCTAAAATGAGTATTATATTAATATTCAGTAGAGTCGTACTATATATAGTATGATTACAATGAGCAATGTTAAGGAGTAAACCAGTTACATACAACAGTGTGAAACAATTAAATTACAAAATATATCATTACAATCTGGTACTTAGAAAAAATATGTAATAAAATTGCATATCACTAATTGTAATTTTGGGGTTCCAACTACATCTGAATACATTCTTGTCAGGAAAAGGTTTATAGTAAAGACAAATTATAACATTCCTTATGCAGTTTTGTATCTTCATCTTTTGTATCTTAGGAGTTTTGCGCTTTACTGCTTAGTTTAAAGTAGCTGTTAGGAAACTATTCAAAACCAATGAAATGTAATAAGTTACATTATACAAACAGATTCATTAGAGTATTTAAATATCATATTTTTAAGGGGATAAGTCATAGAGAGAGCACTAATAGACTGTTTTAGCCAGTGACGATTGTTAGTCTTCCTAATTACTGATTTTGAGGGAACCAGTAGCTAAGATTATTATTATTATTATTATTATTATTATTATTATTATTATTATTATGGCAGTGGGTTTAATGTTTGAGATTATGAGTATGAGATTCCAACAGTGTCAGGACTGCTGTGATAGCAATTAATCAACATTTTGTTATTGGAAACTATTGTTATTGTATTATCTTTTTAAAAGCGCTGTTGTTCAACCTCTAGTAACTACACTGTTGCCCATAAAGTTGGAATAAAACTGACAGAGATCAAATGAAAGCAAAGTTAATTGCTATTCCTAACTTCAGTTTTAAAGAAAGAAACACATACTTTGTTAAAGATAATTGTGGGATACATTTCTTTTGTTTGAACTCTGCCTTGATCCCAAAGCAGATGCAGAGGTAATATTAGGGACATTTGGTGCAGGACTTCAACTACAAAGGTCCACGTGTTAAATGCCGGAGGTGTGAGAGCTCACAGGCAATTGTCATGAGAGAGGGGAGCAGTGGAGGTGCATGACGCTGTGTGTCGCAGCTGTGTTCGTACTTACCTGAGAAGGCATCGGTTTCCTGCAGAGCAGCCTCCCAAACATCTGCCCACATCTATTTCCTGTGGAAAAATTAGCAACACAGAGAAAGTGCAATGAGCTCACAGCTGGTCACAAATATTGACCCAATTTATGGGCGCCTGACTGCCATTTAGCATGTCAACTGCTTTGGTTCAACACCTGCGGGGACCATTTGTCCCTGTTTGCACCTTAAGTGGAGCACACTGTTCAGGAGTTTCATTATCAATCTGTCTGACCACAGAGACACAAATAAATACTTATATCTGGTATCATTAAGAAGGGTATCTTTAAAGTAGCAGTTCAATGAATGATCCCAGTTGTTGTAGGGGGGCTAATAAAATGTATGTGCTTCATGAAAAGTTTATCTGGGTTTTCATTTGTCTCTCCAGAATTTTATAGGAATTTTCCAATTGCAATGTATGTTGCAGTGTTTTTAAGACAGTTTATGGCATTACATGAACGTTACAGAAACAATTGCGTATTTTTGCAGTTGAATGCATGTCAAAATTCTTTGCTCTTGCCAAAATAATGGTAAAAACAGATATGCCAAAAGTGTGACGTTAAATGGCTCACTGTTTATTGTCCTCACTGAGGACTGATGTGATTGATGATAACTCCAATGACTTATTGCAGAAAAGTTGTGGTGATTAGATACATTTAGAAAATTGTGCAGAATTCACAGGGACTGCTTGAATAGTTGTTGGTACATAGCAGCTCCCAGGTGGAAATGTTATTTTACAGTTAATATATAACTTCTACCTGAAGGAATCAAGAGAAATCTCCCAATACCTCATGTGTATTGAAATGCATGTATGACTAGTCATGCAGCATCCTGAGACCCTTCACACCAGCATGTGCGGTGCCAGCATCTGCCAATGAATTAGGTTGATTAAGTGCTGTCTACCACAGATGTGACTGATGAATAAAAATACTTAATTTATGTCTGGCACCTGACTGCAGCCCTACTTCCTCGCGCCACAGTGAGTGTGAAACCGAATTCACAAATGCATGTGAAGTATGCCGTGCTAATCAAAGAAACCTTATTTAGAATGGCTAGCTGACCTTTCCGAGTTGGCTTTACATAGGTCAGTTTTTGAATAATTTTTAAGTGTGTTTTGATGGTAATTTTGGCTTTACACCTACTTTTAGGCGTTCTTCTTTGACTCCATCTTCATGGTGGACAGTCTGGTAATAGTACTCCACATATGGGACTCTGTAGCAGCTTTCTTTCAGTTCACAGGCTGTCACCATCTGGATGACATCCACTTTGTTTGGAGTTTCCACTAAGGCTGAGTCAAATTTAGTGGGAACACAGGAGAATCCCTCTGTGGATCATAAATGAGATGTGTTAGGATAGTGAGCTGCAAAATACTTATCCTCCAAATAGAAACAGAAAGCTCCCATCTCTAAAAATAAACATTCACATGATCTTTTTGCTAGCCCCTGATATAAGGATATTTTACCAGCTGCAACAACTTAGATTTTTCTCTGATGCTATCATGAGTTAAGGCACTTTGATAGATAAATGTTTAAATTCTTAAATAAAACTCTAATGAATCCCATGTAAATGTATAATAGTCTGGTTCCAAAGTAGTCACGTAAAACCTGACGTTTTTCATGGTAAAAGTAAAAAAAAATCTCTGTGAAAACTGGTTTTAAAGTTATTATTTATTTATTTAAATCAAAAATGGACTTTTTGAAAGCTGTAGGCTGGTCAAATAACTGGCTGGATATTTCATATTATTATGGGGCTTTAGTTAACTTTAACTGTATGTTCAATTGGACACCTTCGCCTTTATTTTATTTTATTTTATTTTAACACATTTACACACACCTGGAGAGCCTTTGGACCGGGAGCATCCCCCGACGTCGATGACCGTCTCGTACGGCGTCTCGGAGTAGTACGTCCTAAGGGCGGGAACGCGCACGCACTGCGTCAGTTTGATCTCGCAGTGACACTCCTCGATGACCTCTACCTCTCGCGGTCCTTCAAACAGAAGCACGCGGTCCACGCGCATCCCGGTGGGCTCACATATGTGGTTGAGTCCGCAGGAGGGCAGCTGGTTCTGGGTGTCCGGGACCTGTGGAGCCGCAAGTCCACGACTCCTCGTCTGTCACGAGAAGAGGAGGAATTAGTTCATTATTTGGGTTAGATATTTCATATGGTCCCGTTCCTCTACGTTATTCAGTTAATCCAAATAAACACGGGATAAACAACTGCATAAAGAGTGTTTTAAGGGGATAGTTGGAGCTTTTTGTAGTGGGTCATATGAGGTACACTATTGTAGGCATGGCGGGACAACATTTTAATCCATTTAAAAATAAACTACATTAAATTATCAATTTTATTTTATTTGTGCGTGATGTTTGGAATATTTTAAACACTCAAGCAATATGGAGAAAGTCTTCACTTGATTTGCTTTCAGACAACTACTTCTAAACTCTGTCACAGAGGCTTCATGAGAGCCCAAACTAAAGTCTATCTGACAGCAAAGTGAAGCTATGAAAATATACTGAATATCGCAAACATTCAACATAGTATAGACATTTTAGATAATACATTTCATAATGCAACAAAGGAGCCATGATAATACACAACCACGTCAAAAAAAGCCCCACTCTCACTTTAATACAAGTTAAATACAGAGCAGTTCAATAAAAAAAAATACAATTCTATATATCGGTATTAAAGGGTATACGTTTCATTCACATTTCTATTGGTATACTGAACAAAATGGACTTGATAATGTTTCTTTAATGTATGAGGCCTATGTACTGTTTGCAAAGTGCAGCTAGAGCGCCCTCTTGTCGTGATATTGGGTACTGCTATTGTCTTTTTTTGCTTACTTTCTTACTCCTGAGGAATTCCAGCATTGAAGAATGTTTGGAGTATTCCTGCTGCCCTGCCTCATGTGATGGCCTGGATGCTCCCCCACAGTATGGCCTGCACATTCCCACATCCAAACTGACAGGACTACCTGATATATCTGTGACAAGAGATCCAAAAGAGAGGTGGTTTTAATAAACAAAGTCAGATATTAATGAGCTTTTTTATATTTCTACTCAGTGTGTTCAGTATGTTACATTTCTTTTTCAAAGTTCTTCAGATGCATAATGATCAAATTTTAAAAAATCATACACATTTTTTTTTCTCAACATGATCATAATTGCAGTGGTTTTACCTTGGCCAATGTATACAAAATGGCTCTGTCTTTTGCAGCACACCCGCTGTGTGAATAGATTTCTGTGGTCAGTCTGCTTGGTCACTACTCCAGTCACTTGAAAACATCAAAGAAAAAAACACATTACATAAATACTGCTAGATATGATGAAATCATATGTCTGTGATGTTTTAGTCTCACTCATGTGGTTGCATTTTGTATGAATGGAATATAAAAAAGATGAAGATGAACTCTATAAATATTGTAGTATATTTGATTTTTGCAGGTTCTCAAAGTACGAGATACTACTATTGAACTTAAAACACGTCAAGCTGACAACATAGAGATTAGTACTCTTGTTGATTATTGAAAATAAAATGTATTCATTCAAACATGTATCATCTACAAAGCAAACAACAAAACAATTTAAAATAAATAAAAAGATGGTTGTGGAGTCATCAGGGCAGTCCGTGTCCAAGGTGCTGGCAGAAATTCAAGGGTTTGGTGTACCTTTTTCTACTTTAAAATCACAGAAAAATTCAGTTTTTCAGCTGAATTCAGTCTTTGTCTTTGTCACCTGCTTTTGAAAAAAGTTTTCAATTATTATTTTTAGGATTCCATATGAATCATATGATAGCAAACTGAAAGCACTGAGGGTCCTTCAACATGCATATTTAGTAAATAGTAAATATCGTATTCATGACTGTGAATTTAATGTTGCCTTTGCAAAAAAAAAAAAAAAGAAAAAAAACCACATGAGCAGCATGCAGAAAGATCATGATTTCACCATATTAAGCGCCTTACATGTGACAGTAGCAGTAGAACAACACAATGTAAACAGTACTTACAGGTCAGGCGGAGGGCACACAGGAGGACAAGGCACAGCTGGAGTATATCCATAGCTTTAGTCTGGATGTGCACCTCGGCTCCTAAATCCTCAATGTGAATCCTCTGCTTTCTGATGCCTCTGATATTTATACAGGATCGAGCTTCAGCCCCAAATGTCACCTGAAGACAAGGTCTCAGAGTGGTGTGGAGAGAGTGAGAGCTAATCCAATTTCCATGCTGAATACCATGTGGGATGGTATTCTTTACAGGCCGGGGGCCACTTCAAAGGCGACTTCCACAGCCCTGTCTGTCTGTTTCTGCTGTGGGAGAGGGGGCCCGGCGGCTGCTCCAGAGAGTGTGTGTCAACCAGAGGCTGAGCTCACTCCTAATGAAGTGCTTAAGTAGCCTTGAGCCATTAAACTGCCGTTCATTCAAAGGCATTAATCATCTTTTATCTCAGGGGGTAGGTGTTTAGCACCTCCGACTTAAAACAAAAACCTGGCCCAAACACATAAACAGGATCGGCGTGGGAGCCTGAGCCGCCCCTTTAGAAAACTCCAGCACCTTTGTGTTTATTCAACATGACACCAAATGGTCAGGCCGTTAGAGCTGCTGTTAAAATCTCAGGTTTTTTTCTCCTCAGTGGTACTAATGATTAAAAATTAACAAAATACTACATTAAATAGATGTGTCAGTCATTGTTTACATCCAGCTTTCCTGATATAAAAAGGTTACCCAATCATAAAAAGGTGCACAATTTCAGAAAAAACCAAGTAAATTGAGACTCTTTTTTTCTGAAAAGGGGAAATTACATATTATGTTTTGTGTTTCTATCACACATTTTGAAATTTATGTATAAAAGTTTTCATTTGAATCCCACAAAGAGTTGCGACTTTTACTGAGTCTTCCTACTTATCTTAATCAGGTGTTAGTCCTTCTTTGATGTGATGATGTATGTGATCCCCTCATTTTCACAGGGATCAGCGGATCATCGTTCAGCACTCAGACACTTTGATTAAGGTGAAAAATTTAGTGCACTTTCAATAGCTGATCCCTTTCATTAAGATAATACAAACCTCACTGACATTCTATAAAACCAGGTTTGAGTCATACTGATTAGTTGATTTAATTATGCAGATCATACACTGCAGTTGACAAAAGTTGATTCACAAACTGTGTTTCGGACATTTAAAGGGAAGAGTTACTGCAAAACTGTGACAATATTTTTGATTGAAGCTAAATTACAGTTTGATGTCATCTGAGGTCAGGTCTTATAGTCTCAGACACAAAACCTGCAAGTCATATAGTAGAACACACAACTCCGATTCTGTCAGTTTATGAAATTCTTTAAAGACAAAACACATGCCCTCAAAACGTACTGAAATAATCAGAAGAAGAATTAAAACCATGCAGATTTGACCTTTTGAGCCTGTAAAAGTACATTATGTAATAAGGTGACAAAACATAACACATTCTTACTCCATTATGTGAGAAAATCGGCATTTTACAATAATCTGTTGCATTTTATAATTAGTTACTATTATAATTACATTTTTAAGATGAAAGTGTAATATTCTAGTGCATTACACGCATTAAGTAATACTTAAGCAAAAACTGTATTAAACTTTATAACTGACTCTATAAATTCACATAAGAAGAGTAATAGGATTAAATTTTTATTATGTTTATCTTACAAATGCCATCAGACTTCAGGGTTTCAGGCCAAAAGATCAGCCTGTACAGATAGTACCGATCTAAATGAATCTAGGTTAAAACATTAGTTTTTTCTACAGTACATACAGTTAAAGTCAGTCCTTTTGTGCCAAATTTGTATCATGTCTTCAACAGAGTGCCTTAAAAAGACCACTAAAAAGTCCTGGCTTATTCAAAATGCAGCTGTTAGAGCTGCTTAAACTTAACCGTTATTATGTATGGGCTTATTGTAAAATAGGGGAAATTCAGTTACATGTTCTGGTCATGCTATGTATTATTACAAAATACAGATGTTAAGGGAGCTGAATTCTTTCAGGTTACTTCATAATGCTGTAATTTTTATCGCTACTGGGTCAGAGTAATTGTACAAATTTGGTTTTTGTCTTATTGAAAATCACTCAGAGCGTATGAGCCTGCTTTGCATTATGGGTAATGTGGTGTCTTGCATGGGTTACTTAAATATAGTGTTGTCTGCTGTCATTTGTTTTCTCAAAGCAGTCAAATCATTTTCTACCTTCAATCACAGGTTTGGTTACTTCTTTTCCTTATGCATCCAATTCAACTTTTTGAAGTTTTCCCACATTACATTACAACCAAGATCTTAAATGTGTTTTATTGGGCTTTTATGTGGTGAACCAACACAAAGTAGTGCTTAATTGTGAAGTGGAAGGGAAATGACATGTGCGGTTCTAAATCTATGGTGTGCTATGGGGTAGAGTAAATACTTTGTCAGATCACCTTTTGCTGTAGTTGCTGCTGTCAGACTTTTGGGGTATTTCTCTACCAGTTTTGCACATCTAGAGACTGCAACTTTTGCACCATTCTTCTTTGCAAAAGAGTTTGTTCGGTCAGATTGGATGGAGAAAGTCTGTGAACAGCAATTTTCAAGTCTAGCCACAGATTCTCTAAAACTTAGGTCTGGACTTTGACTGGGCCATTGTAGCGCATTAATCTGCTTTGGTCTAAACCATCTTAATTTGTGGTTGTAATGTGACAAAATGTGGAAGAGATTAAGGAGAGGGGGGGTGAATACTTTTGCATTTATTTATTTTCCCCTCTGCTTGATAAAGTCTGCACAGCATCTTTTACAATCTGAATAAGGCCTTGCTGATCCTGTTTCATACTCCTTCACTACTAGATGTGCTGAGATCATCGCTGAGGGACTAAGTGGATTATTATGAGTCAACCACGACATGACCACGCAGCTTATGTTCTGTGTGATACATGCAAGACAATCCCTGTGCAGACGGCGTGGACCCACGTGAACGGGAACGGACAGTGAGTCTGTTTGGACAGTCTGGCCTCGTGTCTCCTAGTGTCATGGTCAGCGTCTGGGTCAGTGTGTAACCTGGTCAGGGGGCCAATGACACTCACCATGTGCACATCCCGGCGGGAGTTCAGTAGAGTATGTCATGAAGGAGTACCAGAATATCACAGTGAAACAAAACAGTACCCCTGACTCACGTAGATGTAAGAATTTTTATAAAGAAGAGGGGATGTTTATCGAATAATAATTAACTAAATGTAGAATCTGTGTTGCAGGTTCCATATTGTTAGCCAGTCATACTCTATGTGGACAAAAGTATTGGGACACGTTGAATTCAAAGAAATACAAATACAAATACAAATACAAAATAATAATGACAAATGTCACAATATAGTTTTATATTGTAATAAATATCATTACTTTGCATTTTTTAGTTTGGTTTAAATTGTTATCTTTGCTTCCAAAATGCCTCAGAGATGGTTTTTACTTAATTTCTCTCAACATTGATTTTTTTTTCTTATCCCTGACTATGATTTTAAATGCTCTACCTCTAAATTTCTAAAATATTTTTTGTGCTCTGACTGTAAATAATATTTATTTATTTATTTATTTTTACCACAACTAACCATCTACTTTCTTAACATCTCACTTAGGAAGAAAAATCTTCTATTAAATTTTAGGGAAATATTGATGTTTATAAACTGTATGGACAAAAATATTTCTACACATCATGGCTACCGCTGTAAGATGTCCTGTTCATGCTGATTTGAGATATAAACTTCAATATTAATAATCAATACGATATTTATCACAATATAAAACAATATTATGACATTTGTCACTATTGTTTTGGATCCCAGACCCCTGTAAGAGAAGAAACACCTGAATTCAATGTGTCCCAATACTTTTGTCCATGTAGTGTATGAGTTAGGCAGTTATGCTATAAGGATAACAATATGTAGATCTGTGTGTGTGTTCGTGTGAATTTGTGTTAAGAGTCTATTTTACTTTGACAGCTGGTAATTTGTTAACATTAGCCAACTCCATTTTTTAAGCTAGAGAATGGAGGCACTGAAGAACTCAGGAGTAATCCCAACTGTTTATTCAGAAACACAGGCCTGAATCCTCTAAATATAAATCAGTGTATAGTTCACATCATGGATGTAGGAAGCTGAGAAAGTTGTTAGCTTAAAATGGTGTTAGTGTCCCTCTCCTGTATCTACCTGGATGGTAATAGTACTCCATATATGCCTTTATCAATAGCTTAGACAGTGTGATTTTAATGGATGTTAGTCATTTAGTTCAGGTTACATTTAGAAAGTTCTTCAGAAAACTCCTCCTTCTGTGACTGGTCTTTGTTGGTTGTTCCAGAGAAAGAAAAAAAAAAACATGCCTGGAACTTACATTTGTATTTGTCATAGTACAGTAACAAGTTGTACCTGTGTTGTTATAGAATCACTGGGTCCTTTTCAGGTTTAGGTTTGATCTGGATCTGTACTGCTTATCTGCTGCTTCTGTCTTGGTAAATTAAACTGGACCTTCATTTAAGTCCCAGTGACAATTATAATGACCTCACATCCCATCATGTGTGTTTTCATTGTTTTTTTGTTTTTTTTAAATCTGTTTATTATATAGTATATACTTTTTAACATAGTTGAAATGTATCAGATTTGTTTTAAAACAACTTCATGGTGTATTTATGATGATTATTTTAATGTGTGGTATCTCATGTGTTTGTGATTATGTCCGTTTACACCAAAACCAAACTGGCTGGATGACTTTTTTGTTAGTTATTAGTTTTTGTTTTTTTGGTTTATTTTTTTTCTGCTGCCTGTCCTTTACAGTCCGTAGCCACTAATGGGAAAAGTGGGCCTTCTCTACCAACACCTGTTAATAATAATTAGGAAGGAAGGAAAGAATGAAGAAAGAGAGGGAAGAAAAGAGTAACCAGATTATACAAAGTAAATCAGTCATCATAATCATTCAAACAAACAGAATGTAGGCTAACCGTTCACACAGATTCAACCTTATCCAGTTTTGACATCGATGGAAACAGTGCACATACTAAAGGGAGCAATACTTGGCACAATACTTGGCAAAGGTCAATGATTTAGGAATGATTCTTAATGCAATATATCACAAATGCCTGGGGTGTCCAAAAACAAGAAGTTATTAAGTATATATATGGAGTTTTCACAGAATATGAGCAGATGAAACAATATATGAAAAACTGAATTCTTAGCTTACTGCCTTTTTTTGTAATCGTTTGGTTGTCTGTGTGTCTGTCCGTCTGTCCATTCAACAACGTAGCGACATTATTTGAAGAATGCGTTAAGATATCTGCACCAAATCTGCACCAAATACTGTAGATGCATCTTGGCATGGAGCAGAAGCCTATAGAAAATGGGTGACCTTGACCTACTTTTTCAAGTTCAAATGGCAACATGTCTTTTCAACCTCAACAGTGCATTGTCTGAAGAATGCATTGACATATCTGCACTAAATTTATACCGTGGGTGCATCTTGTCATGGAGCATAAGTCTATTTAAAATAGCTCCATTCTGGCTGAGGGGTGTTAGTGTGCAGCACGTTATGTTTAACACTTTGACTACAACTTCCACATGTCCAAGTGCATGTGCAAACATTCTACATTTTTCAATACCAGTTTTCATATTTAGCTCCAGAACAAAAGAATATGTTGTACAGTGCATATTGTTAGCCTCATAGCATAATTATAGCATATTTATATTATAGCATATTTTTGGCCATATTGTGATACCTGTGTTACTATATTCTATCTATGACTTAGGCAATTATGCTATTAGGCTAACGATATTCCATATTGTAAATATGATAATATCTAGTCCCAAATTAATTTTGTGTCTAACCCTTAGTAAAAAAAAATCTACAGAAAAGTCGATCTTTCCTTGCTGAAAATCTAACTGGAAACCATCACAGCTGCAGTTTGTCTGAACCACTTGTCATTGACATTAATCTGTCACACCACGTCGTGCATGGTAGCACACTGTAGTACACTGCAATCCCCTCACCTGCATCATGTTCTTCATGTCTAGGGGTTAATAGAGCCACTGTAAAGCCTGTCTATTGTCTGTCTGTGTGGGAGGAGTCCAGGACTGTGGGATTACAGGACATCATGCAGCAGCTCTGGATTACACAGCAGAAGACAATACTGCAGCACAGACGGAGCACAGAGCAGGTGGAAAAGCTCAGCAGGAGAACAACATCTGGACCTAGAGTTGGGTTTCGGAGCAACATTTATCTTTGGTCATCAACCTGGATTTCCTGATGCATGCTAATATTTTTGATACCACGTCATGCATTTTGCATTTTTTCAGATCATGTTTATCATTTAGGTTTGTGGAATTTAGCTGCCTTGTTTCTTTATCACCATCCTTTACTGAAGTTTCAGGAACTCATAGGGATAGGAATCATGTATCTGAAAAACAAGAACAATGTCATCAACACAGAAAGGACTAAGAAGAACATAAAAGGGAAAACATGTGAGTATTTAAACTGTACCCAGTGTACATTTGTAGTGATGTAGTAACACACTTCCTGGTGTATCCTTAAGTATAACTCTGACTCCTCTCATGGACTTTCTCCTCCTGTCCATGTAAAGGGGCTCATTTAAGGACAACTTCACAACAGGAGGACATCTTAACCCTGACCCCATCAAAGGTCGGACAGAACGGAGAAATGAAGGAGAATGGAGAGAAGCAGGAGGCGCTCCAGTGGACAGTGTTCGAGAAGGCCATCTACAATCTGACCCATTCAGAGAGGGTGATGGATGATCTGACATTCGGACGGCGGGTGGGACTGTACGAGCTCAGAGGGGAGATTGGCTCTGGAAACTTCTCCCAGGTCAGATTGGGAATACATGATGTGACCAAAGGTGAGATTCTAAATGTTTTGTCTTATTAGCTCCCAGTTTACTTTTAGCAACAGTAAGTAAGAGTCAAAGTCTCAAAAAAATATCTGCTTTATTCAGCTAAATGATCTGTAAACATTTAATTATATTCTAAGTTTATCTGTAAATAGTTTTTAAAGGAGTTAACATGAATATAGTTTGCAGTAGTGGAAGGTAAGTACTGTACTTAAATACTTATACTTGAATATTTACATTTTATGCATCTTAATACTTCTGTGTCTCCTACATCTCAGAGACATAATAATTATTTATAATAATAATAATAATAACAACTGTTATTATTATTATTATCACTATTATTATTATATTGATTTTATTTATTTATTTATATTTTTTTTCATTGACTTGTACATCTTAGGCATATACAGATATTCACATACACATTGTACATTTGTTCATATTTACATGTGTACTGTAGACTCATTTTATCAAGTCTATATCTCTAATTTATCCGTTTTCTCAAGGACAATTGAAGTAATAGAAAGAAAATATTGCACTTTTTTCTCCATTTATCTGACCGTTTGTGGTGAGACAAAATAATATGCTGAGTGTTCATAGTGACACATTCTAATACAGGATTGGCAAAAACATAAAAAAACCTTTAGTGTATATCTATTTAGTAGGCACAGAATCTTGTTCAAATTCTTATTTTCTTTCTTATCTTTTTTAAGACCGTAAAAAAATTTTGTATCTAGATTATTGAAGCATGAGGAGTATTTCATATATATTGTGATTCTTGTCATTAAGTTGATATTAAATGTTCTAGCGTGCTTCAGAATGTACTGTATGTCCCGAGTCATTTCTGAATGTAAATCCAATCTGGGTCATCCCACAGGTCAGAAGACAGTAGCTAAGCTAATCAACTGGCCGCCTTCTAATCCCTACTCATTGCCTTCAGTTTCCATAGAGTGTGCAGTTTGTAACTTAATCATAGACATAGCTTACACATGCAGATGCATATTTCAATGCAGGGACATTCAGAGAATTCACAGTTTACAAAGGGGACAGGTTCAAAGGTAAAGGGTCATGTGTTTCATCTGTGCTGCCTCACTGCCTTTTATCTATCCCTCTGTGACTCATAGAAAGAGTGGCGGTCAAAATCCTGGATAAGGCACGTCTGGAAAAGCGGTCACATATGCTTTATGACTCGGAAATCTCTTGCATGGAGAAGCTGTCCCACCCTAACATCGTGCGCCTCTATGAGGTGGTGGAGACATTCAAGCGCCTGTATCTGGTGATGGAGTATGCCAGCGGAGGGGACCTCTTCTCCCGTATCAGCACCAGGGGGCGCCTCTCAGACCTGGAGAGCAAGCTGGTGTTTTCTCAGGTCCTCTCTGCAGTCAAACATATGGTAAGACAACAGGTGAACAGAGCCAGTTGAATATTGTGGAGTAGAAAAGTTTCTCAAAGGAAAGGTGTTTTAGTCATACAGGTTATGCATCCAGGCAATAATAACACTTTAAGATCCAGCTTCATGTTTGACTTCACTATTTAAAGGTACAATATGTGGGATTTATGGGATAGGAGTTTGCATCCTCAGTCACATAAGTATTCATGTTCATCACAAACATGCATGGAGGTTAGGGTTAGGAAAGCGCTGTGATGTGGTTAAAGGTTCACTATGTAAGTTATGTGAAGAAATTTGTATGAGTCATGTAAATCTGTGATGTGTGAACATCAACAAGACAAATGGCACCATTTGTCGACAGCAGATCCTTATCCCCTAAGGCACAGGTGTCGAACTCCGGTCCTCGAGGGCCGATGTCCTGCATGTTTTAGATATTTCCCTCTTCCAGCACACCACATGTCATTACATCGTTATCAGGCTTCTGCAGAGCTTGGTGATGAGCTGATCATTAATTGAACCAGGTGTGATTGAAGAG
>JAPQRQ010000010.1:830801-843633 GCA_037367365.1 Apogon talboti
CATTGAAGAGCAGAGCCTTGAGCCGTGACACCATAGAAGTAGGTTTGTGTGGAACAGGAACCCAGGGGCATCACCTTCACACTGTGCTGACTGATTGAAAGGGTCTTAGATGTCATAGGTGTGTGAGTCAGTACAGTTAAAAATGTCCAGCTGATACCACAGTCCTCTAGGTTACAGAATCAAACAGCACGAGTCAAGCTCATGAGTATGTGAGATAAACTGTGTATAATTAATGGTCACCCATTGGTCTCTGGACTGCTGTTTTGATGTCAGTAGTTTGTGGTTTGGAGCTTGAAGTGACCATATTTGGACAAAAAGGGTGGAGTTCTGAAAGCCTAATAAGTCATGGATGAGCTAATACTGAATTATATAAATAAAGCAAATGAATCTTTAACCTTTTATGTGCTAATGCTAGGTGCTGTGTGGATTAGGATGGGCTCAATGCAGAGACCTCACTTCCCTATGAGCTCAATGAAGCAAGTGACAGTGGTTCTTTTTTTTCTGTGTGAAAAAACTATGCTGAGAATTCTTTGCTCTCACCAAAAACTCTCTATGGCTGTGTTCAGACTGCAGGTAAATGTGGCCCAAATCCAATTTTTTGCCCACCTTCCTCCTCCTATGTGGAGTTTCCAACCTGTGGCTCCAGCTCAACACCCTACAAAGAACTTGCTTTGAAGACTCACTGTAATAGAGATGTACAGGCATGAAGAAACTAATCTGAATATCACTAGCATCCAATAAAGTCTTCTGAAAAGCTACGTCAATTCAGAGCAGATAAAGGAAGATACTGCCGGACATATTCTATTTATACTCATTGTCAATAAAAGTCGAAAGGACCAAACCCAGCGGTTCTAAGCAGCTCAGGTCCACTGGTAAATCTTAACAATAAAAACAGAAAAATCTGCTCACTGTCAGTCTCCAAAGAAGGCAATTAAATTCTCTCTTTAAAGCATTTCAGTCTGCAAGATGTCCTGCCGCCTGAAACGCTGCCTAGTTTAAAGAGAAAAACAGAATTAAATTACCATCTCAGAGACTACCACTGTGCTGACTTCTGTCCTTTTTATGTGACCTCTAGTTAGATATTTTTGTTTTGCACCTGGATGCACGTACATATCTGGTCTGTCTTTAGAAATCAGAAAAACAACTCACAATGACATGCTTACTTCTTCAAAAAACACCTTGAACACAGTTGGGCACCGCATGTTTTAGAAACAGACCTAAACAGTGCATTTACTCTTTCTTTAGAGCTATTGTCTTACACAGATTAACACCCTGTTGATGTTCTAGGAAAAAGGTACAGACAGGAAGTTCACAACAAACCACCATTCCTGTGTTTATGGTAATGAAGAACATATAGGTCATAGTTGTCAGTATCACAGATAAGCTAACATAAGTTTTCCTGAAAAATATTACCTATAATATCAAAGTAATTAAATAAATCATTGATAAGTACACATTCAACAATTATAAGACAATATATAAAAGTGCTACATAACTCATAGCATTAATTATTATGTAATATAGCTGATATGTCAGACTTGTCATTCGGTCAATGGTACATGATGAAATGAAATATAGTCACTCAGGTCTCAGTTTGTAGCATAAGAAAGATAAAGTATAAAAAGAAACTATAAAATGTATAAACGGTAAGTAGGGTAGAAGAAAGCAAAAATAAAAAACAAAAAAAGATTAAAGAAAGATGAAAAGAAATAATAAAGCAAGTTCTTAATATATATAAAATTTCCCAGTGTGCATCAACAGTGACAGTTGAAGTGGTGGTGCATATGGTGCAGCAGCAGTGAAGAAGGTGTCACTGTGGATGGTAGACAGTCTGTGGGGGCAGTGTGGGGGTGCAGGTGGCTCTCTCCCTACATCTGGTGGTGTCAATGTCCCCTCTGCACCCGGCGGTCCTCTGTGCAGACTGACCCGCCCTCTGCAGTGCCTCCCTGCCCACCTCAGCCTTTTGTTGCTCCTGTCCCAGGTTTTTGGAGATGTGGTGCCATTCAAGTCAAAATGACTCCAACGATATGATTTGATAATAAAATAAATTGACTCCACAGCATTATTTAGTTTATTCATCTAGAGGCAGACTTGACTGAAGATGCTATGAAACTCTGCTGAACACAGTGGTGTTTTCACAGAAATACTGAGGGTGGTGTTATGTTTTTTC
This sequence comes from Apogon talboti, assembly GCA_037367365.1. Lineage (NCBI taxonomy): Eukaryota > Metazoa > Chordata > Actinopteri > Kurtiformes > Apogonidae > Apogon > Apogon talboti. Next base: position 832,972 of record JAPQRQ010000010.1, read on the forward strand.
CCATGAGTGACTTTCTTAAACAACACATTTTCTCTGTTGGGCTTTTTCATGTGTCCTGGAGACAGATGACTGTCTCATTTTACCGACATAGCTGCAAGTCACTGTATTGTTTTTCCAGCTGAGAGTACATGTTCATTATAGCAGCAGAGGCAGAAACGTGCTCTTAAATTATGTCACCAAGACAGTAAATTGCTTCAGTTGCTGCTTGTTTCACCTGTCTGCTGCTGCGACTGTATTTCGTCCACACACCGCAGCTTTTCTCTGATAATTAGGTTTAACCCTTTTAAGACGTTGTGTGTCTCCGGCGACACATTTCAAATTACCATAAGTCCTGAACCGTTGTTACTATTGACAAGATTGAAATGGCATCTGAACGCTGAGAATCAGAGCTTTAGTATATAACACATTAGGGTCAAGGCCTGCATTGGCTGAGGGGGAGGGGTCGAAGTGGGCGGAGCAGAGAGCAGCAGAGTGCAGTTGGTGAGAGACACATTACTTTTAGCAGCGTTTCAGCTGTGTTTTTGTGGTGACCCTAACCCTTCTTGTAAATGAATATAATAGTGATTTCTGGTGTTCTACTCATGTGTTTTTTGTCTGTTTTTTTCATGGTTTTTATCTGTATTTTTCTGGTTTGTAGAGTACATTGATAGCTGTATTTTAGCTGTAAATATTATATAAATGTCTGTATATTTATATATATGTAAATCTGTATGCAGAGAGCTAGCCAGAGCAGAAGGAGATCCACTGTGGGTATGAGGGGCTCTGTCTCCAACTAGACAGAAAGTCAACAGAGACACAGGCTAGAAATGACTAGAATGAACTCAAAATAAGAAGCATGGAACATGGACACAGAATGATTTAAATGTTTAAGCACATGAAAATAGTTGAAAGTTTATGTCTGTAATCTCATGTTGTTCTGAACATTTACAGTTTTTCAAGGTAAATATGATAAAAAATTCAAGTCCATTTTTTATTTTGCTATAAAACACTGTTTTAAGCCTTTATTACATATAATAATGATAATAATTAATGAGCAGATATTAAAAGTTAGGTTGTTCCTGAAAAAAATTGCACTTTTATTTCAAAAAACCATAAATAAATCTAGGCTCTCTGTTATAACGGTAGACCTTATAGTGTTATAGTGGAAATGGAATTAAAGTGGACACAGGACGTAGCAAAATTTATTGCTTGTTGGAATTATGGTAATCCTTATTATTTCTGTTTTGTTCCACTGATTTGCACAGTGGGAAGCAGATTGTGAAACAAAGCAGAGGCTGACAAATGAAAGCTCTTGTGTGATTTGATCTTATGCCAGAGGAGAGGCACGGGCATCCAGAGTCGGTCATCTGTTTCAGAGCACTGAAGCTGGCATGTTAAATATTTTCTCCAACACGTAGAGGCAGGATTGTGCCTGGGCAGGAGCCACCTCATTGGAAATGCTAACAACCACACAGACCAAATCAACCTGACTTATTGTAGAGATTGCACTTTGAACCTCTTATCGTGTCAGTGCAATTACTGAATGCTGAAATAAAATCATCTGTCTTCCCCTGAGGAATCTAAGTCTAATGTAGCATAGCACATTATGTGCCACCAGGTCAAATACTCAGAAATAATAACTGCCCAACATATTATTTGCTAATGAACACAGCAACACGTAGTGATTTTGGTGTATGCTCTATTAGTGCGCTCCAGTGGGGGAGCACATAATTAGCTGCCTGCAAATGAGCAAAGTTCCAACTTTGTAATGGCTTTTCTTCTATTTTGCTGCATCTGCAACTGAAAAAAAAAAATTAGAGAAAACTTTCACCAAACATTAAAGCAGTTTACGCCCGTGCATGTCCGTGTTTCAATTAAAGCCTCGCTACACATGGTTTACCTCTTATGGTCTGGAAGTACAGCGTTTATAGAGCAGATGTTCTTCACCTGTGCATGAATAGGAAATATGAATGCAGGGACAAAGGAAAGACTCTAAACCCCTCATGCTGGTCACCAGCATCTAGAAGCTGCATCAGGACACGATATATTTTAGTGGTAATAATAAAGTCTGATGACATTCTTACAGGTCAGTCCATGTGACCAGAGGCCTTCGACTGACCATCTCAAATATGCTTCTTACGTTGAGAGAATAATGTTGTTAGTCCTAGTAAACACTATGCAAAATTTCAGCCTCATATCCGTATTAGTTTTTGAGACGTTGTCACTTGGAAAATGGAAATGACTTTTATTTTATTGTATTCATTAGATGGAAGTTTATCCTGCAGCCAGCTGATGTAAGTGAAGCATCAATAACTGCAGAATATGTATAAGACAGAAACAGTCAAGTACAGTTAATTAATTGCATATAGTTTGGTTAAAAATGCCAACTTCATCTTCTGCATCTGTTAATGCAGACGTGCTCTTTCCAATGGTGTAACTGTATTTATGGTAGATCTTGTCATACATGAGCAAAATGCATTTGAAAAAAGGTGTGAAGTTATAGTTTTCATTCTTAATGCCTCAAAAATCAGAAAATAATTTTTCCTTTATAAAATACGAAGTCCCCACATCAGTACAAGAACATGAGAGATAAATATTCAAATTTGAGCGATGATGTGCTTCAGTTTGGAGGTACACCTGGCCAGAACTGGTCTTTTTACAGATTTCAGCAAGCTGTAATTTGGCAGCTGTGTAATTTCTAAACTTCTTTTACAGGAGTTACAGACATCTTGTACCTCAGAACTACTCCTGAAAGTTCCAATCATTTATCATGAACAGTTCTACAGCACTGACTCATTGAACTCAGCATCTGTTTCTGAACCGCTAGTTTTTACAGTCATCCCATTTTCAAAGCTGATTTTTTTGTATGGTGTTCACTAGGAATAATATAATTTTCTGAAAGCATGAAGCCAATCGGGTGGTCGGTCGTGATCATTTTCTGAAAACCAGTGATTTGAGGTGGACTCATTCTGATCAGGTCTGCAGAGAAGATGAAGGTTTGGGTCAACAACAACGTTTACACTTGGAGCAGTTTTACCACTGGAGCCTGTGCTTTTGGTTGTTAAGCTAATAATTAGCATCTGGCCTCATGGAAGAACATTCTCATATTGTAATCTGAGCTTTCTCAGTATTTTTATTGTAGGAAGCAGTCAGTTACATTCAGTGTACTCCTGTAACTCCAAAAACCTGTTCAATGTCCTACACAGGTTGAATAGAAGAAGGAAAACATGCAATAATATAGTGAAAATCTAGATTAGGATTACAGTGACGTAAATGTACAGGACATCTGGGCTCATAAATTGTGTTTGAATTCTGAAGAAAAATCCCACATCACTCATATGAAAATAAATGAGTTAATGATTGTTTTTTTCAACCTGATTCTCACTGTTTGTTTTAGTAAGGATCATACTATATACGACTCTGCTCCTTTAACAAAACGCTCCAATGGGTCGTATTAAACGTCCTCTGGTGCAGGAGGAGAGGCTGTCAAGGCTGTAGGATGTGACATCTTCATCTGTCACAGGTGTCAAACTCATTTACTTTCAGGTTCCACATTCAGCCCAATATGATCGCTTAACGATATTCTGCCTGTTACTAAACGTTTTGTGTATTTGTAGATCCACTGTGATCTGTAAGTTCTAAGACACATATGTAAATGATAAACTGAGGAATAATATTGTTAAAATTGCACTGATTTTTGTTAAAAAATTCCAGCTTCATTTTTTTGAAGTGTAGTTTGTCGATATAAACATTTTCATAATGTGATTTAACTTTTTATCACACTAAAAGATAAACAAATGTTTGGAGTTGACATTATTTCTAGGCTATGATAGTATTATTTTACTGGTCCGGTCCACTTCAGGTCATATTTGGCTGTATGTGTATGTAATTGTAATAAGCTAAGGCATACTATTGTGAAAATTCCACTTATTTTTCTTAAGAACTTTCAGGTTGTTCATGTTTTTCATGTTTTTTAAAGGATAGTTTGTAGATGTAAATATTTTCATAATATAATTGTACTTTTTCCACTCTAGAACATTGACAAAAGTTTGGAGTTGACATTATTTCTAGGTTATTATGCTGTTATTTTACTGGTCCGGTCCACTGTATTTGGCTCCTGAACTAAAATGGGTTTGACACATGCAGAAAATATGAAAAGCAACACACAACAGATGTACTTGAGTGGAAAAGTAAACTCTCCAGTTCCGGTTTAAAGCAGGCTGTATCAAATTAAGGATGTGACACTCAAAGTCCGACTGTTGAGATGAAAATAAGAGCTCTGTGCTTGAACCCGTGTCCTTGTACCCAGTGAATGTAGAACAGTGTAAAGAACACAAAGCTCTGCTGGGTTTCAACACAGCCTCTCCTGCTCCTGCTGACAAGTGGCACCAGAAGTGGATTACATTTCCAGACCATGGACTGTAATCACTTTGGACATTGCCAATAGCGCCAAGACCAGCCAACTGACCAACAGACAGTGGCCTTTTTCATCATCCATTTAAAGATCAATATGAGAGACCTCAAGCTCATCAGCTCAACTTTACTGAAGACAGGATGAAATAAAATTGAAGAGCTGTGGCTACAGAAGAATGAAACGGTACCAAGGGTTATATAAAAAAAAAGAAAGAGATAAAATATATTTTTTCTCCCTCCCTCGTGGGTCGGATACAAGCAGAGAATAGATTGGAGTGCTTCCAGAGAGCTGCACAGATTTTATTATGAACCTCAGGAGAAGAAGGGAAAAAATGTCCGGATCTCAGAGGAGGAAACAAAGACAGTAGAATGTAAAAGGAGGAAGGAAAGAAGAAAGACCATACAGCCATAAAGGGGAGATGACAGTGACGGCAGCTGGTTGGTTGTAGATGTACAGTATTTAAGCACCTGCAGCAGTGTTGAGTACAGCAGCCGCAATCCCAAAGCTGCAGGAAGTTCACACACCTGCTCTTGGATTTTCTCTCCTGGTTTTTTTTTTTTTTCCATCGTGTCCAACAATAAGTCAGCAGATGAAAACCGTTTGGATTTCAGACAAACAAGTCCTGGACAAATGGGAAGTTGTCAAACAGACTCAGCCATAGTCCTTGACGACTATAAAAATCCGACACCACAGTTAGACACTTAGTAAATCCTCTTTGTATTATTGTAACAGGTGGCGGATGTCAACGATACAGACCACATTTACATGAAGACAGGCCTTTATTAGTCTCACAACTGGAAACTGTACAGTGTTACAGCAGAAAGACCAGTAAAAAAAAATAAAAAAATGAGAGCAACAAGATATTGTACAAGGATTTAATGGTCTGTGGAACAGAAGATAAAAACTATCATTGCACAGAAGGTATTAGCTCATCTTGTCCTTCTTTCCTCTGTGTTCTTCTCCATTGGGTTTTATTGTCAGTTGGAAACCAGCTTCACTGCCACCTACTGGACTGGAGTGTGGGTCAGGAGATGGTCGCAGAAAGAAAACAAACACAGCAGACAGAAAGGAACGAACGCCATTGGAAACATGCATCTGTTAAACCGACAAGAACAGGGCACAGAGTTAAAACCTCTGTAATTAACATGGTTTATGTGTTTAATGTTTTCCAGCTTTCTACATGTGCTCCACTGTGTGCTAAGAAGTGTTTTCAGCCCATGACTCACACTGCAGATGAAAACAGAGGTAAGCACAAAAATCTAATTACAGATAAAGGCAGACAGACAAAAAGAGTTCAATAACTTTATTCAGATCAGGGTTTACTGATGGGTAAGTATGTAAAAAAAACAAAAAAAAGGAAAATCCTCTTTAAACTTAAGATGCTGAGGATCTGAAGATAACTCAAGATAAATGCTGTTGTTTTTAAGAACACATCGCTGCTGTATTTTTACACAAATAACTATGCAAATCAGAAGTTAAAAAAAGAACCAAAAAACCCTTTTCCTGTAACAAACATCTTTTAAATCTTACTGTGAAGAATTCTGTCATGAAGTTTACTGGAGATTCAGTACAATAATCAGAGGAACTTAGCTCCATTAGCTGATATTAGCATTAATACAGTATGTAATGGATTCTGCGGTCTGTCAGCTCGTCTGACAGGTAGACACTATTAGTGTGTGTTCTTGAAATGTTGCACTTGCTAAGATTAGCATGTTAGCTAGTCAGTCTTTTCTCTGTTCTGCCCAGTTTGGTAGAAGGTAGAGTTTGGACCTGAAAATGAGTTACGGCTCTGTGATGTCTGACATAAGTAGATACGACACTATTGGTTGATATGGTCAGTGTTTTTGTAAGCTGCAGGTTCACTCTTGGCTCCATAACTCACCGGCTGATGGGACACGAGCTGTTGTGAAGGCGCTGTGTCCGTCGTTGACGTCTTTGTCTTTGTTCACAGTTTCTTCAGACATCTTCTCTGTCAAAACTACTGGTCAGATTTGTTTCAAATTTTATTTGTAGCTTCCTCAGTAAAGCTTAGCTTAGCTTCCTAGTCTACAAAGTTTATTCACAGTTTTGAGAAATTCTGATCTTTGAATTTTTGACAAATTTCTGAATGATTAAAAATGTGCCTTTACTTATAATGGTCCATATTTTAATGGCTTACAACATGGAAATGGTTCCAGATATCAGTATAATGACTACTGAGCACTGATAGAAAGTCGTCATTGGTTGAGTTGTCCTTCAGTGACAGTACCACCCACTTCTATTGGGAGACTGATGCCCTGCATCAACACCACAGGACTCTAACGTAGAACAGAACCTGACACACATTCTACCTGGTATTAATTCTTGATAGAACATGCTGGTGAGCTATAGGACAGAATAGGACATTGGTCGAATGCACCTTGTTATTCTAAAGGACTACCATGGCAACACCATCTCAAAACCTGTAAGTGGCAGAACACACATCCGTGGGTTTCTCCAGCCCTTCCTCTACAGTTCATGTTGGTGGTCCAACATGGTCGACTCTATAGAAACAACGTCTCATTTTAAGGTCTTAAAAACGCAGCAGTTGCTTTTTTTCCTTTATCACACACCTATGAAAGCATAATTGTGAGCATTATATTTCATTTTTGCCATTAGATCCTCTGAAATCCCCTAAGTCTCACACACTGAACCTTTGTGGAAGCGCTGAGCCCTTCTTGGACGACACAAAACTGCGCTGTGCGACTTGAGGAAGACCTGCTCTCCTTTCTGCTTTCATTCTCCTTCTGTCTACACAGATTAATTTCAACTCCATATTGGGTGCTGAATTCATTCCATCTTCTCATTATCGTGCTGATACAGCTGCTATTTTTTGCTCATACTTTGTCAGGATTAAAATATTTTCATATGAAAGACAAATATGAGTAAAACACACCTTTGGACTTGGATGATGAATACCAGGAGGGCTCTGCAGGGGTGTGTGTGCTCGTAAAGGGATCTGAGCTGCATTCACGCTCTGTTCCTGACATGTTCCTTCCTTTCTCCTCCCGCGCTGAAACCCTTTATCTTCAGGCTTGACTGCAAGAGGGACTGCTCTCATCAAACATCCTGAGATATGAAAAGGAAATGAATGGAGTTTTCAAACAAGAAAACACACGTTTCAGTCCCTTCAGCCCATACAAACTTGCCCTCTGTTAGTAAAGTTGTAGTATTTGTGTTTATCCGGGACTGAATTCATATTCTTTACTTAACCAAACTTTTTCATTGCCCTGCAGTTGTAACATTAATATTCTAGATGGATTTTGCTTTGTGTTGAATGATAAAATAAGAAAAAAATACAAATGTGGTCATACAGAGCCACAGACATGAGGATAAATCACCTGTTTGGTCTGTATACTGAGCCAGTCCAATACCTTTTGCTGTTAATATTTCAACCTACCTCAGTTCAATGACAAAATAACGATCAGTCATTGTAATCTTGATCCAGCATCCAAGAAAGGTCTAGTTGGTTTGGAGCAAAGATGGGCAGAGGACCACCAAAACAAACAATGCATGAGGATATTATAGAAAATCAAAAGAAGGACTTCTGTTTTGACTTGAAGATGTTTCACCTCTCATCCGAGGGCCTTCATCAGTTCTGAAGACTGTTGATGCTGGAGCCGGGTATTTATCCTGTCCCTATAGAAATGCCTTGGAGGTCACATGAGTCCTGCTGTGTTTCTGCAGTGCCAGCCGCACAGTCAGGCCCTTGTATGGTTAACCAGTCCTTATGTCGGTCGATAACTTATGTCTGAGGTGGCATTTGTGTGGCAGAGTTGTTAGGATTGTATTGTACGTGGGGGACAGGTGCATTTTACACCAATGATTGACATGTATTGATTGGATTAGTGGAGGTATTCAGGATTAGCTGGTTTTGGTCACCAGTGGCTGTTTGGGTCGTTATGGGTTAAAACCATGGTGGAGCTGCAGATAACTCTGTTCATTTCATCGACTGACAGAAGCTGTAGATATTCCCCTGTGGACCCAATGCATGTGAAATACCAGGATTATCCACATGTAGGTTTTTTTCCCTCCTTTTGTATGTCAAACTTCTGTTCTCTGAATGTGGGTGCATGTTGTTTTTTCCACATAAAGTTATGAATTTATGATGATTGCTTGATGTACACTGTGTTCTCATGCTCCTCTTCCATGTTCATGATCTGAATCTTAATTAAACTTTGCTCTGTGGATCTATGTTAGTTACCCCCCCCCATCTGTTGATAATTTATGGGTATTTTCATTCTCTGCTCTACTGTGACCATTAAAAACACTGTCAGAAATTTAGCTTAAAATTAATCAGCATCAACTCGATACAACAATTCAATCTGACACTTTAATAAAAGTACCTTCTTTCCACTGATGAATTAATTTTGATTATTCTACTTTTCTGGGGTTTGTTAATGTGAAACTGTCATGAAAGTGAGAAAATTTAATAAGAAAGTCCTGACCTGTATGTGTGATGAGTTGCTTGTAAATGATGGGAGTGAAATGAATATTGAGCTTGGTTTGAAAACGACAAGTCTTCGTGTGTCTTGAGGCTCAGAATCACTTGCAGTTTATTTGGAATATGCAACAAAACAAAGAAAGTAATCCTACTTTAGTCCCTAGAAATAAAACAGATTGCAAGAAAACATGAAAAACGGCTCCAAACACTACTCGTACTCAAACCCCTTCTTCAGTTTCATACTGTGTATAAACCATGTCTTCATACCTCTTTTTAAATTGGCTGATGTTTGGACATTCTTTGAACTCCACCTTCAATCTGTTCCATAATTTTCCTCCACAAATTGAAACATAAGAACTTTTCCGTGTGAAATTAAGTCGTCAACAGTGCAGGTTTTTATCCTTTTCTACTGGAATGAGCTTGTGTTGATGGCGATGCTATGGTCCCTTTCACATATTGACCTTCTATTTTCTGCTATTTACTGCTCTTACCTCTATCTCTTACTCTTAATATAGAAATGTATCTGTCTTACTGTTAATATTGTTTTGCTTTTGCTGTTGTAATTGTTTTTTGATGCTGTGACATGGTAAATTTCCCCTGTGCGAGACTAGTGCAGGATAATCTTATCTTATTTAATTTGACAATTTTCCATGTACTCTCTTGACATGATTTGGATTTATTTCAATAATGAAAAAGAAAAATAAGAGAGAAAAAAAATCTGACTCTTTGTGCTGCTGAAACTGAAACATTTGCGAGGTATTAAAATTAAAAAGACAACCTTCATACATAAAAGAAAATAAGGCTTTAAGTGTTGTTTTAAATAACAGTTTGCTTTTCTTTTCTCTGTTTCACCAGACTGGAAGTAATCAACATTTATCTTGATGTTGTATTAATACTAGTCATTTGTTGGTTTATACTCAATATTCCTACTTTGGTAGTGTTGTAATCCATAAATGTGTGCAGCAGCTTCTGTCGTCTTTTGTTTTGCACATTGTTAGCGATTATGTGGTTGGAGAAGAACCTGTTTTGGTGTTTGTCGGTGTGAGAGTAAATTAACCTGTCTGAACATCCCCGAGAGATTAAGGTGTTTGTATCTGACATATGTCATGGTGTGAGATGCTTATCCTGCAGACAGAGGGATATTGGAAACCAATGGCAGATTGATCGGCAGGATGACCCTGGACTCACTCCGTCTATAAGAGCAGCAGCTGAGGTGCTCTTGGAAATGAGGTCTTGTTTTGTGTGTGTGGATAGATTTCAGGAGGTGATACTCATGTTCAGGTCTGAGTCAAGTAAAGATTATTGTGACGCGTGTTATCTGGGAGTGGCATCTGTCAAGTTCAAAAGCTTATTGATATTTTGGTGGTTAGCTGATTATTATCGTCACAGCCTGTATCAATACATGATACAAAATGAACCCAGAGACTGTGTCAATACCACTTAGCTCAACCTGCACTATCTACTGTCCTGAATTTAAGGTCAGTGTGTCGTATCTCTACTTTCAGATATTAAGAAAATGATCTAAAATAATCATTAAAGTGTGTAGAATAAAGAGCTGTGAAGTTCTGCCAAAGATGCCAATGTATTCGACTGTAGCAATATGAAGAAACTGGAGATGAAGGTGACCACTAGAGGGAGTAGTGAGTCACTGTGCTGGTCTCCATGGTGAGGAAAACCATGGATCACCACGGGATTTTGGAGCAAAAGTATCAGAAAGTGACCAGATGATGATAATAATAATAATAATAATACTAATAATGGATCAGATTCATATAGTGCTCTTCTATTAACTCCTACTCAAAGCACA
>JAPQRQ010000010.1:880278-894431 GCA_037367365.1 Apogon talboti
TGGACATAGAACTAGAGGACACTGGACATAGACCTAAAGCGTCAGAAGACACTGGAAGTAGATCTAAAGGACCACAAGATCCTGGACTTGGACACAGAGGACGAGATGACACTGGACATGAATCCACTTCCAACAAATCCATGTTCTAAATAATCATGGCCTTATTTACAGTTTGGGGAACATATTGTCAGTTGTTATGAAACTGAATGTTGGTGTTCATTCAACTCAAAGGCATATCTGTAAAAACCACGTCTACTAAAGGACACAAACTGAACGTAAACAAAGTTAATTTGACAGTATACCAACACCCCTGTCCATGTGTTTTAATCCTGTCCATGTCTCCAGAGGACTGAAACCTTTTTTTTGTTTTTTTACCCTCTCCACCTATCACAGTTGAATACTTTCTATTTTGATACTGAAATTGGCCCAAGTCAAGTGTGTTATGTAGAGCTTTTTGCCTTCTGTTTGTTCTAAATGTAGGTCTCCTCCCATAGAATTAAAGTTCAGTAAAGGTTGAAACCAGCCTGCGCTCCGTTGTGAGGTCCAGGACACACCGGTCTTAACGGATCCATTTTTTAATTCAGAACATTAACGTGTGTGTTGGTAAAGGCTCCTGCCCTGTGAAGTCTGTCCAGTATGAGTGGTATTTTTTACAAAAGGCAGTGAGACTGTCAGATGTCCACATATTGATCTTTATGATCACGGTACAGTGACTGAGACTGAATGAAAATAAGACACAGCGTCCAAAGTCTAGACCTCATTAGTGTCCACAAAGCAAGCTGCAGAAAACTGATGGGAGTCCCTGTTTGTGTCGCTCCGCTGGTGCTTTTGGATGACCTGGTTTCCTACTGGCTAACGCGTCACTTCTTTTGCAGCCTCTGTCTCTGTGGAAGGAGCCTTAGTCTTTTTTATTTTTTTTTCATTGCTGTACAGTATCTGAAAGATAAGATAATGTAGGATTGGGGGTCTGAGATGACAGCGGCTAGAGTGATAGTTCTGAAAGGTCTGTCAACTTGTTCCTTTGTTATGGCTGGTTAAGTTGACGGTTGAAGGCAGTGTGAATCTACTGTCAGGCCTCGGGGAAACTGGAAACATCCAGCTGGTGTTTAGCTCAGTTATGAAAGGTCAGAGAAGAAATCTGCTCATGTAACATGTTCCCATGATGCTGTCAGAATGGAAGGAACCATCGCATCTAATGCCCTGATCACACGAACACATATATTGTTATCCTTATAGCATAACTCATACCCAAATGGACAAAAGTATGTGGACACATTGAATCCAGGTGTTTCTTTTCTAACAGAGGTCTGGGATCCAAAACAGTAATGACTCATGTCAGAATATAGGTTTATATTGGATCAGTATCACTGCATTGGTTAGTTTGGTTTAAGGTGTTATCTTTGCTTCCAACACTCAACTTTAATCTGAGCTTCTATGAACATCTACATGATCAGCGAATTAAATACAGAAAATACATGATTTCCATTAAAAAAAAACACAAACTATAGAGGATATTATAATAAATGGTGATAAATCATTTGAGAAAGGTGCTATCGAGAAAAATTCATTTGGTAACTGATGCAAAAGTAACTCTGGGTCTGTATGGGTTAAAGCAGACACTGGCATCTTCTATCAACCTAATCAAATGTCTAAACTATGAAAAGGTTAATACTAAAACTACCCAAAATAAAGTCAGTTAGCGGGAATAAATGTGTCTATGAATAATCTCCATTCAAGTTAATGATTGACATGTTTGCGGCTCTGAACTTATCTTAATGACCAACATGTGATCATTAAACACAGTCTGTTTGTGATTGTTATTCAGCTGCATATGAGCATAAAAGGGATGTGTGGAGATCTTCAGATCACCAGTGGGAGGCAGCATCAATAGATACTGCAGGAACTGAGATGAATGACCTTCAGAACCGGTATAAGGGATATTAATTATTCACTAAAGATGTAGGATTTCGGACCAGCACACTCCAGCTGGTTTGGACACCCCGGCCTTAAAACATTAAAGAGTGACTCTCAACAGCAGAATTTTATTAAATCATTTTTTAATCATATTCAGAAGGGTAGGATGACGCCTAATACAAAGTAAAATGTACAAAAGTCTATAAATTAAAGTGATGTGGAAGAGGTCAGCTTTAGCTGGTGAGCTGGAATCACACTGTGCAGTTTGACAAGCAGCAGTTTGACAGGCAGCGGGTGATGGAAGACCTTAAAGCCATGAAATGTGGAAGAAAAAAGCAGTGAACTGTGTCCAGCACGATGAGGGGGCACGGGCGAGGGAAGGGGCCACCAAAGGTCGCACCAAGGACCACTCTGCTACCTCAGAGGTGTCAGCATATATCAAATATATCAGACTTTTATTTCATGTTTTTCATTTCGGCTTCTTTTTGTCTCTTTGCTTCTCTCTCACTAACGTTTAACCCTAAGGTTGAAGGAAAATCAACTCCAAATACCGTCTCAGTTGGATTTATTCTGTCGATGTGCTGCATCATCTGTTGTCTGTAAATGTAAAGAGTCTTTTATTTGGATGGTAATGTTTACATGTATCATTATCGATCTCAGAAGGACATAGAGTCCTGTGCGTTTAGTGAAGTTCTAATGTCCACACGTGCATTTGTCAGTCTCTGTAGTAAGATCCAATCTGGATATATGCAAAGTATGATCATACACTGAAACAGCTTCTACCAAAGTGGTGGTATTGAGTGTGACCTCCCGTTCCACTTAACATGTCTTTAACCCTTTGTTCAGACTAGATTAGATTTATGGCATTGATTTTCTAATGTTTTGTACCAGGTTTCATTCAGCTCATGTCAGACGTTTCTAATTGTTTGTGCTGCTTCTTGTCATGGGGTCAGAGGTCACACTGAATAGCAACTTTAACCTTTACAACCCATTTAGTTCAGTTTTTTGTGTGCATTTTTCCTGTATTTTCTTCAATCTGAAGAAATGAGAATGAGAAATACCTATAAATAGTGCTAAAAGTGGAATAAGACTTATGGACATTATCACATGTTTGCAAACACAGCTTTTTGAACCAATACTGGAATATGTTAAAATGTAATACCACTAATGGCCACTAGATGTCTCTGCATAAACCCAGGCACAATAAACTTACAAAGAACTTGTCTTAAAAAATGCAAAGTCAGATTTCTTTCAGGAGTCAGTGTGGTCTCATTGGTTTTATTTGGACCATCTAATGAGTGATATGGTCCATGTTACCTCCATTAAGTTCCCAGGCTGAATGAAAGGTTTTAATATCTAATCTCTCAGTCTTGTGGAACAAATTAGTTGGACTGAGAGACCATTTGTCTGCTCAATGAAATGCATTTTTCCCTGACGGACAGCTCAACTGCACCATAACAATTACTGCCATACAGAGTCAGTAAGCTAGCATTTAGGATTAGCTCATCCATGACCCGTTGTGCTCTTGCAGCTCCGCCTCTTTTGTCCAAATACAGTCACTTTCACTTCCTAAAAGCCAACATGTGGATGACCAAATCTCAAACTACTAAAAACTAAAGCTGCAGTTCAGAAACTCATTTGTGATGTCATCTTTCACTGCGGTTGAATAATTTTTTTGGAATAAGAAGTCTGGGCGACTGCTCTGTACTCCCAGAATTCTCTGCTCCCAAAACGTGTTGACATCAGGCCAGATTTGATACAAGCGGTCAGTAGTCTGAGCGGAACAACCCATCTGCTGCCAAGCGCTTAAGATCTTCATGAATAACATTTGATAGTATTTTGGCCTTTACCAGCTCTGTGGACACAGAGGGTGAAAAGTGAAAGCCAGAGATTGGAAAATATTGTATCTACCAAATGCACATTTAATCCTGTAGCTGTTGTCAAGCTGTTGTTTTAATTTTACTGTGTTACTGTCTTAATAAATCCTAGACAGTTAAGCTTTTATAATGATTAGCATAACAGTTAAGAGTTTACCTATAATGAGGCTAAAAATGCACATATGAACAGAATGTCCAATATGCAGTTTTCCATAATGTCTCATAAGCCGGTCACATCTTAGGTGTTTGGTAATGTATGTCATTTAAAGCTACAGTATCCTCACTTGAAACAGAAATCTCTCATTTTCTCCGGTTCTGTAAAAAACTGGCAACAGAAGCTACAAACAACTGTCAACATCACTTCCCAGTCTTATGTAATATGTAAATATTGATCTGCCTACAAACAGCTGATTATTCGAGGTGTTGTCAGTGACTCACAGTGTCAGTGCGCTCGTCTGAGTGGGCTGCTGTCAGTCACATCAGTTTAATGCTGCTTGGTGGGTGTAGCTGGGCTTTATTTTGTAAGTGATCAACAGTATGTGTTGTTTTGAGGATCAGTAGAGAAAGTGCTCTGCTTCTTTGCTGCCGTGCAGAGTGACTTCATTATCAGCACAGACTCCTTCATGTTCGGCAAATACTTGGTGATGATAAAACTGCTCAGTGTTATTAATTAATGTTTTAAGATGGGCATTTTTCAGAAACTTCAACAGATTAGACATTAATGTCATCACAGTGACACAGATGTCAAACATGCGGCCCGCGGGCCAGAACCGGCCCACCGAAGGGTCTGATCCACAACATGGGATGAAAAGGTGAAAGTCATTTCAGTTCAGGAGCCAAATTCAGCCCAATTCAATCTCAAATGGGTCAGATCAGTAAAATACTATTATAATAAGCTCTAATCTTTTTGTTTTAATGTGAAAAAAAGTATCTTATTTACAAACTACCCTTTCACAAAAATGTGAATAATCTGAACAAATATAAACAACCTGAAATGTCCTAAGAGAAGTAAGAGCATGTTAATAATAATCTGTGGGTTTCTGAATGTTCGGTGTATTTGTAGATCCACTATGATCTGTACGTTATAATGTACATGTGGAAATGACAAGCTGAGGTATAATATTATTCAAATTACATTGCATTTTCTCGATATAATTTTACTTTTTACACTCTAAAACATAGAGGAATATTTGGAGTAGACATGTTTTATGTAGTATTATGTCATAATTTTACAGTTAATTCCTTATCTTACAATATTACTGTCTCAGGTTTGGAATGTGTTACATGACTCCTGTCATTTTTTATTTTTTTTATTTGAGCAATTAAATTATGGGCGAAAAGTGTGTTGTAATGTAAGCGCTATTGAACATGTACCGAATAAAATATGACTGAAAATTGATTAGTAATGCCTTACACTACTGCGTCACAGCAAAAAGTCATCTGTTTGTGTAATACAGTTACTTTTGTAAGGTGTGACTCCCAGTACTACAGATTACTGAGCAAGTCAGACCTGTATTTTTGGGCTTCAGAGTCGATAAATCGTGGTGTGGAGTTGGAATCAAGTACTGTATGCAGAGTTTGTCTGTAAAGTGTGCTATTGGGAGCACAGTGGTGGAAACCTGCACTTTGGTGGTTTAGCTGCATCCCTCAGAAAAAGGCCGGAATGATGTGGCGGTGTCTGCTGCCACAGTGAAACGAGCCTTTACCACGCCTCAGTCTGGGCTTTGGCTTCCACAGACACACTCTGCTGTGGCAACCGTGGTGCAGTTTTAGTTCATGTCTAGGTATCTGTACTTCTCATAGTGTTGTTTCATATTGTCATCTTATGTTGCTGCCGTTACATCAGTTTAAGAACAAGACAAACAGGTTTACCCTTAAGGTTCACAAACATATACTCTGCTTCCCACCTGTCTCAAAACTCCTGTTTTCCACCTTTCGCTTGAACGTTTGCTGTGGCAATGCATTTTGGGATTTGTAGTATCAGTGGTGCATGCGATTGTATAGGTTGGCAAGTGTTTGGTTATGAATGGTTATAGTCTTATCATAAATAACAATCAGTTCCTTAGGAAAGGTTACATAAGAAATTCACTTGGAAGTTTCCACAAAAATAGTTGCAGGTCTTTAAGGGTTAAGAACTGAAAGTCTAATTAAGTGCTACAGTTAGCTGAGGTCTGTTTTAATGGTGCAGTGGTGTAACTACAGCTGTGTTCCTTTTTTATTTTCATTGAATTTTTGTTACTTCTGAACCTAGATGGAAAAAATCATCATCAATCAAGGGATTTAGATAATTACTCAGTCAATATACACACCAATATTCATCAAGGTCTGTGTATCCGTTTGTGAATTCTTCTTCTCAGACACACAGATGGACACTGGGTACACATCTCCATGTTTGCGTTCTACTAGGTAGCTTACAGCCAATGTATGTACAGCTGTTAGATTAGTTGTTTAGACTGAATTAACAGTGACTATACAAACCAGTGACTACAACAATTTCCATGTCAACAGCAAATGATATCAGTGGGAAGCATCTGTCAGTCAATGTGAGATTGATTAGTGCAGAACAAACCAGGAGGCCCACGCTGAGCCCATTATTCTCCGTTCTGGAACATTTCCAGAATCAACATGAGGATCCCTTACCTTTCAAGTGTCCACGTCCACGCCGGCTCAGACGTTCCTCTGCTGACCTTGGAGGAGCTCTCAGATGCTTCTACTTGCTTTCAGAGAATCCCTCTCACATTCTGCCGGTTCCTCCTCCTCCTCCCCTCTGCCGTGTCCTTTGAATAACAAAGCAAAAGCCCTGATTGTGGAATATGCTTTCACACATCACTGCTTTATCTTCAGTCTCAGCTCTGTCACAGTCTTTTCTGCCTCTGTGGTGTTTTCCCCCTCCTCTTCTTTCTTTTGCCTCTTTCTCACTCCTCTCACACATTTCCATGGCTCTGGATCTCTTTGCTGCCGGTAACATTCATCGCTTTTGAAGAACAAGAGCTCAGATCTGGACCATGAGGTGGTTGTGGGACCTGAATCAAAGTGCTTCTTCCTGTCAGGTGCATTTGGACATTCTTGACAGATAACTAGAATGAAGGCGGCTTGTTTGATGAAGTTCTGCTGATTGTTTTCTTTGTACTTAACACATTCATAGACCATTTCTATAGTAATAATCTAACAGACTGCTTCACTTACACATCCAAAGTGAACCATCTTTAGTTGGTGAAACAATCCCACATGGGTCACCCACTAGGTCAGTTTAACATCAGATGGAGGTCTCCCATTATTGGCATGAAGTGCAGCGTGAAGGCACCTGAACTCATCTACACCTCTCTGTCACAGAGCCTCATGATAGGTTTTTTTTGCCCTTCGGTATTTTCATTCACCACCTCACCATCATAATGTAGAAGTGTACTTCAGAGTGAGACGGCGCTCTGCAGCTGGACGCCGTCAACTCACCGTAGGTGTTTGTCAGCAGCTGAACTGTGACGTAGACCCCTGCAGCCCCACCACAAGATCAAAAAGAAGAGGGAAATGGAGCTTAGCTTAAATTATGTATAAGTATTTAGAACAAACTTCAGTACTGTTCAACTGCAGTGTCTCAACTGAAGATTTTTAATTAATGACGTTATGCATGCACTGGTGAATGTGCAGGACTTGGACAGACGAATGAATGTGTTCCTGGGCCATTTTCCACCAAATAAATCAAGGTGAGAGTATTTATTCTGATCATTATTTTTGCCTCTGTCAACCAAATACAACCTTGCAACCTCAATGTCTGCCTTCCCAAGCAGTGACTCTGAAGTTCTATGTAATTACGGCGCTAATGATGCCTTTCAGTGAGAGGAAGGTGCTGGAATTTGTTGATAATTTGAGGTATGAGGTTTGTGTGTTTTGGTCTTTGCTGACAGACGTGGCACAACAGATGCTTGACTTCTTTTCTCAAGAACAGTAGGAAAATACAAGATCAGAAATGCACGTGGATAGTAACTGGAAAAAAACATTTATGCGTTTCTGTGGCAGTTTCTGTGCAGTGCCACTGAACCTGACACCAGCCGTGTCATAGTGAGTTCTACCCCAGATTTAAGTGGGTTTCATGTTTTCACACCAATAGTCTGGTAGACGTGGTGTGATCGGAGGCGCGGTTCGATTGCTGTTGCAACATTCAGCTGGTCTGAGTTTGCTTTTACGCTACAATTTATCAAACGAACCAAACATTTTGAATAACATATTCCCCTCCTTGCCTGTGGTGGCGCTGCATCAAAAATGAAGGCAATACAAACAGCGAACAAGAAACCTTCCTCATGTAGTGGTTAAGGCGGGGCAACTTCCATTTCCACCACATGAAAACACACCATGGAGCTGCGTTGTAGTCCTGGTTCTTCTGCATTCGGGTCTCTTGGCGTCGGTTTTAGTTGGAGCACAGTTTGCTTCTTTGGTTGCACATTCACACCTCCGAAAACGACCCCGGAGAAAACCACCTCCACTGCTAAAACCTGAAGAACAACTTTCCTTGTGCGTGCTAATGTTAATGCTAGGAGGGGTCAAATACAGACCAGATTCCCTTTGAAGATCCTGAAGTGGGTTAACCCTTACTGTCACTGTGGTTTGATATGACAGTAAATATGTCTAAATCAACCCAAATGTCATGGAGTCGCAGATTGAAGGGTGTCCAGACGTACTTTTAACTCCGTTCATGTCATCAGGTGTAAAGATAAACAGTAGACGACAACACTTCCAGTAAGTGGTGTGGTTGATTTGGTCTGCTTAAAGGTCTTGACAAACTTGGAACGAGACGAATACAAGACAAAACTGGAAAATACTGGACTATATGATATACAAACTGTGGACTTCTGGCTTAGTGAAACATGGAGTAAGACACGCGTCGGTGACTTTATATTATGGTTTCCTCTGGGACAGTGACTGCCAACGAGAACAGATCTGTTAGTGCTATCTACATTTCTCATGGTTGTGTTGCTCTTATTTAATCATACTATATAATTCGGTGGTCCAGACCACTGCGGTGTCGTTCAAGTCTTTTCTATTACAGTATTGTTATTTTTAAGTAAGCCATGGTATCCTTTGTTTCTTTTTTTAAAAATTATTATTATTTCAACTCTTACATAATAATAGCTGAGACATTTGACTTCATGTGCCACATATATATATTTTTATGTGTAGTTCATTTCTGTGCAGGATGCTCGTTGGTTAAACCTAGCTACACAAACATAAGCAACAGTTTTCCTTTGAGAATGGCTCCCATTGGAGTCTGCAGGGTTGTTCCTATGGTTTGGGGATGGGACCATTTGATGGGTGGGTGGTCTGGGCTGGCTCCTGCGTGTCTCTGTATGCATAGATATGTGTTTTTGTTTTGTCCTTTTTCGTCTTTTTGTCCCTTCTTTCATTATCCTTAGTGTGGAGGGTCAGATGATCACAATTTCTTCCAAGCAATACTGTTGGTGAACGATAACGGTCACAACCGTAATAATGGCCCAAGCATTAAAAGTAAAAGGTATGAATAATCCAATTAAGCCATCAGAGATATCCTCTCATCTAAGACGTTTAGATACTCACATAGTGTTTCTTTACATAATAGGGATCAAACGCCCATGGATTGGTGATATTTTCCTTTCAAGCTTCGACTCCAAGGCCAGAGGCGTGGCAGTCGCAGTCAACAAAAGAGTTATTTCCTCTGCTACTAAGATAATAGCAGATGAAAATGGAGGATGTTTAACCCACGCAGGCACTCGTTACCCTGTACTGTTGGTGAATATAGACGCAACACACTTTGATGATCCAGACTTTACCGACATGTTCTGTGGTAAAGTCCCTTTGTTCAATAGTCATCTTTTAATATTAGGTGGTGATTTGAATTGTCATTAATCCCTCTTTAGGTCGCTCCAGTCCTCGTACTGGTACCCAGTCCTCTGTCAAAATCAACGTCGTGTCCAAAAATGGCCAAACTGAGGAATTTTCTTTCTTTTCACAAAAGTGCATCAGTTGTTTTCTCGTATTGATTACTTTTTTGTTGACAGCTGTCTCCACCCTAAAGTTATTTCTTCTGAATACCATCCGATACTTATTTCAGATCCCGCTCCTCTGTCTCTGAATATAAAATTTCATGACCAATCACATTTTCCTTGGCCTTGGAGATTCAGTTCACTTCTGCTATCTGATGACACATGTAATGCTTTTATGTCCTCCTTCATAGACACTTTTATTGCTCTAAATAAAAACGACTCCACCAGCTATTCGTTGTTGTGGGAATCACTCAAAGCATGTTTACGTGGCCAAATCATTTCTTACTCCACTGACTGTAGTTTTTGGGCGGCCATGGCTCAGGAGGTAGAGCGGGTCGTCCAGTAACCCAAGGGTTGGCGGTTCCATGTCATGTGCCGTTGTGTCCTTGGGCAAGACACTTGACCCACCTTGCCTCCAGTGGCACTCACAGTGGTGTACGAATGTTCGGTGGTGGTGGGAGGGGCCGTTTGGCAGCCACACTTCCATCAGCCTGCCCCAGGGCAGAGGGTGAATGTATGAGTGAATGAATAACCCAACCCTAAGCCTGTTGGAGCAGCGACTGGATTTGCAGTCAGTTTGACCTGTTGAAATGAGTTGATTATAACCCGGTACTGGCCTGTTTGTTCAGTGTCTGCTCAAGTTTGAAGACAGGAGTGAGTACTTGAAACTTCTTTATGTTAAGTTACTGATGAGGAATGGGGGTGGGATTCAGATGCTGTTGTATGCAGGTTTTTTTGGGTTGTGAAATGTTCACTTTCTTGAAATTAATGAATAAAATAAATGAATCATTTTTGTGCTAAAGTGCCTAGTGTTTGGATCTAACACGGTTCTGTTGGTGGAATAAGACTGTATTTCTGTTGTGTACTATAGTAAATACATTTGTTGGAAGGTGATTGACCACATGCAGCAGACCCAGGGCATTTGGGGTATTTAAGATGGCGTCTCTTGTCAGTGCTCGACAAAACATCTCAGCTGAAATAAGCCTTAAAACTGGAGCTCCACTGATGCAGATGTTTTTCCTGTTCTACTTTTGTTTAGTCTGGAACCTGTCTTGTGAGTCGCTGGAGGCCTAGCAGTACTGCACAAATGCTTTTATTTTACCCTGCAGTTAAATATAAACCTCCAAACACAATGGAGCTGCATTTTCATGGTATTTGACCTTTAAAGCAGCGACTACAGCTGCTATCTGTACTACTTTCACACTACATTATTTGTTTAATTGCTGACCTGCAGT
This sequence comes from Apogon talboti, assembly GCA_037367365.1. Lineage (NCBI taxonomy): Eukaryota > Metazoa > Chordata > Actinopteri > Kurtiformes > Apogonidae > Apogon > Apogon talboti. The sequence goes on from JAPQRQ010000010.1 coordinate 891,316, forward strand.
AACCTGTGGCACTCATCTTTCTTCCATTTTTGTTTTTGTTCTGTTACAGGACTTTTACTAAAGTCAGGAGTTGTACACTGTACAGAGTGGAAGGCACAGCTGCATAAACAAAACAGAATCAACTATGCATTTAATTCTTCTCTGACCTGTAATACATTTTGTCTGCATCTTCTCTGAATCTCTAAATCCTTTTTCTTCACAAAGTGAAGGTGCTGTGAATGAATATGTGTTGAGGGACCGATCTGATCTGTGCTCTTTATGCATGAGGACTTTTCCAATGACCAGCAGGACATTGGCCACACCTCTGAATGCTGACCACAACCTTCCACGGTGGTCCGGTGGGCCATATGCCAGTGTGTTCCCTGCTGCTAACCTTCAGCATGGAGCTGATGAGCTTCACACCCCTTCATCTTTTATATAGGGGCTCCAAGGTTAGTTGTGTTGTTTAATGTCTGAAACTTGTGATGAATTCATGCATTACTTTTTTATTATTTTAACTGGAATGCGGAGGCGGTGGTGTTGTATGACAAATACCTTTTGGTCTTTAAAATATTACTGAAGTTTTCTGTCCCACTACATCACATACTTTAAACAAAACTTAAGAAAACTAATGACAAAATGTGTGTTTCCATCCACTGGCATTATCCTTCATCATCATCATGATCACCTGAACCGAGCTGCTGGTCTGGATCATGAACATTACAAACTTTGTCAGAATGTCTCTGCAGTTCATTATCTTGACATGTTTTGTCAGTTTCCATCCAATAATGGAACTTGTGCTTGTTGAGTCAAAGCTACAGTTTCATTATTCATTCACATGCAGAATAATTGACTCCATTTATGTCCATTGCACTGTTCTGCGTTTATCTTTCATTGATCCACCAACTTCTCCACTTGTAGTGTTTCCTGAACTTGCACAAATTGACAGCGTTTCCACTTGTTTCTGGAGCCCTCTTGTACCTGTAGGGATTATTAGGATTCTTTCATACCAAAAGAATCCAATTTTACTAGTGAAACCTGTTGAAAACAGCACAATCTGTTTTAGCTCTGGAACAGAAGTGGGTGTGTCTGAAGTGTGCCTTGTCCCATCTTCACATGTTGGGTAACATGTCTCCATGACAACATTTAATTAAAGTCATAGCACCACCTGTGGGTAACAGGAAGCTGCATGCTGGGTACTTGAACTCACAGTTCTAAATGTCTGTAGGTTGGTCATCTCAGTTAGCAGACCATAAAGCTTTTCAGACTTCATCAAATGCTGTTGCCATGGATGGCAATGCAGTAATCACCCTCAAACAGGAAGTGGTGTTTGTTTGATGTTTAAATATCTGCCGGATATGCAGAATTTCCAATCTGCTCTGTTTGCACCAGAAACATGGAGGAGGAAGTGCAAACAGCACTTGAATCACAGTTTTTGGGAAAGTCCATCAGTGACAACATCTGTTCTTAGTTGGATTACTGTGTTGATGTGGCACATGCACATCTGTATGTGGTTGAGAAGGTGGATGGTACCTACAGGGTCTGTGGATGGTACCTACAGGGTCTGTGGATGGTGCCTTCAGGGTCTGTGGATGGTACCTACAGGGTCTGTGGATGCTACCTACAGGGTCTGTGGATGGTACCTACAGGGTCTGTGGATGCTACCTACAGGGTCTGTGGATGGTACCTACAGGGTCTGTGGATGGTACCTACAGGGTCTGTGGATGGTACCTACAGGGTCTGTGGATGCCACTGCGTCCTGTCATCCAGATGTTTTCAGTAACATTAGCTCCCCACATTCACACTATCCAACACTAGCCAAACATCCTGTCAAAGTACAAACTTGTTCCAACTTTGGTTGTCTCCATCTGTAGCGGTCCTCAGAGACGCCCGACATCCTGAGCTTCAGAATAAGCCTTCTCCATTAACACAGCCTGGTTGTCGGTCCGTTCTCCTCCGTGTGTTGTTGCCTGAAGCAGATTGTCAGGTCGAGTCAGGTCAGCTCCACTCCTCTGCGCTTTATTTCATTATTTTTTAAGGCAGATACTGCAAACCTCCTCTCAACTCCCTAACCTGAGGATGTGATGTTGAGTCAATTCCCCGTGCGCTTCCGTTTTCTGCTTCTTCCATGTTTCTGACAACAGCAGTGTTGCTTCGCTGTTGTCTCCTGGTTCTCTTTGTCGTTCCCTTCTTGCAGTTTTGTTTCCTGTCACTGTCTGCTCTAAATTGTCTTCTTTTCAGTTCCCTGCTTTCATTTCAAGTGGATTTGTCCCATAAATCCGGTTTTCTGTGTGTGTGTCTTCCTGCCTCTGTCAGTCTCATAACCAGAGTGGACAGACCGACAGCAGGACAGGCCGACAGCAGGACAGACCGACAGCAGGACAGGCCGACAGCAGGACAGGCCGACAGCAGGACAGAGGACAGACCGACAGCAGGACAGGCCGACAGCAGGACAGAGGACAGACCGACAGCAGGACAGGCCGACAGCAGGACAGACCGACAGCAGGACAGAGGACAGACCGACAGCAGGACAGGCCGACAGCAGGACAGGCCGACAGCAGGACAGAGGACAGACCGACAGGCCGACAGCAGGACAGGCTGACAGCAGGACAGACCGACAGCAGGACAGAGGACAGACCGACAGCAGGACAGGGCACCGTCTGTGTGTTTAATGACCCCATCAGTGTTTGACCTGATTTAACTTCCTCTCAGGAGGTCAACCACATACCTTCTCCTTGTTGTAATACATCCTGTAAATAGTTTATTGATTTAGTAGAAATTTGGGGCAGTGCTGTCTTCACAGAAGATGACTGAAGTCTGTACGGTGTGAAGGAGGGTTGAATCAGTTCATTATGAGTGGCTGAGTTCAAGTATGGCTTGTGCACAAGTACAGCCTCACTGACTTACCTTCAAGTTTCACATTCTCACATTGAAGAATGTCCTGATTATGGTTATTTCTTTATGTTTACTGTTTTTGCATTTGTATTGACTGTCATGTTGGTATTCTGGGCTGTCTCAGACGGAGTATGTCAAATATAGACACGTCTGTGGTTGTGGCTTCGTGTCATTTGCTGGAAGTTTTCTACTGAATTAGAGTGAATGATTCCAGTGTCAGGGTCTTATTATTGTCCTTCTGT
>JAPQRQ010000010.1:1150614-1168445 GCA_037367365.1 Apogon talboti
CATCTTCTACAACATTGATTCACCAGTAAAACCCATGGAGTTGGATCAATGACAGTGGATGGACACACTGGGTTTAAAAAAAAAAAAAAAAACATGGAGTTGGATCAATGACAGTGGTTGTAGATACTTGTTTTTTATGATCAGTGAATATGTTTTGCTTGAAAAGTCACTTCTTAGTCAGTTTTCTGTGTTCTGATCTGAACATTTGAATTTCCTCTGAGCTTCTATGAGCATCTACAAATAATAAATATAGACAAATAACTGATTTTTACTGAAAAATGGAAAATACTGAGGATTATATAGTGAATGCTGATAAATCATTCATGAAAGGTTAAAAAGTCGAGAAAAACTGTAAGGTTAAGGAGCTCACTGTGTAAAGGTGAAGGAGATCAGTGCCTCCCATCATACTACATATCTGTGTATTGTTGAGACAGTGATCGAAACCAGCAAGTAAAAGGAAATGTGAGTACCGATTCAATAAAACATTCTAATAAAACTCTGGGCTGAATTATGCTTTTATGTTCAGTAAATATGTTCCACTTTCATCAGTTTTCTCTTTTTTGATATAATAACCTTTGAATTTACACTGAGCTTTTATGAACATCTACATTATCAGTGCATTAAATATATGAAAATACCTGACTTTCACTGAAAAGAGAGGATAATATTATAGTACGTGGTGATGAATCCTTTAGGAGGAGTTAAATGTTGAGGGAAAAAAATCATTTGAAAATCAGCCTAAAAATAATTCTAAGTGTTTAAGGGTTAAATTAAAAGGAAAATAAATAAATACATAAATAAACCAAACAGTGGTTCCGACTGTTTATCAGTGTTCCCCACAGCACAGCAGATTCAGTTACTGTGGATTCGTACACGCACAAATGCACTTTAGATGTTTCCTGCGCTTTGACATGAACTATTTCCAGCTTTGCCAAACTACGGTGTTAAATAATTATGAGCAGGTGTGTTGGGCGCTGAACTTGGAGCTCAGCGGGTGCAGAGCATAACTGTCATTGCGGCTCCAGGGCCTCGGGGAAACAGAGGAGCAGAGAGGCAATAAAGAGAGGCAACAGGCGAAGACAAAAGGTCAACGGCTCGAAAAAATATTGAGTCACCTTTATGAACCTGACGGCGGACTGGCCGCGGCTGGTACGTTACACAAAACACTCCGATGTGAAGTAGCATGTGTGACACACCTGAGTGGAGGTGATTATTTAAATTACCGCCAGGTTGACTTTAATGTGAAAATGTTAAGCTTTTTTGGCCACTGGCGGTTCTCTCCGGAGCGGCGCTGTGATGCCGGAGGCGCAGTGCCCCCGGCGACGCTGCCATGCCAACTCCAATCATGTGTCCTGCATCGCTACAGAAGAGCCCGGTCCCCGGGGAGGATGCAGCCAACAGCTAACGAGAAACAAACACCGCTCTGTTCTCCACAAAAACAGAGACAAAGGCAGAGACGGGAGAAGGGGGTCACAGGGAGGGAGATGATGAGACGGGAAGAGAGAGCAAACAGAAATAAAGAGCTTAACTTTGCTGATTGCTGCCGCTGAGAAGCTGTGGGCAACAGAAACGGCGCCGCATCTACAGTCGTTAGCTGCATTAGTCCTTATTCTCGTAAAGACAAAAGAGTCCAGTGTGCGAGCTGAGTGGGAAATACAATGGTAACAAGCAGCTTCTCCACAAGGGCTCCTTTAAATCATGGGTGTCAGAAATACGGCCCACAAACGGGTCCAATCCGGCCCGTGGGATGAATTTGTGAGATGCAAAAATTACACTGAAGATATTAACAATCAAAGATGTCAAAGTCAGTTCAGTTCAGGGGTCACATTGAGCCCAGTTCCATCTACAGTGGATCAGACCAGTAAAATACTATCACAATAACCTATAAATAATGACAACTCCAAATTGTTCTCTTTGTTTTAGTGTAAAAAAGTAAAACAACATGAAAATGTTCACATTTACTAACTACCCTTTCCCCAAAAAATGTGAATAACCTGAATAAATATGAACAGCCTGAAATGTCTTCAGAGAAGTGAGTGCAGCTGTACCAGTATCCTGCCTGTTACTGTTCTGTGTGTTTGTAGATCCACTGTGATCTGTAAGTGTTAATGCACATTGGTAAATGATAAACTGACACATAATACTGTTAAAATTTTACTTATTTTTCTTAAGAAATTTCAGGTTGTTCATGTTATTCACATTTTTTAAAGGATAATTTGTAGATGTAAATATTTTCATAATGTAATTCTACTTTTTTCACTCTACAACATAGAGACAGGTTTGGAGTTGACATTATTTCTATGTTATTCTGTTATAATTTTTGTGGTCCGGCCCACTGGACATCATATTGGGCTGAATGTGGCCCCTGAACTAAAATCAGTTTGACACCCCTGCTTTAAATCTAAAAGAAATGGGACGGGAAGTTTCTGACACATTAGCTTTTCAGCAGCGTTTTGTGACTGCAAAGTCTCAAAGTGCTTTAATTAATGCATGACACGTTTGTTAATCCAGTTGGATTTTCTGTGAACCCAACGTTCTCTCAGATCCACTGAGATTTCTACCCTCATTCCCTCTTTTTCCTCATAGTAAGGCGGGGCAGTATATCGAGTTAAATTCAATTAGTCAGAGTTTGCTTTCTGAAAACTCTGAAAAATGCATAAATTGCAAAATCAGGATTATTCCTTTGGAGACGTTTCCTGTTCAACAAAACTTCCAAGTGCAAACCGATGGCTCATTGTAATATATTAACTCTGAGTGTGTTTCTGTAGTCAGATATGGCAGAATGTTTCAAATATGTATGATAATTCATATGAAACTTCATCTGTGCCCATCTTACCCAGAGGGGCTTCAGTGATGAACAGCACTCTATTTAGTAAATGAGCTCAAATCAACCGGTGTACGCTATATGTCAACTTTAAATAGGTAACAAAATTGTGTTCTTTTTTAGCTGTTAGGACTGCATCTAAAAGAATAATAAATGTCTGATGTCTGATTATTTGTACATCTCATCCAATAGGATGATTAGAAAGGGTGAGTGCATTGTGCAGGAGAGGTTCAAAGCAATAAATGGCTTATGCAAATACCTTAAAAAAAGAAAAAGAAAACAATGCAGATTTCATAGACAGGCTCTTCTTATACTTTAAAGTTGAGACTCAGTACAAGACAATATGAGACACTGTACATTTTCACTGATTATTTGTACAGAAATTCCATTGGACTGGAAATACTGCTGCATCGAACTGGAGCTTTTTACCAAAATACACTTAAGAAAATCACAAAAGGAGACAGAGGAAATGAAAAGCAATCCATGTTTTTTCTTTTAATACTGACTTTGATGGTGTATGATCCCAAAGTATTTATGGAAATAAATTCATACGAGACAAATAAGGAAGTTAGAAGGAGGACAGTGGAGTTCAACAGCAGCTGTGCTGTTTCACACTAAAAAACACAACAGTATCCAAACATGGCTTAAGTAATGGATGTAGGTTTTCACCCACCACTGTTTTACATTATTTAGAACTATTAAAAAATAATGTATAACGTTTGTTTATTAATTCATTTACAGGTAACATAATAAATGTACCAAGAAAGAGAAAAACCTTTACTGATATTTTTTTAACCTCAAGTTTCTGCAAGACAGAAGCTGCACATGTTCCCTACAGACCACCACTGCACACGGCCGAAGGGGACCTCACATGGCAGGAAAGACTGACTGCAGTATAAAATACAAAGCATAAACCTTGCGTCATTGTTTATTTCTTCCTCCTTGTACCGACTTACAAAAGTATGGCAAACACAAGTAAACTAAATATTTTTCTTCTGGCAGTGTGGTCCTGGAGTCTGGCATCCATGGTTCTAGTGCACAACAGTGGAAAACAAAGTCATTTGTACTTCGCAGTGAACTTTACAAAAAAGGACAGCTTTATTTATCTGTTTGATCTTAGAGATAGAACAGCACTGATGTTGTTTATCAGCAGAAACACTGAGGGTTCAGAAAAGTGGAAAGCTTGACTCAACGTTAGCGGCTAACTGAGCGTTAACGGCTGCAGTGATTACCGAAGTGCCCTTTAATGAAAGCTGCTGCTCTGACGCTGGGCTCCGGAGGCTCAGATTGCCTTCCTCTTGAATTAGACGTGGATGTTAGGGAAGAGGAATCGCCTCTGTTCCTCTTCAGCGGCCGAGGCATTGTTTAGCGCAGGCCCCGTGGGGTTCAAGTTGAAATTAATTTCTTAAATTCTGAAAGTTTATAAAAAATGTATTAGGAGATAATGGAGGCGGCGGCGGCTGCATCCCGTCTCTTCTCTTTGTATTCCACTTCATCTCTCCATTACACTCCGGCTCCGGCCATCTTTCTCATTCCCTCTTTCTCACATAACACGCTTCTTTCTCGCTCTCTGAATCCATATCCAAGGGCATTTTCTGAATCTTCTTTTAGCTTCACAGTAATGGAGAGGCAACATCATTTTCAGGCCTCTATTCAGCCCTGCTGGCTTATTCGACCTCTCTTTTTTCAGAAAGCTCATCTGAGGACATTAAATATGCCGCCTACATGTTTAAATGGGCCGAGCATGAGTGTACGCGCAGGTCTTTATGCAGCTTAATGTAATGACTGCATAGTTAAAAACACACTTAACCTTTCCACCTCCGTCAGAGGAACAGCGCTTGAAGATTATTCGCTTTGAAAACAGGAAGTTGGAGAAGAAGGGAGCGATTTGTTGGTTACATGTCAAAACTACAGGGGTTAAAAGGGTCGTCCAATCAAACACTGCTACGAGGAAAACACCCCCTCCTCATAACGGTATCTCTGTGACATGTTTTGACAAGACAGGACTTATTTGAGTAAGTCACAATAGATGACAACGACTATTTGTACTGGATTTCAGAGCAGTGTGATTGCTTCTGTTTTTCAAATGTAATATTTGGACATTTTAATGCAGGGGTGTCAAACATATGACCCCAGAGCCAAGCTGGACCACCAAAGGGTTCAGTCCGGCCCATGGGAGGAGTCTGTTAATGTCTTCAGTGTAATTTTTGCATTTCACAATCAATGATGTCAAAACCATTTTGGTTCAGGTTCCACAGCCACACTAATATGATCTCTAGTGGGTCAGACCAGTAACATACTATCATCATAACCTATAAACCTTGTTTAACTGTTGAAAAAATTGAAAGTTTACATTTATAAACTATCACTTCACAAAAAAATACGAACAACCTGAAATGTCGTAAGAAAAGTGCAATTTTAACATCATTTTGTTAATGTTTCTCAAGTTTTTGTTCATTTTTGTGTATGTTTAGTTTATTATTGCTTCATTTTATTCTATTTGTATTTTTTTTTTGTTAATTGTGTTCATATTTCTCAAATGTCTGAAAACTCCTAAATGTTTTGTGTATTTGTAGATCCACTATGATCCAGATGTAGATGTAAATATTTTCATATATAATTTTACTTATTTCACTCTAAAACACAGACAAAAGATCAGAGTTGACATTATTTATATATTATTCTGTTATTATTTTACTGGTCCAGCCCACTTGAGATCATATTGGGCTAAATGTGGAACCTGAACTAAAATGAGACCCACACCCCTATTTTATCCTATCCTATTTAACAGAAGTTTTGTTAAATCTTTAGCTGCAAAAACAAAACTAAGCCAGTTTAAATCAAGAGCAGAGGCCGTATGGTTAAACAAATTATTGATCTGCTTCTGTTACGGGACGGCGGTTCTGATTTGTCGTCATCTGGCTCAATAATCTGCACCACACTGAACTGTTTGAGAGCTGTAACCGAGAGTAAACACTTTGTTTTATCTGTCACCATGTGCTGCAGAGCAGATTTCAGAACTACAGCAGACGTTAAATACAGTGATACGGAACCCTGAGGGAGAATCGGTCCTTACACTAATCAGGACGTCAGATACAGACATCAGTTTGGTCAGTTCACCAGGAGAATGTCATGAGCAGGTTTAATTTGAGGGAAAACACAGAATAAGTAAGATATAGAGACAGTAATCTGGAAGCACCAGGCTAATTCTGCATTGATGTTAGATTCTCATTATAATATTTTAACTCTAAGTAGGAAAAACCAGTTCTAGTTGTAATGGTGTTGTAGATGTGTCAGGAATTTATCACAAATACTACATACATGTGTGAGCAGAACAGGTATTAACACATCCACCTGCATTTACATTCAAAATAAATAAATCTCATTATCAGAAATAAAACAGAAAATGAGATTTACAGACAGAATAAGTTAAAGGTTTGGTTATAATAATCATCTGCTTATTGGGATCAGTTTACAACAAAGCACTGATTGAAACGGTTCATTTAGAGCCGTGGTTTTCAGCCCATCTCACTTATATTCCACACTCCTTCCATTCCTTTTCTCTCATGCATTCAGAGCACACTATTCTAATGATAACTGGGGTAAATGTCACAAACAGGTGCCGCTGATTTCTATGAAAGTGAATAAAATAGCACTGCAATGAGCACAAAGAGATGTTAGCTTAAAAGCTGCTGTCACTTAACTCTAAATGTTATTTCAATGTTAATGGAATCTGTTTTTTAATCTAATATATGTTAATGAGTGTTCAACAGACACAAGCACAAGATCAAAAAAACAATATTTTGAGGGAGAATTACATTTAATCTGAATCATAAACACAATCGGAGTTTTCCTGTAGTCTGAGGTTGTGTGAGATTACTGAATAGAAGCTGTTTTGCATAATTATGGCCATGAATGGAATGGAAATACTTCAACATTTTAAGAATATCTAGATGAAGTAAACAAATACATCCACATTTTTCTGCATACAGCTGCAGCGTTTCCATTAATTATGTTTTTACTCATGATTTCAAATCCTATATTATAAAAGGGAAGTGGACTGTCTGTGTGTGTGTGTGTGTGTGTGTGTGTGTGTGTGTGTGTGTGTGTGTGAGTGAGTGTGTGTGAGTGAGTGTGTGTGTGTGTGTGTGTGTGTGTGTGTGAGTGTGTGTCTCCGACATCACACAAAATCCAGACAGAGCTGACTGCTACAGTTTGTCATACTTATGTATTTTTGGTCAAGGAATAGACTAGTGAAAACAGCAAGTTGATAGGACCAATATTTTGGGAGATATTCATAATTTTGGAATACAATAGCCTTACAATCACATTTCTATGGCCAGAATCATGAGTCATCATTGAAGTGGGTTACCTAGCAACAGACAAATAGAGCCACGTTGCCATGGTGTCGAATTTCATGTGCAGAAACAGACATGCCAGCTGAGAGGTTATCCAACTAATGAACTGTGTCAGAGGATCGGGTCAAGGCACTAGTTAGGATATGTAATTGTAAAGCATCAGACTCACTGCATGAGCTGACAGATTTATGGTAATTCTTCATCATTATTTCTTCAATATGTTACACAAACTCTGCAAGTTAATGCAGAGTGAAACCAAATACTTTACTACAGACTAAAGTATCACCAAAAACAGACTGAAATGAACTCACTGGACTGACATTAACGCAACACTCTCTACAAAATGAAAACATCAGAATTCTACTCATAAACCGGACATTTTCAACGAATGTTAAGAGTAGGAAAGTTCTTTTTTAATGGTCCCCTGAGAATAAGGTCATGTGACAAACAAATACCATCCAGACCGGCGGTGGGTTTTAGTTCAACTTCACCATCATCATACAGAGGATGTAAACTTAACCTGCCGTTACCGTGGCAACTGATGTAAAGTTAAGAGCAAGGTTACGGCAAAACTTCCCCTTCTACTAAAGTGCACAGATATGGAGGACAGCTTGCAGCAGATCGTGAACTCCAGCAGCACTTGTCATTTAGAACGACTTTAAGTCTAAACTCTGAAGTTAAACAAGCAGCGTGTGGCCTTCGTGAGGGTCATCGGGAAATACACAACCATCTGCTTTGAAAATGAAACATGGAGAAAAACAAAGAAAAATCTGCAAGGAAGCAACCAATTCTATACATCCACAAACTGATGGATATGTGCAAAGAACTGTACTGCGTAGAACACTAGGACAAATGCATGTTAGGTTTAATGTACTCCAGATACAACATGGACAGTACTGTGCAGAGGTCTCGGTCCAACATTATAATTGTTGGTTTGGTAAAATTCTATTGACCATACGTATGCATTTGTCAGTCTCTGTATTAGATCCAATGTAGATTTCTGTATACAGAGCAGAAAAAACAAGTTTCAGGTTACAATCAGCTTCTTTAAACCCAAATGGTCATATTTAGTGTGACCTCCCTTTACTTAACATGGATTTAACCCTTTTGTTCAGACAATCTAAATTTTACAGCATTCATTTTCTGATGTTTTACACCAGGTTTCATTCAACATGTCAGATGTTTTTAATTGTTTGTGCTGCTGACTTTAACCTTTACAACACATTTAATTCAGTTCTGTGTGTCTTCTAAGGCTGTGCACATATTTCCTGAGTTTTTTTGGGGTTTTTTGAGTCTGAAGAAAATAGAATGACAAATAACTTTGTATGATCATTTAAATCCTGAGAAAACAAAGATAAAAGGTGGTATAAGACATTTGCACAGGACTGTATATCTATAAAACCCTAATGTATGTATAAAAGAATAAAGACACTCTGATAACTGGGGACAACGACTTTGGTGTTAAATAAAGTTCTTCTATATAATGAGTGATGCTGCTGTTTGGCCTGTTACCATGGCAACCTCCAGACAAATGAGCATCCCTCAAAATGGCATCAAATAGCAAAGCATTCCATATTTACTTATGTTTCATGTCCTGCCCTTTGAGACTTCTCAGTTCAGATGCATATATCCTGTTTCCATAACTGAGCCTGATTATTCTTCATTAAAATCTACAGAATAATTTCTACTCGCTCTGATCCACACCATGTTCACAATGTGCCAGAGTTTTTACCTTTAGGACCTGCACATTGAAACCTCCACCTGAAAGTGCGTTATTTTTAAACACTATATGTATTTTTGCAGAGATACTGCACTGACCTAAAAAGTGCCAACGCCTAAACTTTTGCAGCTTATGGACTTTCTTGCAGCGCTGTTCCTCGTTTGTGTAATACATGGGTGTTTGGGTCCTGTCACAGACCAGCTGTCCATTTTATAATCCCACATTATTTTCACACTGTTTAGGCCGGACAAGCAAATGTGTTTTCAGTAAGATGTGGAATTTTTTTCAGGCAGCCATTAGCAAAGCGGTGGAATTATTACAGTGGATGCTGATTTTGAGTGGAGATGAGCATCAGCAGTATAACCTGGCTTATCAGGGAGCATTTTCAGTGCAGGACTGCTGACAAAGCTTCCGCCAAGAATAGCTCATGACTTGCAATTTAGCCTGGACGAGACCAGAGATCTTTTTAAATAAAACACAATGTGACCCTTACTTTTCCCTTTTTTTTTTCCAAGAGTGTGCCTGGTGCCTCTTTGTCTCTGACATTTGGATGTACAAATAAGCCACCGTTTTGGTTCTATTACTTCTGTTTATTTTATTTTGGAGGCTCTTCCTTCAGCTACATACTGTTCGACATTTTAGGTGGGAGGTGTTGTATCTACAAGGACGGAGATGAAGACATCAGCTCAAAGGACAGACCGCTGGTACAAATAACAAAAACAGATGCAACTGCATATACATTATGTTTATACCAACACTTGACAACCGCTTTAGCGGACAGTGTCATATGTTGCTCGTGTTAATCTGAGCATGCAACTACTACCATACACTACATGGACAAAAGTATGTGGACACATTGAATTCAGGTGTTTCTTTTCTAACGGGGGTCTGGGATACAAAACAATAATGACTAATGTCAGAATATAGATTTATATTGAATCAATATCATTGCATTGGTTAGTTTGGTTTACATTGATATATTTGCTTCAAAAGTCCCTCAGATGGTTTTTACTTAATTTCTCTCAACATTGGGTTAGAGTTACACTAGGATTTTAAATGTTCTACCTCAACATTTCTAAAATGTTGTTTTAGAAATGATGTTTATATCTGAAATCAGCATGAACAGGACATCTTACAGCTGTAGCCTTGATGTGTCCATAGAGTTTATAATATTAAACTTTAAGGAAATATTAATATATTTCCTTAAAGTTTAATGGGAGATTTTTCTTCCCAAGTAAGATGTGAAGAAAGTAGGTAGTTGGCTATGGGAAAAAATTATTATTTACAGTCAGAGCATAAAAAATATGTTAGAAATTTAGAGGTAGAACATTTAAAATCATTGTCATGGATAAAAAAAAATGTTGGGAGAAATTAAGTAAATTTGTTGAGAGAAATTAAGTAAAAACCATCTCAGGCATTTTCGAAGCAAAGATAACAATTTAAACTAAACTAACCAATGACATGATATTTACCCCAAAATAAACTATACTCTGACATTCGTCATTACTGTTTTGTATCCCAGACCCTTGTTAGAAGAGAAACACCTATATTCAAGGTGTCCACATACTTTTGTCCATATAGTGTAACATCATGTTTAAAGCGACACTTGACAACCGCCTTAGTTAACAGTGTCATACATTGCTAGTTTATCAGGGTGTTTCACATTAATCCGAGCATACAGCTACTATCATCTTATTAATAATGAGTTACACTGATAGGCTCAACGTTTGGTATGTTCTCTATTACTTCTTGTAGAGTCACATCTGTCTGATTATCTCTGCTGTCGCCTCAGAGCTGGAAACAGAAATTATTTTCCAATAAAATGAGACGCCACAGGGAAAGATGTCACATTTAGGATCCCCACAAATGCATTTTCTGTGTCGTTGGTGTACTGCACACTGGCACTGAGGGTGAAATAAACACACACACAAAAAAAGATCTGGGAGTGTTTGTTCAGCCCTGTCACATGCACTCGGGGTGGTGCTCAAATCGAGAGGGTTGATAGGTCCCCTGTTATCCATCCGTACTTTACTGCAGCTGTAACCGCTGCTGTAGCCTGCATCGCCAAAATGTCCTCCGGGACAACAAACGCTCAGGTATTTAGATTTTTTTTTTTTGCCTCAGGAGCTCTGATTTGGAAGTGGATTCATTTGGAGTTGTGATGCATCAGGACAGACAGCCTCATTGTAAGTGTGGTGTGTGTAGGTGGATACAGCAAAATATGCACAAATGCATCAGTAACTAGTGGATATTTGTGTTTAACACCAAAAACAATCGCCATCTGTGGCAGAGAAGAAACATATGCAGACGCTGACTATGTTTATGTGCACAGAATATTTAGACAATTCCTAAGAAGCCATTTACATGACTAATAAAACATCACATCTGTTACAAGCCTGATATATCATCATTAAATCCTGAATACATCTGTATTGCCACAAACCCGTGAACAACACACAGACAAAGAAGGCGATACAATAAGTGAAATCCAGTAAAGGAAAGATAAAACCATAGAACTCTCAGGGCGCCGATATCATGCGTTGGTAATCTCTAAATACACATTCACATGAGTGTGTGAAGGGAAGTATGGAGGTTGTAGCCATGTAACATTAGACATATCGATTATGGTGAAGGGGGGGGCGTGGCTTCATGCTCATGTGTCGTCCCTTGGGTGATCGCTGTGCATTAGGGTGCAGGATGTGGAGCTTTTCAAAGAGGAGGGTATGAAATGTGATGGAAATGCATTGAAATTCAGACAAAAGGACTCAATTATGAATACATGAGCCTCATGATTCTGCACGAAAACCTCTGGAAGTATTATGTACCCATGCAGAAAATATTAACACCAGATTCTACAGTGAAACTGAAAGATGAAAGCAATAGTTACACAAGTTGTTAAAGATAAAATAAGGAATATGATACATGCTGTCACAAAGGAAACCGATGACCACAGCAGGCACATACGAATCATCGTATTACAACGATATTGAATATAGTTGGATGATAAACTGATGTCTTAGAGGGGTTTTATTTCAGACTGAACTAGGGTGTGTTCATGTCTGCACATTTTACCCTGCTTAAACCACACACTGGTTCATTTTTTTTTTACACAGTAGTCGCATTCCAATGTGGATTAATACATTAAAAAGAAAGCCCAGAGAGCCTTTACTGGAGAATGAACCTGCATAAAGTCATAAACAGCTATATGACAAAACTATACCTGTTACCATCATTTTGTAGCCCAGCCTCATGTTAGCAATGAAACACTGTTTTATTCTTCACGTGCTGCATCAGCTGATAGTTTACATTATAGCTCTGTTAGCTTAGCTCTGTTTTTAGACTAAAACAGCCACAGTAAAACCACTGATCACCTGTTTTCTGTTGGTTTGTGTTGTCAATATCTGAACTAATCAACCCACAGACAGTCACTGCAGAGTCCCTCATCGTATCTTATTGAGATAATATAAAAAACGAGAAGAGACTGTGTGGGGTGAGAGCAGAATTCATTCATTTTAACTGCACTATTGTTTCCCCTTAAAAGACCTGAATGGGATGAGATAGATTTCAACAACCTTCAGATGATTAAAATATGTACTTTTACGCTGTGAATAATATTGTCTTAGTGTAAAAGCTACATTTATAACCCTAACACTCTCATTATACGGTCTGAGGTAACTGGAGTCTGTAGATTTTCTGCACTTGCATCCTCCAAGAACAATAAATTCCCCTAAATGTAGCCAGGGCCAGGGTAGTTTTTCTGGAAGATAATACAGTCTGAAATCTGTTTTAGGACCTTCCAGTACCAGGGTGTATTGTGGAAGATACCCAACTATCTCTTAACTAATCTCAGCTCATCGGTTTTGGGCAGTTTTTCTTCAATGCTGTGATGTTGTGAACGCGTGCAGCTGCAGATGTCAAGAGAAGTGGAAGTGTAGGTGCATTATAAAGCTGTCTCATCCTTTCCTTATCTTAAATACAGTTCTGAGAGGTGCTTTCTACATTTAGCCTCGAGGTGTTATCTTACTTCTCGCCGATTCATCTTGAAGGCAGTTATGTACACAGTCAAAGAAAACACACACTCATGAATATATATCTGAGGATAAAGTGTTGCACATATGGCATCTTATAAGTGATAGGTGGGACGCGCTGTATACAAAGTCTGATATTTCTCAATATTTGGACTTTTAGAGCACACCGTGAGATGTAAGATATATGAGAGATGGCAGCAGTCACGATGCATGATGCAGAATGTGATAGATGGCTGCGATGATGCCGGCCACGCCTTTTTGGTTTTTGCCTGCAAACGGCACAAAAAGCACAGTGATGAATGAGTTTACTTTATAAATGTGATGAGGCCCTGCAGTCAAAGTTTCACCCAGGAGAAAAGAGCTTGCAGTTCATGGCGTCTGGGAAAACAAATCGTATTGTTTGGATGTGCAAAAACACCACATGGCGTTCTCTCTGCTGCCATTTTCGCTGACACCAGAAAAGAATGTACTCCTTCTTTTTTCCGATTTAGGTGTTTTCTGTTTTGCAGGGAAATTAGTCTGTATATCTGTCAGGGTTTGCAATTTCTTATCAGCAGCTTGTCTTCCCATTAGGATCATGAGAATAATCGTGGGAGAAAATGTTCACGGCTGCCTGTGTTCCCTCCCGTAGCAGAATCTCATCCATCCATCTTGCCAGTCTTTGGTAAACAGGCCATCTTGTACAATCCACATGGCAGAGTTTGCTCCCGGCCAAAACTGACAGACACTAAACAGCAAAAACTGCAGGAAAACAATGAGCAAAACAATAAGCTCCTACATCTTTGACACTTTCTGTTCACACCCCCTCTGTTTCCATCTGTTTGGCCCGAAATGACTCCATGAAAGCAGAAACAGAACCGGCCTCGCTCAGCTAATACAGGCGAATAGGGTAAGAGGAGCCAACGCTCACAACCAGAGCCATGTGGATGACTGTTGTTTGTTTGTTTGTTTGTTTGTGCATATTAGTGTACCAACATTTGAGTGGATTTAGCAAAATGGTAGCTTCAGCTGGTGATTTATCTAACACCCACGTTTACATGAGGCTAAGATGAACATTTGGGAGGTAAAGCACCGCTGAATCCAAGGGGCATGGACCAAGGCTCTGACATGAATGAATCTTAAAGGTGTAATACTGCGAACCACCACTAGATGCTGCTCAGGAATGACCTGGCAACAAAAAGTCAAGCATTTTTTTCCTTATAATTATTTTCATTGTCTCTTTCATTTTATTTAGACCTTTCGATTAGTGTTCTGGTCTGTCCCCTTTAACCACAGCTTGCTGCTCCTAATCTGTATTATGTGCTAACGCTAATGCTAATGTTGCATGTGTATTAGGATGGCTAAAATGCATATGATCGAAATTCGCTACAGGGACAATAAGGAGAATTATGCTTTAACTGTTGAATTACTGCAGAGTAATAAGATTTTAAGGCAAATAATATCTTTCATGTCTATGAATGCTGGAGCTCCCTCACCTGCCAAATCAAACTTTCACAGCTTCTGTTTATTGCATACATTTTTGTTTTGTTTTGCTGGCAGACAGCTCGATTGTAGTTCAACTTATCCCAGCTTTTACTACATGACACCAGGAACCACCGGGTACTATCAAATACACAAGCAGCACCTTTGCCAAGGTTACAAGCAAGCCAAAGAGATATTAAAAAGTAGATGTGAAATCACATTGATCACATATTTGTCAATCCAGAATCATCACATTACCAGTACACATATGTGTCATCATGCTGTGATGCAGGACACCGTGCCAAGCTAACAGGACATCTCTGAAAATGTTGGAGCAATCTGTTTAAGTCAGCCCTATCTTGATAAATAAAACACAAATTTTAAGCCTTAACTACTTTATTCCTGCCTGGAAAAGCATACCTAATATAACATATTTAAGTTTCAATGACAAAACCTTCAAATGATTTTCTACACAAACGTTTAGTGAAATTTACCATTTAACCATGTCAGTAAGCTAACGCATAGCATTAGCTCACCTATCACCTGTAACGTTCCTCCAAAGCCGCCATTTTATCCGAATACTGTCACTACTTCCAAAAACTGAACATGGAGACGACCAAAGGACAAAGTACTGTAAAAATGTTTAGGCACGGGGAGTCAGCAGAATATCCACCAGAAAATAAAGACTGATCAAATAAATGTGGGTTCTCCTCAAAAGAATAATAGCTTTATCCAATTTCCAACCACCTTATCTATTTTCTCATCCTAGAGATCCTTGGAAAAGCCATCCTAAATATTCACAACCGTATAAAAACACCGGTAAAATCTGAAGACTGTTGGTATAATTATATAGAATTGCACTTTAAATCTGGTTCATACAGGCGGTTCATCTGACAGTAGCTGTACAGAATCATCCATATGTTGTCACTTTGCATTCAGCACATTGGTTTCAGCTGAAGACACACTGTTGTATGGATTCCTTTCATTCCTGTCTCATATTCTCTGGGTTCTTGGTCGGCTTAAGTAAAAAAAAATAAATAAAAAAAGCTCATCTTACATGGCTCTCCTAAACAAGCCCTACCATATCTCATAAAACCTGTCCTGCACATCTCAGCATTTACAAACACATAACATGCTTATACATCACTAACATATCGCTGCTCTCCCTTACTGTGTAATTTATTCATGGGGGCTGATGAGGCTGCGAGGCCAATATAAGCCGGTTGCATCACTGTGTGTGTAAATTGCTGCTCGTCGGAGCTGCTTGGTAGATTTACAGCTCCTTCATGGGGAGCGATGGTCGGTTTAATTAAGGAAGCTAAAAGAGCTGAAGGGCCGCTTCAGGAGCACTGATGTGTACATGCAGAGAGCACCAGGTGGGGTGACTGATGAAGCAAACATAGGTCTGTTTACACATGTTTAGCATTATTTATTCAAGGCACCTCCACTCAGCACTTTGCTCTGGATTCCAGGTGCTTTTGTCACTGCCGTCTACAGTAGGAGTTTACCAGTCCACTTGACTGGGGAAAAGCCAACATTTTCTCAACATTTCAATACAACTTGGATTCAGTTTCTACTTTTAGTCTCTAATTATAAACTCACTTTTATTTATCTCCCTTTGAAAATGCACATCTTTCCTTTTAATCTGTTTATTTTCCTTAAATGGCTGTAAGTATGTAACCCTGGTGTGCATTTACAGCGTTTCCACTGATTTGTGAGCGTGTAATCATCTTCTTGTGCACTTTTTGTACTTTCTCTTGCTCCCTTTCTCTCTCTCTCTCTCTCTCCCTCCCTCTCTCTTTGCACCCAGGTGTTATATAATTCCCTACAGACTCACTACATTGCTTTTATTTTCCAGGAATTTTCCACAGCCGCCCTGCTGCGAGTCTTCTGTTAAAAGCAGAGGGCAAAGGCACCCCCAGGAGCCACCCAGCTGCTCACCGCTTCCTCCTAATAGGCTGGATGGAGGCTGGGACAGCAGTGGAACCACCAACTCCAACACACTGTGTCTGTGATATTAATTTTAATGTACTTAATAACATTTGACTGAAGCTTTGATGCCAATTATTGATTAGCACTCCGGCAACTGCACGGATGAGACTCACTGAGGGGTTTCGACATAAATAAGCTGTCGGTGGGTGTGATCAACAGCCCCTCCGAAACATTTGGCCTTTTAAAGCAGGATTCTGAAGTCAGCTTTTTTTTTCCTTTTCTATGTGGAAGAGGCTTGATGCAAATGAGCTTTATGGAAATGCGGTGCTTCCAGCTGTGATTCAGACATTGTCCCAGACCCAAGTCAGATCGCTGCTTGCATTGTCTCAGAGGAGTCGTGGTATTATTCACCGTCTGAAGAGCAGCTCCAGGATTTGTCTGTAACTGACATCATCCCTGAAGGCTGAAGCTTAAAAAAAAAAAAAGAAAATTCACATACAGTTACCCATAAAGACCCAGTGCTAATTTTGTGGCAGTTTCCAAATGAATTTTTCTCTCTATTTAACCTTTCTTAAGTGATTTATCACAATTTATTATATTATTCTCTATATTTAGCATTTCCACTGTCTTTTCTGAAATTTTATTTCCTATATTTAATTAAAATGCTCAAGAAAACTCAGAGTAAATTCAAACGTTGTTATATTAAACAGAAAAAACTGAAGAAAAAGTGACTTTTTCAACAAAGAAATCAATAACTGAATGTAAAAACAAGTGTCTCCATCCACTGTAATTTATCAAACTCCATAGAAACAGAAATACAGAGAACAGTCAGGTTGGTAAATTAAATTTACAAACTGTCAATAGCTACAGAAGTTGGATTGAGCTTCTGAACGTCAGAAACTCGTTACAAACCCATTTAAGACATAGAACTACTTTTTGTGACAACTTCTACATGAATTTCTCTCTACATTTAATAGTTTCTCAGTGTATTATCATCATTTATTGTAATATAATCCTCTGAATTTTGCTTTTTTTGTGAAAATCAGGTATTTTCCTGTAATAAATTCACTGATCATGTAGATGTTCATTAAAGCTCAGAGTAAATTCAAAGGTTATTAGATCAAAACAGAGAAAACGTGACTTTCAGCAAATATATCATATATGTCTCCATCTACTGTCATTTATTCAACTCCATGGGTTTATTATATTTTATACAACTTTGCTATTTTGTTGTTTTATTATTAATTTTTGTTCTTTTTTATTGCTCACTTTGGTTGTTTTCGTTTAATTTGTTGCTTATTTTATTCTTTTTTTATTTAAGGTTATTTTATCAAAACAGGGAAAACTCAAGAAAAAGCAACTTTTCAGCAAAATATATCATCAACTGAATGTAAAATAAGTGTGTCCATCCACTGTCATTGATCCAACTCCATGGGTTTATATATATATATATATATATATATATAAATATAAACCCAGTGTGTCCATCCACTGTCATTGATCCAACT
>JAPQRQ010000010.1:1204373-1218449 GCA_037367365.1 Apogon talboti
TTGTCAATATCTGAACTAAAGATCTGTTTGAATCCAACAAACACCGTCAGAACTGTCACAGTTTAGTCTGAACCACCAATCAACTTAGCAAAGATAAGAACATCCCATAATAACTTTATACCATTGTAAACCTCAGAATCAAACTCATCCGTGTAGAAGAAACGCTGACATTTACCATCAAACTCCATTCTTTACATTTACAGCTGAGTCCAGCGGAGAAAACAACAACAGTGCCTCTAGATTTGATCACCGACTATAAGTTGTCTGTTTCTGACACTTTGGTCAAAGGCCCCGTAGTGTTAGTTTTCTTCACTATGACAGAGTGACTCACTACTCCCTCTACTGGTCACATAAATCCCCCCCGGCCTGTCGCTGGAAATAAATTCAGTTCATACCTCTTCAATCCAATACAGTGGCATCTTTGAACTTCACAGCTCTTTATTCTAAACACTCTGATGACAGTTTTAGGTCTTTTTTCAATATTTGAAAATAGAAATGCTAGATATAGCCATTTAATTTATCATAACTATGCTTTTCCTTTGTCATAATGTGAATCCACAGCTTAGTCCATCCACTCTTCATCTACTCAGATGAGCAATAGGTTTGGAAAACAAAAGTCCTGATGAACAGCAGAATATGACTGTTCATTGGACTGCCTTTTGTTGCTTTCAACAACTTTTATGAAAATCAATGCAGTACTTCTTCAGATAAACAGAGGTGATCATGTAACCACTGTGGCAGAAGAAACAGTTGGTTGAAAACACAGTAAAAGGAGGTGCACTGTTCAAGGCATGAGCAGGCGAATTGCACTAACTCACCTTAAAGGGTTTCCCATGCTGTGGGACTGCATGGGAAAGGCAGATTGTTAGTGATAGCATTTCTGTTTTATCTATTTTGTTTTTACTGGAGCATGGATACTGCGGAGGCTCATATGCAGTAAATGTTTAAACCCACCACTCTTTCCTAACTACTTCCCTGCCCTGAAGGACCCCGGTAGCATAGTTCATGAAGGCTACTCCCTACTGTGCGGCTGTAATGAAAAAGCGTGTTAGCCTGGGGAAACATTGGGCGCTGGCGGAAAAAAACACTAAATTAAGTGTGTTCAACATAGATCACTGTTTTTTGCCCCCACCTTCATTAACCAGTACCATTATTTGCTTGGTTTTATTTCGCAATTTCTTTCTGAAATACTCAAACTAATTCACCCAAACTTCCACAGTGAGAATGTGCAGTAAGTCTTATCTAATATGAATATACCTTTGCAAGTTTCCAAACTAACTTTTCACACTTATCTTAAAAAAGACTCTCTGTGACCAGTGGGGGAAAGTTAGTTATATGTGGACAAACATCAGTGGAGCAGTCTAGGCCTGTTTTGGCAGAGCAGTAAATAAACAGATGCCTGTGACGAACCCGGAGGTTTGCGGCTTCAGAGGGACGAGGACGTCAGTGGGATATTGGAAGGAGACTCAAACTTGAATGGGATCAGACGAGAGCCACGTAAATTTAAATATGGTTTCTGTCTAAACACTCAGCTCGAGAAATTATTCTGGTGGTGTTTCAGTTCTGGGTAAAAATGCTATCATTACCCCTCAGTGTCTTGACATTCGAGTGGTCTGAGAGGACATGAAACTTCGGCATCTAGTCATTGTCTGTGTTTTGAGTCTGCTCATTTACTGAACATAAAACAAGCATCTCCATCCACTGTCATTGATCCAACTCCATGGGTTTTACTGGTGAAGCAATGTTTCAGCAAATGACGGTGTCTCCACATTCAGTACAGAGCCTCTGAACATCCAAATGAGTCATATCTGATGACCATGAAAAGATGACAAACTGCATTTTACACCAATTATTGACATGTATTGGTAGAATTAGTGGATCAGAAGTTACTAAGCATTTTAGATTAGTGGGTGCTTTTGGTCACCGGAGGCTGTTTAGGTCTTTGAGGGTTAAGTAAAGCTGGTTGTAATGGTGTATAGTAGTAATTTACCATTATATGGCTTTACTTTTGCCAGTTCTAATTAAGTTCTAATAACTTTTCAGACAGATAGAAGCGTTAAGTATGTGATGGACAGCTGTAATTACCAATATCTAATCAGATTCCCTCAGATGGGACCTGGACATGACTCTACTGTTCTAATCCATGTCTCAGTCAAAAGGGCACAACATTCATCTGCCTTTGTATTTCGTCTTTTTATTTGGGCCAAGAGGAGAGAGCTGCAGAGGGAAGATGTTTCTTTCCAAATTCTCAACAGAAATTAATGTTAAATTACAATTTTAGATTAGAGTGACTATATGACAAAATGTCACATGTACAAGGACCATGGTGAGACTATCAATGCAAATATTGTTTTTAGCATCACTGAGCAAACATTTCATAAATAGGTTTCAGCTTAGTGCAATTCAAATGGCCTGAGAGGCTGTGAGATTTCTAAATCTTACTGTTTTCAGGCCGTAGAAAATCGACTTGGTAACAAAAGCATTTCTGCAGTTAGGAGGTTAATTATGTGTGTGACAGCTGTAATTACTGATCACTGATCAAATTCTGTCATATGTGGCTTAGACATGATTCTACTGCTCTATTTTGTCTTGACACAGAAGCTTGAAAAAGTAGTTTCACTTTTTCTGAACAGAAAAAACAATGTTGGGTTCAGCTGTGTTCTTACTCAGGCTTTAGATTTGGACAGAGAGGAGAGAGCTGCTCCAAATTCCTGCAGTTTCAATGCCCTGTCCATGTCAGATACTGTATATATAGGTGCACATACATAAACTCTGAGTGGATTTCTGCATGAAATATGCTAAACATGTTTTGTTTTTGCCTCTTGTTATTTATGTAATTTCTCTGCCATAATGCATCTGTAATGAATCTGTTACTTAATGGCACTTTAAAGATAAATTCGAATCAGTTTGACTGTACAAACAGAATATTAAAGTCCATGACTCACCTCAGTTTATGCACATGCAGCGCAGCCAAGGCCTCATCACTCATAGCTAAAGGCAAACATTTTATTGGCAGGATGAGCATCATTACTGCATAACCATTACATTTTGTATCCCTGCAAAAGCCAAGTGCGCCTTTTTTTTTTAACTCCCCCTCATCAGGATATTCATTGTGGGATCCCTCACTCCTGCTCTTGTCATACCTACGTTCCTCTTCCCCTTCTTGAAACAAATGAAGGATTAAAGCAGAGACGTCTTGAACAGAAGACTCTGATGGGAGAGGAGCAAGAGGATGACAGCAGCTCACTGAAATCTACAGGATATGTAGTTCTTTTGTCTCTGGGCTTAGAAAGTACAACACCCACTCAGTAGCTCAGCTTGATCTCTCTCTCTCTCCCTCTCTTTTTTTTTTTTTTCAATTTGCCACTTTTCTGCAGTGTGCTGTGATGTTAAATCCTGGACAGCAGGGACTGTTTTTCATGCATTAAATAATGATCACAGCTGAAGGATGTTCATGGATGTTTCTCCATTCGGTGACACTTACAGTCACGATGCTGTGGTGACTGCTAGCACTGATTATTATGAAGACACATGTCCATCCATGTTCACAGTTAAATGCTGTTAAACTGTTAAATAATGAAAATACATCCTCTTCTTGCAGACTTAATCACACATATCTTTAAATTAAAATCTCCTTTGGACATATGAATTCATTATATGCACAGAACAGGAGGAAAAGCACTCCTCTGGTTCCCATATAAAAACTTAAGGATGCATTTATGAGCTTCTCGTTTAGGGAGAAGTTAATCAGCTTCATCCAGGCAGCCTTATAAACGAAACAAACACTTGTAAAAATGTTGGATTTATGTGTTTTTTTCCCCAGTTTTCTCTCAGGTACAGGCAGAATTATGTCTTCACTGCTAAGAGTTGCTTGAGTCCATCATTATCTTATTGAAATTCAGCCTGCGGTGACAAAGAACTGAGTGTGACAAAGGGTAGAAACAACTTTTCAGGCTACAGAACATGTTATTATACTACAGGTTTGGAATTTTTTATCACTAATACTTTGATGAATGAGTAATGGTAAGGATGCCACGTAAAACGCTTCAAACACCAAACAGAATGGTGAGCTATACCTATGTGGATTTTAGGAAATGTGAAACAACAGACTGATGGGATAATAATATGTCAAAGAATATCATTAGGAAACAACAAAATAAATCAAACACTTGGGTTTGCCTTTGGTACACTGAAAAATTACCCACTGCACTGACATCTACAGTTGAATTATATGAAAACACACCTGAACTTCAACTTTCATCTTTAGCCACCAACTATCTTCACTTCCTTGAGTCCAAGTGAATATTTTTGTGACATTTGGTTCAATCTAGCTGATCACCAGTTAACAGCCATATCTTCTTCTATATACAATGGATACATCTAAAAAAGCTTAATTCAGATATAAATTCCAATCATGTAGTTTCACCCAGGATTCACTTTAGTACTTTGTCCAAACATTGTGATGATAACACCACAGTTGGGTTCTTTTGGTGTCTTTGATTTAAAACAATATCGTCTAAATTTACCCAGAGAGTGTCTGCTTTTAATAATGTAAAATAAAGCTGAAGATGAGCTTGTGAATCTTTGAGCCTCAGCAAAATCATCCTTTCACTCTGGAGCTGTGAGTACAAAAAAAAACCTGTCGAGTCACCTTTGCAGTCTGGGCACATGGGCTTTGAAGCCTTCACTTCCTATCTCTATTGTGAAGACTTTGAAGCATCAGTGTGGGCACAGTCATGCAAAACATAAAGCGATGAATTACTTAATTTCTGTACAAAATGTGTTGATGACAAAAAATGGATACAGTGTAAATGAAAATGGCTTCTGTTTACTCATATGTTAGTGTTTCAGTCACAAAGTCCTGATCATTCTGTAGATAATGAATGAATACGTTGAAAATATATCAGAAGAAACAATTTCAGTAAAAGCAGGAAATAGGCCTATTTGGGCAATGATTTTCTAACAGGGCAGATGTTCAGGCAAGTTTTCCTTTTACATGGAAGTTTATAAGCTATCACTTACACTCCTTAATTATCATTAATGTCATTTTTTATATTAGATGCCTTGAGATAAGTGAGGAAGTAATAGCACAACAATGTAGATATTTAACAGAAATCATTACAACTGAAACCTGGTGCCACATTGAGGATAAGAAACACACAAAATGGAAAAATAAGAAATAATTTGTTACAAGGGTAACCTTGGTTGTCTGAGAACTGAGAAACAGAACTCAGGTTATTACATATCATACTCCTATGTGATAGATCAGTTTTCTGTGAGTAGGTGTAGAGAAAATGTCAAGGAAAGAGGACCACTCACTGGGTGTATAACATAGGAACCAGTTATTGGAATAAGCTTGTGAGTACAGACATTGCTCAAAACAGGAGATGGATGAATTCAGCTCTGAATGCACTTCCCATTGTAGCTTATACACTACACATTTCCTAACTCAGTCACTGGTCTAAAACAGCAGACAGAGTGGGGCCAGTTCCAGATTGTCATATATGAGGTGGCAATCAGGAATGTGAAGGGGGCACATACCGAGACGGAGATGGTGACGGGGGTGGGGGTGGGGAAGGGGGGGGCAGACAGAGTAAACAAGTTTCAATATTCAGTTGGATGGTATAAACATATATGATATTGTATAACTTCACAAGTTACCAGACATTCCTATTCACAAACTGGCCTAAAGAAAGTTTTATACTCTAATATGTTCTTGAACTGCCTTGGATTACAGAATGCATTTACTATGACATTGTTTATGTAGGTCCTCATTCAATATATTCAGGTTCAGTTGACCTCATTTTCTGGACACAAAACGTTTTGAACCTAGATCTGATCAACTGAAGCAACCAAAGATCATAACACTGCCCTCACAGGCTTGTACTGTCGGCACTAGGCATAATGGGTAATCACTTCATCTGCCTCTTTCATCACTTTGCAACAGGGTCAATCTGGACAAACTGATGGTTGTTTAAGAAATGAGAAGCTACTCTTTAATCACTGACATAATAATCAGATGGAAGAATCTTACTTATTTGCGTAGTTAAATCCAGGTGGTGACATGGTTTTGGTCCGGCAGCCCCCACTTCCACTGTTCTCCATGGAACCTAACATTGGAAAAAATGCAGTTTTTGTCAGTTGCAGCTTTTTGTAAAGACAGTAAAGTAACAGCTAATTTTGTGTGAAATTTCTCTGCATCTCTCATCTTGCACGATGCTCTCACATCACCAATACCAAAACACCTGTTATGTAGCATATTTCATCCTGTTCAGAATAAGTGACAAAGCATTCAAAGGAGAGAAAATCACAAAACATCAGCATAATGATCAAAACATTACTTATATCTTGCCATAGACTATAATGATCCCATGCAGCAAAGCGGGAATTGGTGGGACTTTAGCCTAAATGCTAATAAACAGTTAGCTGCATATTTAATTTAAGATCAGAGGGTGTTCACATTCCAACCAGCAGTAAAGTGTTCAATGACCCAAGATTAAATATGGAAAAAATAAAACATTTCATAAATAAATAAAAGTAACATCTAATGAGAAATTGCACATGGTTACATAAGCTAATGAGGCCAGCTATTCTGCTAGTTTTCCCTGATAACCATACTGCTTTGTTATTCTTCTGATGATTCCATATCACTATCAATTAGTTTTCTACTAATTATGATAGCTTTAGCTATGTTTACGAACCCATATTTCTCCAGATAGATTGAGTACTCCATTAATTCTGGTCTATGGGGCACTAGTTATAGTGCCCCATTAATCCTGTTTGGTGAAGCTGACTACATACTCTTGCATCACATATTAATCTGACAAGGAGATGCTACAGCAAACCGGCTGCAAAAAATAGCAGCAGAAATTGGCTGAGGTCTCAATGAACAGCTGAAGATACATCCATTTTCCATGTGTATCAGCGATTTCACCTACCATCAGAAATTAGCTCTTGTCAAGGAATGTGGGAATAGTGTACACATAATCACCTGCATGGTGTAATAGATGTGTTATACTGCTGAGTGGCTCATTTCCTCTGCCACCTCTCTGGGCTCCACTTTCAGAGTCAGCATGTGTGATTCTACCAGAATACCTACTTTGTAACAGCACTGAAGGTGTTTCTCTTCTAATTACCATAAATAGAAGTGATAATGCACCTGCCTTTCTCTCTTTGCTTTGTCGGAATAAATACAATAGGCCCAAAGAATAGAAAAATAAAAGGCAGCATCACAAATCAAGGTTACGTGAAATACACACTATGGGCTACTAAAATCTAAACTAAAACTGTAACCCTGTCCTATCATACAATTAATCATCTTTCTTTTTAATGACTATTTTGATGTCAATGAGAAAACAGGCTAAACTGTCTCACTGGAAACTGAGGCCAGCAAAACTATTATTGAATGGATGGATGTTTGGCAAAATATCGTGGGGAACCAGCTCAAGCACATCTGCTCACTCTGAAGCTAGACAAACATAAACTAAAACGCTATCCACGTGTTAAGTAAAGCTAATTTCTAACAACAACCTGTAAGCTTTTTTTTTTTTTTTTTTTTTTAATTTACTGTAATGTCTTTCTTTAATGAGGCACCAGTTCAGGATAAGACAAGTTATATTAATTTACTCTACTCAAATACTAATTCAACTCAAATTCTTTCTTTTTTCTTTTCTTTTCTTTTCTTTTCTTTCTTTGTTTCTTTCTTTTTTAATTTGTGTTTTTACATTTTCCCCTTAAATGTACTGTATAGAAACTATAAAGGCTACTTCTGAAAAGGTGCAAGTAACAGACTGGATATAAAACCAAGTGACATACATAAAAGCTGCACAAAAAGATTCAGTAAAGAATGAAAACATTACATGTGAAGATGTAAAATACTTAATAAAAACCTTATCCTCTATCAGGGGAAGATCTGTTTGACAGACGCCGTGGCGTCAAAATACGTGCTGACATTAGCTAGCGCGCCAATGTTAGCTAGCGCGGTAATGTTAGCTAGCGCGCCAATGTTAGCTAGCGCGGTAATGTTAGCTAGCGTGCTAACGTTAGCTAGCGCGCTAATGTTAGCACCGCTCCTTTGTTTTCTCATTCATTTAAGTTTTAAAGTTTTACTTACCAGATTCATCCTGTTCCTGTGCCTTTTATCATCATATGTATAGTGGCAGAATGACCTAGATTCTCTAAATAAAGATGGAAAAATACAATTTCCTAGTGTAACCTCGTCACTGCTTTGGGGCCTTGAATGGAGTTGGAGAAGGTGCTCAGCTCCTTTGACTATTTTGTGAACACAGTTGGTTTGTTAAGTAGCAGCTAATAATAACTAGCAAGATCTAAAATTAATAAAATGATTATTTTGTGATACAAATAACAGCTTGAGGTGAGGCCTGTTTACAGCAGCTCCAGTCTGTCATGTAGCTGAAATTTTGTCTCTTTTCTTCTTTGTATCATTGAAACATAAGCTAAAATTCAGCAATCATTTCACTAATGTCAGAAATCTGCTCTGCTGAACCACAAAGTTAATTGTCATAAACATTAGGAGCTGATTAGGACTAAAGTTTAAGCCAATTAGCCACATGTTAGCCATTATATTTTTTATCAATGGTGAAACGGCTGATTTTTTAATCTTCTTACAATACTTGGATCATTTTTAATTATACATCTTGTTTGCTACTGGATACATGTATCGAAGTAACTTAAGTATTCCTTAATTAACACTACGGTTTACATATAAATGCTGGTAATGTAGGCATAAAAATAGTTAACTCCTGTTTATTTAGAATATCCAGTTATCCCTTTTTTAGCTCTTGATTCTTGGTAACCTTTATTCCTCAAAACCACTTGAATTAGTTCATTTAACTCCATAATTTGATTCGACTGAGTATAACCATCTTCGACTGTCCTCACTTTCTCCTTTTTTTTTCCCTCTCGCCCTAAACTCTGGCTGCCTCAATGTCACAGCAACACGGCAAAGACAATTAAGGTGTATAAATATGTAAATATGGTCACGGCAGCTCAGCGGGAGGAACAGCGTAATGACATTTTCTGCCCTCGTTTGGCTAATCCCCAAGACACCTCCGAATTAGAAACCTTAATGACAACCAATAACGCACAGATGGTCAAACTCTGGGGGCACACCGGCCCTTCTGATGCTGCCCGGGCTCCTTGCGGCATTGCTCTTCATGCCAACAATGCACACAAACTCCAGCACGGACACGCACACACTGTCAGGCACAGGGACACATAGATAAACACATGCAAACAGGCAAGGCGCTACAAGCATGCAGGGGAGTAGTCATGCATGGTGCAGAACACACACATGCACAGTACCTAGACAGATGCCAGCCGTGCCCTTGGGGGGTGATCATGGTTGTTACTGGAAGGTCAGGGCTTGGCAGGCCACTTAAGGCCAAGCAGGGCCCAGCTACGGTGTGCTTTCCATGTGTGCGCATGCTTTTGTGTGTAGAGGTTATTGTTTAGTGTCTCAGGTAATATGTCCAGCGAGGCTTTGTGGCAGATGTCGACCATCCGTCTTGTAAAGCTGACATATAGAAACACTCCCTGTGGTCACATCTCTGGAGAGAGAGAAGAGGAGAAAATGCAAGGGAAGTGTTTGTGGCGAGTTTTTGAGTGTGAGTGTGTGTGTGTGTGTGTGTCCATGAAACAGAGAGTTAGAGACAGAGAGCGAGATGTTTTGGCTGGTTTCCTACAGTAATTAGTTCAACCTAGCTATTTGTTCTTCCTGCCTCTATTAGATGGGAAAATGTTTCTACTGGGAGTAAGCAAGTTCTTGCAGAGGGCAAAACAGTGCAAAGAAAAGTAGAAAGAATGGTGAGACCTGCCAGCCTCATTCTGAAAACTCTCAAATACGAGTGGATGATATGAGACAGCTCATAGACGCTTATTAGACCAGTGATTCCCAAAGTGGGTGGTGTACCCTGTAAAGTGGTCCCAGAGATACCATATTGAGGGCATGGGGGTGATGGCAAAGTTATATATACGATACCTTCATACTTTTCTGGCAAAGTTTCTGCCAATAACAAGCAAATGTGGAGAAAACTAATGGTTTGAAAAGTCTGGCAGTGAAATAAAAGTTTACCTTATTGATGTGTGAAGAGAAGTGGATACACACCTGTCACCAGTGGCCGCTCCCTTTATTGCAACTAAAAAGCCTGAGGAACATATTTCCGTAAAAGACAGGACATCTACAACTGCCAAAACGTTGAACATGACTGTTTATTTTCAGTTTTAATAATATGGTGGGTTATAAATGCTTTAAATTCAGGACGTCAAACTCATTTTAATTCAGGAGCCAGATACAGCCCAAGTTGATCTCAAACTGGCCAAACAAGTAAAATAATAACACATGAACCTACTAACAATGACTACTCCAAACTTTTGTCTTTGCTTTGGTGCAAAAAAGCAACATTACCTGATGAAAATGTTCAGCATTATGCCTCATCTTATCACTTACACATGTGCATTACAGCTCAAAGAATCACAGTGAATCCATAAAGACACAACACATTTAGTAGCAGCAATAACATTGTTAAAATTGTACTAAAATTGTACATGAAACTGTAATTTTTTGCAACAAAACAAAGAGAAAAAAAATGTGATTTGTCATTACTTATCACTTATTACTCTGTAATTATACTGCTCCAGCCTACTTGAAATCAAATTAGCTGCGTGTGCCCCCTTGAGTTGACTCTTAATAACTTCACTTTGCAAACTCATCCCTTTGGAGACCCCTGCGACCCTTTGGAGGGCCGGTTTTGGCCTACAGAATGTGACTGATACAAACATCCATGTTGCCTCCTCCTTGCTTCTACCCTTTTAGTTTTGATGGTTTAACATGTAAATTCACCTGTGCATGCCTGCTGACTGGTGCCATCACTTACCCCCAGCCCCGCCCTCCCATCTGACTGATTGAAACGGTGCACCAATCAGGCTGCAGCAATCACCTCCAGTTTAAAAGCAGCTGAAGTGTCAGTTGGTGTGGCTGTGATTTAGTGTGAGCAGCACACCACATTGAAGCATTCTCTGTCAGGGATGTGCTTTTACTCTTGCACTGAGACTGTGGACTTGTATTTGGCTCCTGGAAACTGGGCCAGGTAGTTTTTACACCACAGCACATACTTTTTTAGGATGCTTTTATTAGTTTTGCAGTTGGAGGTGCTATTCTTTATTGTACTTCTGTTTGGTTCGTTTTGGGAAGAGAGGGTAAGTTGTATCATAGGTCTTTAACCCTTTAAACTCTAAGCCTAAAATGGTCCATCTGGACTTTTTTTCTCATTTTGAGAGCATTTTTTCCCTCAGATCTTTCAAAATCTAGCAGTCATTTACAATTTACTGCATGTTATAATGCTGCTAAAATGCCTTCTTCTCCAGCTTCTGGTACAGACATGAGTGAAATTACCATAATGACCCAATAAAGCCTACAAAGGGCAATGTCTCAGGTTTCAGAAGGGATTTTTTCCAATTGCACAAACAGTGAAAGAGTCACATCCATCCAAACATATGCATATGCGCAGTGTGTGTCAGCGATGACACGTCAGGTTTTAAAGGGTTAATAAGCTTTCTAACAGAAAGTACCCAGTTTTCAACTTTTTTTAATGATATGAGGCGTATGCGGAATCATTTTTTTCATTCATGAAAATATAGCACTTTGTTTCAACCTCATTCCATTTGGTTTAAACTTTCTCCTAACAACAACCCCAAAAAATCTATTTTATTATTGTGTCATCACAGTACTGTACAGCATCCGTTGGTCTGAGTGGTGGCAGCAGGTGAAGCACTAGTCCATGAGTGTAGCAGCCCTGGTCCAAATAGTACAATGAGTCATAAAACCAAATAACAAAGCTCACCAAGGACTGAAAGTCAGTACACTGCTCCATTATGACAGAGCTACTTTACCATCACTATGGACATAAACCAGTTAATCTCAGTTCTAATCTAATAATTTCCTGCTACTTTAATATAAGTTATATTAATATGTAGTGAAACCTGTGTTTACTCAGTGGCTGTATAAGCAGAGCTGCCCCTTTGCCATTTTGTACAGAAAACTGTTGTCAGATAAGAACCAAAGTATCAACTCCTTGTTTCTATACTTTTTGGCACAATGCAGAAGTAACACTTGAAGCCAAACACTTTTTGGGTTTGGGTGAAATGAGCTGCAAAAGAACTGGCGCCGTTGTGGTGTCTGGAGTCCAGTTCTAATAATACATTCCAAGAATTTTACCGCGTAGGTTATACACATGCAAAGTTGTGTTTATTTGAGGCCCATTATAGGACTTTTCAGTCTCTTTACACATCCATCCATCCATTCATCCAAACACACCCTAAACATAACCTGCATTAACTTCCAAACTTTTTCTAAACTGGTGTGCTGCAAATAAAAAATTCTCTTTTTCTGACCACAATCTACATACAAGGTCTGTCAGGTACAACAACAGCAATACAATGAAATAATGCTTCATAGCCCACACCCTTTGACATGACAAATTCACCTTCAAACTTCCAAGACTAACAGTTTCAGTTCAATGTCAGACATGAATAAAAACTGAAAAAGACAAAGATAAAAACTTCCTCTGAACTCTTAACATTGGTAATGAGTGAAAGGAACACACTTTTCCATTTTGCATGAAGGTCAGTGTTGCGCAGGAACGCAGAATGCAAATACCCTTGATAGCTGTAGATGAAAAAATCTAAATCATGTAAGAACTCAAATTATAAACCCTGCATATGTTGTTTTCCTGTACATTATACAGTCATTTTTGCAAGGTGAAGCCACAGAGAAATGAAACCAACATCACATAATCACAGAAATGTTAACAAACTGCAGCATATTTACACAACAGACACAAATTAACATCAGCACTCATTATGAATCATGTTTCTGACTACTTAACGTTCCTAAAGAGTGTATTTGCTCTTCTTCCTGCCGTATTTCTATACAAATTCCTGAGGGAAATATCGCAGCTGCTGAACCTGCCATGATGTTTACCAGGTTTTTTACTAACTGTTCTTTGATTATTAGCAGGTACTGTTCATTAGTAGAGCATCTCTGCAGAAAATAGCATGTGGAAGTTAATTTAATAAGAGTAGCAAGACTGGATCAAACACAGAAGTTGCATCTGTAAAATCTAAATAATGACATGAAAGGTGTTAAAACAGCTTGTTCTGTATAGGTATCAAAACTACATAATCTTTTTACATTAAACATGCTCATGGTCTTTGGTCCATTCTTAATTAAAAAGATACTAGTGCAGCTTTAACCCTCAAAGACCTAAACAGCCGCCAGCGACTACAAGCATCTACTGATTGAAAATGTTAAATAAGCAATCCTGTCAATATATGTAAATAATTGAGATAAAATACAATTTCTCAGCTTCCCTTGGTCCCATTTGGATGGATTTATGAACATCTACATTATCAGTGAATTAAATGTAGGAAAATATCCAATTTACACTGACAAATGCAAAATACAGAGGATAAAACAGTGGAGGATAATAGAGGATAATAAATGGTGATAAATCACCTAGGAAGGTTACATTTAGAGAATAAACCATTTGGGGGGCATCACAAAAAGGGGTTAAACCAGTGGGAATATGAAAAAAACTCAAATTAATTAATTAAAATTACTGTAACACTGGTCTACAAGTAAAATGCTTCCAGAATAAAAGTAGTGACATTTTACCACGTGTGAGTCACTGATAAAGGAAAATCAAGTCAAAAGTTTCCAAGATACAGACATGGGTCAAAATGTGAAATTTGAGAATTAACCAGAGAATAGATCAAATCACTTCTTAAAACACATTTTTATAGACTTGCTTTTATGTGATGCTGTCTCTTTTTGATAATTATTCTTTTTTAAAATATTTTTAATATTTTAATATTTAATTTTACCTCTTTGATACTCATTTATATTAACTTTTTATGATATTATATTCCATTCCCTCATTTTATGTTGAGTTGACAGCATCATGTTAAGGCTGGCAGAATAAGTGACGTCTTTTAAATCTTTTCCTAATCACATTTTTATAGACTTTTATGTGATGTTGTCTTAAAATTAAAATTATG
>JAPQRQ010000010.1:1218549-1229072 GCA_037367365.1 Apogon talboti
AAACCCATGGAGTTGGATCAGTGACAGTGGATGGACACACTGGGTTTATGTTCAGTTAATGACAGACTTAGATGAAAAACATAGAGAAGGAGAATTTGAAGTTGCCATTATTTTCTGTATATATTATTATGACTGGAGGTCATCTAGGGCTGAATGTGGAACCTGAACTAAAATGACTTTGACACCCCTGTTTTAGGTCAGTAGGTGCTTTAGGCCACTGACAACTGTTTATATCTTTGAGGGTTATAATAAGTTCCAGCTGAGGTCACTGACATGTCTGATTGTTTGACTTTATGGGATATTGCAGTATTTATCTTCCACAAAAAACAGAACATCTCATTTGTTTCTTCAAAAAGTTGGTCTCAAACTTTTTTCCTTGGAGCATTGAGCAATGAGCTTTCACTGTCCTTATCTACCCTGTCATTTTGTCTTTCTTCTGAACTGTCCAACACCACAGTGACAAAAAAAATATAGTGCAAACATGCCCAGAAGGAGGAAAGTTTCTAAAACCATTAAATCTGATATGAATATGGATGAATTTCCATTCACAGGGGCCTTAATGAAGCATCGGTCCACCATTAATAATAAATGCGTCATAGTCTGGACACTGTACTTTCCATTTTTCCCCTCAATAAATGTTGACTTTTTGAGTGTTTCACTGTGGGTGGTCAAGGCCAGTCCAGTCCACAGTCTTATTTTAGCTCTAATCAAATCATTGCCCTATTTTGGACTGAAATAGGTTGTGATTAGAGAAAGACTGCAGTGTATAGACCATCACAGAGCTGCTTAAATATTAACTGGAACGACAGCGGTGACACAGAAAAAAAAACAATCTTCTTTTCTTACGGCTTTGCATTCAATTCCAAATGGCAATTGTGTCGTCAACAAAACAGTCAAAGGATTTGGAGTCTGAAAGCCCTGGGCGATTTGTGGTCTCAGTCCAGTTCCATTGGAGCGGCGTTTGTGTTTGACTTTTATGTGGTAGAAGTCCTGTCACTGTAAAAACAAATGCAGTGAAAATGGAAAAACCCAATCTTATGATAATGTAACTCTGAAATTACAGTTTGACTGATGCTGTTAAAGCTGCATGAGTTATATTTTTTGACACTTAATAGTAGCAGTAATATGACTAAACACTGCCCCTCCCTCCATCCAGGGCACTTTGGTGTGTTTGTTTTAACACCGTTAAGTCCTGATGCTAGTCTGAACCAAACAGAAGATGATAAATACTGGATCAATGTTTAGTCAATATTTTCTTTCTTTCTTTCTTTCTTTCTTTCTTTCTTTCTTTCTTTCTTTCTTTCTTTCTTTCTTTCTTTCTTTCTTTCCTTCTTTCTTTCTTTCTTTCTTTCTTTCTTTCTTTCTTTCTTTCTTTCCAAATATTGCTTGTTCTGCATAAAGTGCACAGTTAACTATATAGCCCCAGTGTAATTTACACCTTTGTAAATGCCATTTGCACGGATGTAAATTCAGGATTATTTCCACTCACATTGACTGCCACACAGACCCTTTCCATGCAAACAAAGCCCCAGTGTAAAGACCAGCTGACTGACATCTTAAAATGAGATTCAGTTATTGTGTAATGACATCAAGGGTGACATGATGTGCTGTGATCAGGACAGTCTGTGTGTTATCTCTGGGTTTGTTTAATATAAAATGGGAGTTCTGTATTAAAGTTCGGAGGTGTTGTAACACAAAGCGAGTGCTGACACCAAACAGGGTGCATATTTCTGCAAAATCCCAGATATTCTGAAGACATTTTAATGGACAGTGTTAAAGATGTGAAGTAACATAACAGAATGATGATGATGATGGTTGGACATCTGTGAGTGGACTTCTGCTCTTTAAATACTCATGTTTGAGGGAGGCTAAAATGAATAGTGTCATGATTTACAGCAGGGGTGTCAAACATAGGGCTCATGGGCCAAAACTGGCCCGCCAAAGGGTCCAATCTGGCCCGTGGGACGAGTTTGTAAAAAAATTACACTGTAGATATTAACAATCAGTCATTTGAGTTTAGGGGCCATAAAAAGCCTCACTTTGTCTCAAGTGGGTTGGACTAGTAAAATACTATCATAATAACCTTTAATAATGACAACTCCAACTTTTTCCACTGGTTTTTTTGTGTAAAAGAGTGAAATTACATGAAAATGTGTAAATTTACAAACTAGCCACGCACAAAAAAACCATTAACAAATATGAACAACCTGAAATGTCTTAAGAGAAATAAATGCAATTTTACCAATATTCTGCCTCATCTATAATCTGTACATTCTATTGCACTTGTGTAAATGAGGCATAATAT
This sequence comes from Apogon talboti, assembly GCA_037367365.1. NCBI lineage: Eukaryota > Metazoa > Chordata > Actinopteri > Kurtiformes > Apogonidae > Apogon > Apogon talboti. The sequence continues at coordinate 1,220,855 of JAPQRQ010000010.1, forward strand.
TTTTAAAATTGCACTTTATTTTCCTTAAGGTATTTCATGTTGTTCACTGTTGTTGTTGTTGTTATTCACATTTTTTTAAAGAACAGTTTGTAGATGTAAACATTTATTGTAATTTAACTAGGTGTAAGTTTTTATTTTATTGGTCTGGTCCATTGGAGATCATATTGGATTGTGCTGTAGGTGGCCCCTGAACTAAAATGAGCCTGATTTAAGCTTTATTTCCTGTTTTATTTTGTAGTCGCCTCCTTGTGTGTCCTGTTCAGGTTGTCTTCCTGTCTTTGTGTCTCTTCTCCATTCGTCACTTTACCCTGTGTCTCTGCTCCACTGCTCTGTTCATCTTTCTCAGTAGTTTTCCATCCTTCTCTTCCTCCTCCTCCTCTTCCTCCTCTTCTTCCTCCTCCTCCTCCTCCTCCTTCTCCTCCTCCTCTTCTTCCTTCTCCTCTTCCTCCTCCTCCTCCTCCTATTCCTCCTCCTCCTCCTCCTCTTCCTCCTCCTCCTCCTCCTCTTCTTTCTCCTCCTCCTCCCCCACCCTCCCCCCCTCGACCTCCTCCTCCTCGTCTTCCTCCTCCTCCTCTTCTTCCTTCTCCTCTTCCTCCTCCTCCTCCTCTTCCTCCTCCTCCTCTTCCTCCTCCTCCTCTTCTTCCTCCTCCTCCTCCTCCTATTCCTCCTCCTCCTCCTCTTCCTCCTCCTCCTCCTCCTCCTCTTCCTCCTCCTCTTCTTCCTCCTCCTCCTATTCCTCCTCCTCCTCCTCCTCTTCCTCCTCCTCCTCCTCCTCTGGTCATACTCACCTGCTCTCCATTCAGTAATCAGTCTCTGTAAACCACACACCTGTCAGTTCATTGTGTCTCTATGTCTCTTGTCACCTTGCTTCCATTTGTGCTGCTTTTGTTATTTTGGATTTTCTTTTGGACTGGATGAACATTGTGTAAGTTTTGGTTTTGTTCATTATCCACTTTTGCATCTGAAGTCTCAATCTGGGTCCTCCCTCCACTAATAACTCTGACACATAGAAACACCTGAACACCCTTAACTTTAATCTGAGTTTTTATGAACATCTACATAATCAGTGAATTAAATATGGAAAAACATATGATTTATACTGACAGAATGCAAAATACAGATGATAATATTACAACAAATGGTGATAAATCACTTAAGAAAGGTTAGATATAGAGAAAGAGTCATTTGGGAAGTTCTGGAAAAGTAGTAGTATGTCTTTATGGGTTAAGACCAGCTATAGACAATGTTCCATTTAACCATCCTCAATCCTAACCACTAATAAATAAAAAAAGCCTTTTAGATAATAACTGTATATTAAATTGACTCAATAGTTCGACTTGTTTGCTGACATGCCTCTTCATAAGTGCCCCTATTAGAGGGAAAATAACGGATGCCTATCTTTCCCACTGATAGCATACAGTGTAGATGGATGTAATGTTTTTTTTTCAACAGCGTGTCATTTTTCATGTACATTTAATTCTGACAGAAATAAGATTAAAAGGAGTTCATATCAATCTGGTCTCTTGAATAGAGTGATGTTAAAGGAGACGGTATGGTTATATTAATAGGACTCATATCTTTAAAAGGCTCTTTAACTGTTGAACCTACATGAGTCATGTCAGAACATGCTTTGTTGAGTTTGGTATGAAACGACTTTTTACTCTTTAGCTTTTTTATTTGTACACTCAGTGAGGTGACCTCTCAGTTATTGCATTTACCACAGGGGAACAGAGATCAGCCATAGACACGGGCCAATTAAGCAGAATAATGGAAAATGTCTGTGTGGGGATCCATTTTGATTGTTTGGGCAGATTAGACGACTCATGCAGAAGAATATAATAAACACGTCAGGAGCAGGTAGTTTCTTATTGAATTAAATCAAATATTTAGGGATTGTGATGAACTTTATTGATCCCTGAGGGGGATTGCATTGTCTTAACTAAAATGAAATGAAAACAAGTAATTAGTGAAGCTTTAGCATAAGTTATCCATGGACTGGTATTGTACAGTCTGATGGGAACAGGGATCCTCTGCAGCATTCAGCTTTATTCTGATAGGTTCACTGAGATGATTTCCTGTCATTTTTGATGTATACTTAGTAATATAAGTCGTAGCTGTAATAATAAAATTAGCAAAGGATTAAAACTAATAACTGTAATTAAATGTTTCTTGCCCTGTGTTTAATTGGATTAAATGGTAACTTACTCTGGTTTAATCACTTCCATATTTGTTCCAGTAAATGACCTTTATGTCTCTGCAGATTGTTTGAGTTGTTGCTCCAGTCCAGCTTATCCCTAACCTCGACAGATCCAGATAATGATTAAATTAAGTCCTTCCCAAACGTATTGCAGTAACATAATACGTGACTTAATTTTCCAAATTAAAATCAAAGAAGTTTAGAAATGTCAGTGTGGTTTATGTTGGTTGGAAAGAAGTTTCTAAATAACACAAGTCTGCAATTAAAATATTCTCTGTACCAGAGCATCATAAATCTATCAGTGTGTTAATAGTGAAAAGTCAGTCTGTCATGATGTATTTTTGTAACCATGGGAGACAAAATTAATCTTGACTTATGTCCTATATTGACATCTTGGTAGAAAAGAAATGGCATCTTGCCAAAATCAGCCTTATTGGCTGATTTTGTTCACACAAATAGCTTACCCTTAGCTCTCATGTACTATAGAATAAATGTATGTATGAAAATATAGAATAAAACTGAAAAAATGCATGAGGCTTTTTTTAAAACAAACTCTATGAATATGTTGAAACCAAACAGTATTCAGACTATCCTGCAACTATAAAACCCAGTAATGCAGTATAAGGCACTATGTACGTTTTAAAGCATATTTTATGGCATTACGTCTTGCTAGAGTTTAAGGTTTGAAGGGGAGCAAGCCACATTTCATTAAATGTCATCATACATGCACTTTACAGTCCAGACAACTTTAAAGTAAGTTGTCTGGACTGAAATGTGGCAGTTTTTACAGTAGTTGCATGTTTGCGCTGTCATTGTGCACATTGTCTTTACTTTTCAAATGTAGGTTGTTGCATCTAATACCAATAACACACTCATCAGTTCTATATGTCCAGTCAGAGGTCAGTGTCCATTGGACCTCATGTGAATTTATAGAAGGAAAATGGACAATTGAATTCCAACTAGTGATGCTTTGGGTGCTGGGACCCCTGAGGGGGATTGTGGGGCATGATGTACCGTTATCAATCCATTACAAACCCATTTGGACGCTTTATTGATCAGTTACAGTAACGGGGGTCAATGACATTAAAATACATTTGCAGATACCGGGTCAAGGTTCACTGTTGGCGCTTCAAAAACCACGTGATGGATGATGATTTTCGGAGACAAGGGGCGTTTGTTTCCACCACTGTGAGGGGCCGTCGTGGTATCGCACCCTCCCTCTCTGCTGCTGCTTCTCTCATCCGCCTCCAGCCTGAAGGAGACACCGAACGGAGCGGAGACGGAGATGGCGAGCATCAACATGGGGCCGAAACCGCTGCTTGTACCGCTGCTTCTGCGTCTCGCCTGGGTCCTCCTGCTCTTCCGGACGGCCAACGTCCACGGTCTGAACGGCGACGAGGACCAGAACCAGGACACCGAGTGCAAGATGAAGAGCGTCACCGTGTCTGCGCTGCCGTTTCTGAGGGAGAACGACCTGAGCATCATGCACAGTCCGTCGGCCTCGGAGCCCAAGCTGCTGTTCTCCGTCCGGAACGATTTTCCCGGAGACGTCGTGGTGGTGGACGACCTGGAAAACACCGAGCTGCCCTTCTTTGTCTTAGGTGAGTCCGGTCCATTGTCCACCTTAAAGCCCATCACTGTTTATCCTCACAGCACACATCTGTTTATTAGCACAGGCCTGGCTACGGAAAATAGCATCACCTCCAACAACTGTAGCCACAACACAGCCTCGTTATCCGTTTTTACATGGAATAATGAGACGGTGGGTTACTGATGATAACCATTGGGTCGATAATATTAACATTGCGGTGCTGTTTTTAGAACTTAACACCTGTTAAGTGTAGAAACAGGCCGGTTAGCATTAAGAAGCTAACGAGTTTTGTCTGTTCTCATGAGAAGACAGTGAATTAATTTTGTAAGTAGAACACTGGTTTAATGCTGTGAATGTCGGTCAAGTGTGTATTCTGTTGACACACGTGGTCCGGGTACATGCATGTGTTACACTCTCACTTTAATGCAACTTTTCATGCTAATCTCCACCTCAGTGTTGTGTCAGCTTCTAATATGTTTTATGACTGGCTTTAAAGTGGCAGAACATGCATCTACTTATTCAGGTTTTGTTAATATTCCGCATTTTGGCTGACTTGAAACCACATTTTCCAGTTGGTTCAGTTTACATTGTGGAAGTACGCTGTCGCTGTCCTTGGTGCTGAATCTCTGCAGCTCCATGAATAAGTTGAAGTTGGTCCTGATGATGCCCACCTCCATGTGCTTTTGCATACACTAACTCTGTCTCTGTGTGCTTAACTTTAGCTCATTAACCACTTTAGGCAGCTTTTTGTTACAAATTGAATTTTAGTGTTACCAGTGGTGGACTTGTTTATAGAACTACTTTGCATCCTGTTGACATGACCTAGCCATCGACATGAAAAAAGCTCAACAGTGAATTAACTTCTAAGTAGAACACTGGTTTAATGCTGTGAATGTCAGTCAAGTGTGTATTCTGTTGACACACGTGGTCCGGGTACATGCATGTGTTACACTCTCACTTTAATGCAACTTTTCATGCTAATCTCCAGCTCAGTGTTGTCAGCTTCTAATATGTTTTATGACTGGCTTTAAAGTGGCAGAACATGCATCTGCTTATTCAGCTTTTGTTAATATTTACTGTTTGTAGCTGACTTGAAACCACATTTTCCAGTTGGTTTAGTTTACATTGTGGAAGTGTGCCGTCACTGTCCATGGTGCTGAAACTCTGCATCCCCATGAATAAGTTGGTCCTGATGATGACCAACTCCATGTGCTTCTGTGGACACTGATTCTGCCTCTGTGTGCTCAACTTTAACTCATTAACCACTTTAGTGAACTTTTTGTCAGCATTAAGGATTAGTGCTGCCAGTGGTTGGCTTGTTTATAGAATTACTTTGTGTCCTGTTGGTACGATCTAACCATCAACATCAAAACAGCGTAAGTGTTTACTATTGGAATAATGCTTTTTTCATCCGTCCATATGTACAATGTCAGTGCTAGACTCATTTGTTGGATGTTTACTCTGAAATGCCTGATTTTGCCTTTGCCCATTCATCTTCAATCCTTTTTAAACAGATATCCTGCTATGTTTTTGTTGTTGAAAGGCCCCTCATTATGGCGGATTTGCCTGTTTGCACTGAACAGACCAAAGCTGGCATTACGCTGCCCCATTGTGTGATTTTTACATGGTATGTTTGTGTTCGGAATCAGAGGCGTTGCGCAACAGCGTGTAGCACAACAGGGTGGAAAATGAACTTTTTGGCTCACCTGCCAGTAGCAGGTACACTGAGGACATTTACCACCCATAAAGTGAACCATGCCTCATCCAGCTATGAATGACCTCTAGGTTTTTAGTAAAAATAATGTCTCACTTAGTGTGTTCACAGTGCACCATTGGCAGATAATGTCACCATTTACAGGTAATATTCGTCAATTATAAAATTTTCCAAGACAAGAAAGTTGCAGTTTGTTAGAATAGTAAAGTAACATCTAGGTTTGTGTGACATGACTTTGTGGAGGACGTCGTTAAATGTGATGCACGTCACCAACGCCCAAACAGCCTTTACCTCTTAGATTTCACCTCACTGTCTGCAGCGTCAACATGACCAGGCTTGTAGCCGTTTTCACCTTATTTAATAGTTTTGCACCCTCTCAGAGACATTTCAGTGACTCAGGACAGACATCGGAGAGAGACGGTTTATGATGATGTTGCGTCCATGTCTTTCAGGTGTGTATTCGTTTGACTTATTTTCACAGTCTGATACGTCAACGTTTACAACAAACTGAGACTTTCGTGACTTGTAAAATTATTTTAAACTCAAAGTTTGATTAAACCAGACTTAAAAAGTACCTTGGCTTACACTATTGACTTTGTTACTGTCACAGGAACAATGTAAATCAGTTGAGTGGCTATGTTTCTTTTCAGCAACAAACACGTAAAGTGCAAAAAGACTGTATAAAAATATCAAATTATACCAAAAAATATTGACAATATACAAAACTATAAAGAAATAACTAAAATATACACAAAGCCAACTCTGTACTACAAATGGAGAAAAAAATATATATATGTACAACATATAATGGGATAAATACAGATAGCAGGACATATAATGCAGTTTTTGGTGACATGCATACAGGATAACACAGTTTACAACATGCTGCTGCTGCTTCGCCTTCATGACAGTTTAAAGCCTCTGCATCTGATACGTCCAGTATTATCCACAGGTTGGACGACGATGGTTTGTCTGAACATTTTGAGCCATTTTTGCATTGATTTGTGAACACAATTTCATATTAATCTTAAGAATAAAATACCAGTTTAGCGAAATATCTGTATTAGTTTGCACAGGGCATTAGTCCAGTCCACAAAAATAAAAATCTGAAAAGCAAAAATTGGGGATAAATGGATGTTCTGGAATGGAATCAGAGCTCTAGTGATCAGATCAGGACCAGCACCTTCATCTTGATCCAGTGACCTTAGTTTGGGTAGTCCTGTATAGAAACATGTTAATCCCTTCACAGTTTTTGCAGTACATCAGTGTCAAATAAAGGATGGAGGAGAGACTGTTTAAGATTTGTCAAAGAATAATCAACTTGGTAACCCATTCAGTCACACATTTCACTACTCGACACTACTGACACATTTTATTTGGCAGAATGAGAGCGGGAAGTGTCTGTTTACAGCTTACTTCTGCTATTAAAGAGACATTTCCTCAGTTTGGCAAACAAATACTGCTGTGCTTTGAAAGACTGCATTAAAAAAATACTTGTTTAATTGTACTTAAGGCTTCCCACAGCACTGGAGTGTGTACAGTATAATAATACATCTTCTTTAATAAATAGACATATGGAGTTTGGGAATAGCCCTGTGTTGGTCCCTAATGATGTTTGCTGTGTTATTGAGCGTTCACACCATGAGACCGTGGCGGCTCCTCTGTAAAGTCTGAATAGTTCATTGGAAGGGCCTCATTTAGACAGCAGTTAATTCATTGTGGGGTGCAGGGAAATAAGTTACAGCAAATGCACAGCAAAACAGGTCTGTCAAGAACTGCTGTTACATATTAATGAGCTCGAATTTGTGTCTGACATTTCCTGTACGTAGCGTTGTACTCGGTGAAGGAAAACTTTTTGATTTAACGTCGGCACCGGCCAACACAGCCCCACATTTGCTGTGCAAGGCGCCTCCTTGTAAATATAAACACTGGAGCAGCTGCAGGCTTTTATTTATTTATTTATTTCTGTCACTTGGTTTCCTTTGCTGGATAAAAAAAGGGGGTTACCAGCATTGAATTACTAACCGGAACTTTCACTTGTTGTATATGTCTTCTCCGGAAAGAAAAACAATTTACAGTGTATGGCAGTATTGATAACAAGCAGTAATTGCATTTAAAGCAGCGTCTGAGCAGCGCTGTGATAAGATGCCCGTTGAATGCAGCTGTGTTACAAGGAAAAAAAAAACAAGAATAAAGTCTTTCCGGCCGGTGTCAAGGAACCGCAAGGTCTTATTGTGATTATGATAAATGTTGATTCCCTGCCGCTGTGCTTTTACCATGATACTACATGGAGTGTGAGACAGAAACACAGGTGCTGTCACCTGTGTCTGCAGTATGAATGCATAAAAACATGTTGTAGACTGACTCACAAACAGTAATGATGGTGCATCCGAGCCCCAGCTGTGTTCCACAGCTCCCATCAGGGCTGCCCTTTGTCCCTGGGTCTGCTCATACGTTTGGTGTGGAGGGTGGTGGGTGCACCGGCCTCAGGGTGGTGTCTCTGCTTCTGGTAGATGATCCGGTCCTGTTGGCTTCATCAAGCTGCGACCTCTGTCCGATACCGGGTGGGTTTGCAGCCCAGTGTGAAGGGTCGTGCTGGGGTGAGAATTAGCACCACGAAGTCCGAGGCTGTGGTTCTCAGTCGGAGAATGAAGGAATCACTGTGTCTGGTTAGACAGGAGGGTCTGTAGGTTCTGTTAAGGGGTGGGGCTGGGGG
>JAPQRQ010000010.1:1245530-1259114 GCA_037367365.1 Apogon talboti
GAGAAGAGAAGAGAAGAGAAGAGAAGAGAAGAGAAGAGAAGAGAAGAGAAGAGAAGAGAAGAGAAGAGAAGAGACTTTGTTGTCATTGTGGGTTCAATAACACCAGTGCTATAGAAATAAGGATAGAGCAAATAGAAAATTACAAAAACTAAAAATATGAAAATATAATTTAAAAATTGCAATTTAACAAACATAAGAATAGAGCTTAGAATAAAAAATAAAAATAAACCTGGATAAAACATGAATAGGTGCCATTTACAGTATTAACAGTATGTATATTAACATGTGAGTATTAACCTATGAACCAGGTTTATATAAAAAGAGTGCATTTATTTTTTAGAAATATGGAATAACTATTGCATTGTTATTGCAGAAGATTACTGCACAGTTATACTTATCCCACACAATTCACATGAGGGATTATTGCACATTATGGTATGCGTTTCTGAGGATGCCATTGAGTGAAGCAGGAGAACAGGAAGAAAACCTACAGGAGTCACCAGCAGTAATGTTTTAAGGTAAGGAATGACTTTTAAGTAACAGTAACAAGTCATGTGTCATGGAAGTACCTCTGATTCTAACTGACAGCCGCTCCACATGTCATATTTCTAATGAGGGTCCTCCACTGTGGTGGGAGGTCCGAGGAGCTGTGGAATTACTGTGGTGTGTGTGCACCAGGAGCCGTCTGGGGTCCAGCTCTGGGTTCAGGTCTGACTCAAGGACACTTCAGCAGTGGACGGGGGGCTTGGACTGGACCACCAACCCGCCGGTCTGTGGACTACCCACTCTGCCTCTGATCCACAGTCGGTCCGACTGATACTGGGCTGCACCAGTTTTCTGTGTGGGTTCACTTCATTAGTTCTGGTTGGAAGCTCCCAGCTGTTTCAGCCGCTCAGATTAATTGTGTCAAATGGAGGGTGGGGACCGACGAAACAGCAGATGTATAGGAAAAACAAAAAAAAGAAAAGCTGCAGCACTGTCAAACACCCTACAGGACACAGGCCTGGTGAGATGATGTGTGTGTGAGAGACTGGGTCTCCACCTCTGGAAACATCTCAAGTATTTATCTGTGAATGCTAAAGTTAACAGGAGTAAAGTAAGAGGCAACAAGTCAACCACCTGACTCAGATGTCAAATATTCAGCCACTACAGCCTGGTTTTAGGGATCCACAGCCACAGCTACTGATCTGGTAAAGCTATGGCAGAAAAGCCGTCTGGAGAGGCCTGAACATCCAGTCTGTAACGCAGAGTTTTGACCCACAACCCTCAATAAAACAACAGTCTTCCTTGATGGACGACTCCACTGTGAATACATTAGAATAAATCAGCTCCTGTGTCTTTCATTCTTCCATCAGCCTGCAGCTCCACTATTACATTTTTTCGGGTCACTTCTGCATATTCTATTACTTTTCCTTTTTAAACATCATTAAATCCAGTGGCCACCCTGGCCACAGCATGATGAGATAATACCTTTTTTTACTTCCAGAGCCTTATTCTCGGCGGCTCATGCATCAAAATGAAATATCAGAGAAATTTACTGCAAAAGTGTTTAAATTGTAGCTCGTGGCACAATCCACTCGACAAAGCCACGCTCAACTTTCGCCCCTCTTTAAACCCACACCTGTAACGTTGTCCGCTTTAGAATAAATAGGCTCTATTTTAACCACCTGCATGGTTTATAGGCGATAAGCTCCCCAAGGGACCAATCTCTGACAAATTGCAAATTCATGACCATGTAAATATTTCACTAACATGGCAGGGCTGATATGCACGGCGCATTGGCAGCCGTCTGGCACAGCCCTGGTACCAGCCTCGGGCCAGTCTTGACATTGTATAAAAAATAAATTCCCCATTAATCCACTTGGTTTAAACTTCCAGATGCTATATCCGTCTTTGACACGGTCGGCCAGGTGACTGCGCTCGGAAAAATGGGGGAAAAAAGGCTGAGGCAGAAATGACAGACGTTCACCTAGTGCACATTTCTTTTGTTTGGGCCTTTGCAGTGGAGTCTGGGACTTATTTAGGAGGCCAGTGTTTCCTTGGGCTGCTCTGAGCGCCTTATCTTACATATATATGGATGTATCAGGGCTTATGTAGGATATAGATACACAGTATATGGACAAAAGTCTGTGGACAGGTTGAACCCAGGTGTTTGTTTTGTCCCAGGGGTCTGGGATCCAAAACAATACTGACTAATGTAGAATAGAGTTTATATTGGATCAGTACCATGGCATTGGTTAGTTTGGTTTTAATGCCTCAGATGTGTTTTACTTAATTTCTCTCAACATTCAATATCCTAGAATTAGCATCTACATCTTCTGTCTTTGTATCTTTTGTGATATGAGTTAGAGATCGACCAGTTGTGGAGTTTTAAAGTGTAATATAGTGATAGTATGGAGCATTAAAACCCAACCAACAAACCCTCCAGTCCTGTGACAGTCTGAAACCACCAATACTGAGCTTCATTAGAACCTGGGTAAGTCAACAAACAACTCAGACTTATGAATATCAAGATGTGTGTTTAATGGAAAAATGTACAACTGAACTTCAGACCTGTTACTTTCACTCAAAGTGAATTCTCATATTGGATCGATTAATCCGTCCATTTTTATCACATTCTTTTACTTCAAGACCAAAGAGAGAAATGAATGAGACCAAAATTCACAAAAACATCTTTGTTTTAATCTTGTTCCTTATTATTTTCATCTTGTGACATATTATTGTATCATTTTCATAGTTTTTGCTGTATGTTCTACTTAATATTCCTGCATGGCCTTTCTTTTACATGTTGCATGACTTTGAGGAGGTTATTGCATCATATTTGTCCTTTACACCACTTCCTTCTCATCTCTTCTAACATCTGCCTTTTACATTTGACGTGGATTTTAACGAGGTCAACATTAAACGGTTCCATCTTAATTAGGACGATGGATTCACATTATATTGTTATGACAGTTCGTGCCCCAGTGGAAACACTGCTGTGACTCACTGGGAAAGTCGGTTCGATCACATGTCGCCGTTTTGACACAGTCTATTGCAGTGTACGTTTTTGTTGATGTCGTCTGTCCGTATCTGTCATGTCGGGGTCGTAGGTTACCACCAGGCCAACGGGCGCCGGCCTCTGATCAGCGGCCACGCCTTCTTATTACTTGTTAGGTCGCTGAGGAAAGACAGCTTTTTATTAGAACATTTCTCATGCATGGCTGCTAATGTGGTCATTTATTAAGGCTGAATGTGTATGGTAATGTGATGCCCGGTATAATCCATGTCATTTAGTTGACAATTAGGCTGCGGTCCCAATCAATGCTGCATTACAGAGATGATGATGTGCATCAGTGCTGGGGAACTCGGACGGTGACGCCACCAAGCCTGATTAAACCCAGGTCAAATCCACCCGTCCAGAATAAAGCCTCCAGGCAGGATATACACCTGATGTACAAAGAGGATTTGACTGTATTTACAGTTGATTTACTCACTTTTATTTACAAAGAGGCATGGGACATCAATGCATGTTCTTGGACACATAAGTCAGAAGAGAACTGGGAGAGAAAGCCTTTAAGTTTTTGGCTCCCACCTACAGAGGAACAACCTACAGAGGGAATGAAATGAAGGTTCTGAAGTCTTCAAATGCATTCAAAGACATTTTAAATGGATGTATTTGGGTCAGATCAAGGGAAAGCGAACATGTGCTAATGCTAATGGTTTGAAGCCTGCCAAAGACACTGGACCAGTAAACATTCAGTATGTGTCCACTGAAGACACACTGAAGACACCAGGACCATCCTCCTCAACAGGAAATTCAGATGTTTATAAGGTTAAGATCATGGGACTGAACACGAACAATTAAACAACAGTGTGAGCCAATCACATGCTGTATGACAAACATTTGAAATGATCAGTAAAGCTGTAAGAGAAATGTTTGAACCATGAAGCACAGTTGGAAGACTGATGCTTTGTTACTGTATATTGTTCACCATTTTGTCAACATTATGACCAAAGTATATTTGTTATTGTTATATTTACTTTTTATATGTAATAAATAAAAGTGATCAAGGATTTGTGAATTTTTATTCAGTATTTAAGTCCTCCATTAAATGTTGGCTGTCAGGCCTGTGGCTATGTGACCAAGGGGCCCGAAACACACTGTTTTAAGTATCTATCTATCTATACACTATCTATACACACACACACACGTCAGTTTTGTTGTACAGAAAACATGAAGACACCTAGGAGGCCTGTTATAACGACAGTCTTAAAAGGGTTAAAGTCAGTTCCTTCACTTCACTTCCCTGACAAAGCTGAACCCTCAGTAAAATGTTGAGAACTTAAGGAACTCTTGTGTAAACCACCCAACACTACTGACACCGTGGGGGTCTAATCTGGCCTCGGACGCTTTAACCCCGGGTATCGTCCGGACTGGAGCTAACCTTCGGCCTGTTACACCGGTGTTGACACTAACAGTAAAACCAGCTCAAAATGACTTTTCTAGAAGCATCCCGTCTCATCGACAAAACGACACGCTGCTTTTTTTGATGCATCAAGGCCACGGTGAAAGAAAACGGACCCAAACAACGCCCCGTTCACCCTTGACCCTCGCTTTAATCAACATGTTTTTACTTCTTTAACGAGCCTAAAGCCAACAGGAAAAAGTCTCTGCCCTATTTTGGGTTATGACTGATTGATCTTCAGGAACCATATTTCCCCTGGTTGAGACTGAAAGACTGACATAACAAGGTCAGAAGACGCCAAAGGGAGACTGAGATGTGCCAGTAGGTAGCTGCAAATATCAGGCAAGTAAAGTGCACCAGCAAAAAAAAAAAAAAAACCCACCACAAACATGTCAGACGACCTGCTGAGAAAACACACAACCCACAATGTTGCACAGCAGACGCACCACTTGGCTGACGCACATTAGTGACTAAAATATATTCTCAGCTTAGATGTTTTCTTCCAATATCATCTAATATCAATGTGTTATACAATCACGACTGCAACTAACAATTGATTTTATCATGGTTTAATGTAGGAGTTTGGTTTGTTCAACCCTGAAATGACAAAAATGTTTGGTTTACATCACTGAAAAGGAAAATAACCAGAATGTCGACATTTAACAACCATCGAAATGCATCTAAATGGTGCGTCACTGATCTAAACCACAAGGACATTGTGTCTCCTCAGATCTGCGTTTTCTCCATTCAATAATAACTCTAATAACTCCAATTATTGCGTTCATTTCGAGATAGTGTTAAGAAAACCAGTGTACACACAATGAGAAAAGAAAATGGACAAAATATTGAACACAATTAACACAGTGATGAACAAAACTAACCAAATAATCAAGTACAATAACAAAAAGGATCAAATAGTCAACAAAATATGGAGTTAATATGCTCATTTTGCAGCATTTTTCAGATTTTTTTGAAAGTTCTGAATCTCCAGATGCTATTTGGATGTGGCCAACAGTGTAGACGGTTCAGGAGCTATGGTCATTTTAATGCAAAACTGTGGCACCAGAGACACAATTGTCTTAAAGGGGTTAACCACTGTACTCTGAGGCAACCCCGTTTTATCCACATCTAAAACATTTATTTTTGCATTTTTATTTCAATGTCTGGTCAAAGTGAGTTAACACATGGCGGCAGATCAGTCAGACATCAAAGCTGAGCCTGGTCAAACACTTTCCTCCTCAGAAAACAATCCAACACATCAGTGAAATCAAACCTGGTTCCAGTGAGTTCAATCAAACCTACAGTCGACCGTCCCACTATGTAAAACTGCTTAGAACGCCGTAGTGCCTTTGAACTGACGTCCTTCTAGTGTGAAACACCTCTCCCCGAGGTTGAGGAACTGACAGATCGAGGCCAGCCTGTGATGACAGTAGCAAATTAAGATGTATTGCTTTTACCGAGGTGATGAAATCAGGACATCAGAGGGAGAAACGGAGAAACGGCTGCTGCTTTTACCGCCTGGACTTCCCCTCATGCTTCCTTTAACGCAGGGATGTCAAACCCGTGTTTTTCAGGGGCCAAATTCAGCCCAATTTGATGTGAAGTGGACCAAACCAGTAAAATAATAGTAACATAACCTCTAAATGATGACAACTCCAAATGTTTCTCTTTGTATTAGTGCAAAAAAAGCATTAAATTATAACAATATTTACATTTACAAATTATCCAAACCAAAAAGATGTGAATAACCTGAATAAAACAGAAATTTCTTAAGAAAAACAAGTGCAACTTTAACAATATTATGCCTCAGTTTATCATTTCTACATGTGCATTACAGATCAGATCTAAAAAAGCATAAAACATTTAGTAACAGGCAGAATGTTGTTAAAATTGCACTTAATTTTCTTTAGACATTTCAAGTTGTTCATATTGGTTTAGTTTATTCACATTTTATAAAAGATAATAATAATAACAGTTAAAGGATAGTTAATGTAAATATTAAATATACAATTTTTTTGTACTAAAACAAAGAGGAAAAAATTGGAGTCGTCATTATTTATAGGCATAATGTATTTTTTTTCTCATTAAACCAAAAAGAAAGTTCTGCATCATTATTATGATGATATTATTTTATTTGAGATCACGTTGGTCTGTATGTGGGACCTGAACTAAAACCAATACGACACCCTTGACTGTTAAAATCTTCAGTGTAATTTTTGCAAATTCATTTCCAGACCAGTGTTCTTATTCTGGAGCAGCTCTGAATGATTTACAGAGTTACACAAGAGAAGAAGTCATTTTTTCTGGGGTCCTTGTTTGGAACCTTTGGCGGGCCGGTTTTGGCCCGCAGGCCTCATGTTTGACACCCCTCTTTGGATCCATCCTTAAATGCTGTGCTTTTGCTTTTAGAATCATCACTATCATGGTGCTTTTAGCTTTATGTCTTTACAGGGTTAATCTTCTATTTCCACAAAAGTATTTTTTTCCTTTGTGTAGTTTCAGCGTCTTCAAAACCCTTCAGACCCTTAATATTTGATCCAAAGCCATTCTTCACATTTCCACACCTAAGTTTTTATCCTGGAGCTGTTATTAACTCTGAATGATTACAAAACTGATGAACTGGAAGAAATTGTATTTTCTGGGGTCCTTGTCTGGAACCTTTGGTGGGCCGCTTTTGGCCCGCGGGCCGCATGTTTGACACCCCTGCTTTAACAGACTAATCTGAGTACCTCTGGGGAGTTTGTTTTCCATCACCCCCCCATGTTGAATTTCCCGTGTACTTGTGTGTGCACAACACCACGGTCCCTCTATCTGTGGTTTTATTTGCTTTAAGCTCTCTCCAAGGTGTCCTGTTCATGGGGCACCATAAATTACTGGAGCTTAATCTTAAAACAAGTATGAAAAATATTTCCAGCCGGTGTCCGACTGTTTGTCCGGCTCCTAACCCTCTCCCACCGGCCTCTGTGAGCCTGCATACAGATTGCTCTTCCCCCCCCTCCTTGATCTGTGGCAGCCTGACAGCCTAATAAAACACATGTGGGCAGCGGTACCATTTTGGAAAACTATATCAAGGAGCTGCTGGGGATCCAGACCGACCGGCGGCGGCTTTGAGTGTGCTTTTATGTCGCTGCTGTTTGTTGATTTATTTGTTTGCCGTTGTTTTCTTCTCCTGAATCCGACTTTCTTACAGGAACGAGATTAGTCCTGGAAGTTTCTCATCGTCGCAACGGTACCGATGTGGAATAATAATCAGTGCAGACAAAACCGCATCAGAAACCTGTGAACTTTCCGTATTGGTTTGCATTTTTCACACCTCCGGTCACCGCCGACCACTTCAGTTCATTAACTGTAAAATTATTGTCTTTATCTCCGTCAGATGCGTATTTGTATGAACACACTGAGTCTGGACTTAATTAGCTGCTTTTCTTTTTGGCAGACGGCCATCAGGAATTGACGTCTACACACTATTTATTTTGCACATATGCATATTTTTGCACATACTGTAGATTTTATTCTGCATATATTTTGTTGTTGTTGCTTTGTCTTGTGCACTGTGTGGAACAGTGCTCCAATTTGGTTATACTGTGTACATAGTATGTTGGTGCAACGACAATAAAGATGTATTTTATTTTCTTTGTTTGGTTCATTATCAAAAAAAAAAATTTAACAAAAAATAATCTTAACCGTCTTAACCCAAAAAGATCCAGTACTACTTTTGTGGCAGTTTGCAAATGAATTTTTCACTCTAACCTTTCTTCAGTCATTTATCACCATTTATTATAATATTATCCTTTATATTTTGCAGTTTTCACTGTGTTTAATTTCCTATATTTAATTTAGATGTTCATGAAAACTCAGTAAATTCAAAGGTTACATAGTTTTGTAATGATGTGACGTTGAGGAAAGACCATTACAGGTTTAACCCCATACACTTATCAGTGGTATATTCAGTTTGTAACGCAATGACATTAAAGGTGACGTCCCTTCCTTCTTCAAAAAAAAAAAAAAAAACACATCACTTGCTGTTCTCCTGATCACGTTTCCATGGCAACACTGACTCGCCGCTGTCAGCCTCCCATTCTGTCTTTCTCTCTCAGCAGTTCCGAATTCTGGTTGTGTTTTTCATGCCTGCGATTACTGCACCATTCATCTTTTCATTATGTAACTGAGGGCCCAAGGCTGTTAGCATAGCGAATACATGGAGTTTAGCATACGAAGCGTAGACACACTTCTGTTCTGCATTTATTCAAATTCAGCCCGTGTCCGTTTTCAGTCATGCTTATGTGAACGTGTGCATCTCGTGCCTCCTTCTGTGGGGGTCAGTGGTCCAGGGGTTCAGACTCTCCAACTACAGTATTGTAAACCTTATAGCATCCAATTAGGAGCATGATTAAAGCACTACAGTCCTGATTTATTAAGCTTCAAAAGGTGAAATGTGCACAACGTTAAGTAACTATAACTGTATTTAATTTGGAAAAAATTCTATCCGTCTTGCTTAAGGCTCCAGTCTGTGAGGTGAAAACACCAGTGGTCATGTAGTTTTCTTCATGTGACATAAGGCAGGGTTTTTCCTACTATTATCAGACGTAGGCGCCGTATTCCAGCTGTTTTGAGCATCACTGAAGCCAAATTAATATCAAAACTAAACAGTGAGCTCACATCTAAAGGTTGTAAGTGGATGGCTTTAAACACGTTTTGTTTTAAGCTTTCTAGGGTCTTTTTTTTTTTTTCTTTTACAGATACAGTAATAATAATGGTCCAAAATGATGCGACTTAATATGTTTTTGATGAAAAGTGTAAAATATTCTTGAGGAAGGTGCTCCAAACCTCTCCAAACCAAACCCGTGACTTTAAAACTTCCTCAAACTTGTGAAAGATGCTGCAATACCCTAAAACCTAAGGGAAACCCTGCAATGTACTGAAATATTGTGCTTCACTGGAGTGAAACTTTGGTGCTTCACCAAGAGTTTTTTGTGCATTTCTAGAGCATACACAGTAGAAAGACTTCACCTCAGCTTGACAATTGTTGAAGGTCTTGTCCTGACGTTGTGGAAGCTGTTAATCTGTCCAAAGCGTAGTTTTTTGTTTGTTTTTTTTAGTATCACCACTTGACCAGTACTTTAAATGAAGTTAATCAGGCCTTATGTGCAGACAAGATGAACTATAATATTATACTTAACCCTTTAACCCCTGACGTGTCTGTGGTGACTGTTTTGAATGTATGATTTTAAATATTCATAAAAATTGCCCAAAAAGAAAAATTTCAAAATGTGCTGATAGAATAGACCTTGTTCTTTCCATAGACATCTGAGCATGCTCAGTGCACCCCCTGCTGCCTGTGGAATGGGGGGTAAAACCCAGAGCAGTGAGTGAGACCGACTCACTATAAAAACAGACAGTTTGGGCTTTTTTTGTTTTTACCGTTGTTTGCAGTGTTGTTGTGATTTTCCTTTATTTATTTTTTTATTTTTTTACAGTGTTTTTACCGAATTTTGACCGTGTTACTGCTTTTTGGAGTTCAACCAGGAGCCAAAAAGCAGCCGGACTAATTTAGAGAAAAAGAACCCCAAAACAAAAACTACTGGGCTGACAGTCAAATGTGTGCTGTTCAGTGTGTTCCAGTTCATGTTCAACATCCTAAATCTCTTACTGATGTACATTCTGAGTGCCTTATTTTTAAAAAAAAGTCAAACTTCAATTCCTCTCTGTCTTTTTCTGAAACCACTGAAGAAAAGGAACACAGACACATATTCACAGCTGCTTTTATGACACAAACAAACGACAACTCACAGCAGCACGTTTACCTGGAGTCATGTCTAAGGGGTTAAAGGGTTAACGCGGATGGAACTCAAGTGTGGAGCAGTTCTGACAGGTAAACTGAATGGCTAAAGGAATGGTATCCAGTTCACCTCAATAACACAAACATGCATCTACCGTTGACAACCATCAAATGTGCATTACTTCACCTGTATTATGCACAGACGCTAAATGAGCCATAATGTACAATAGATTTCACTAAATGACCTCCTTTGCCTGATGTGAAGCAACATTCAACTGGTGCATTCAAATGCATCTACACACACAGTCACTGGCCTCAGACACGTATTAGAAAGCTAGAGTCTAAGATGCATATATCCCGAGATGACAAATGCATAGTGCATAGCTGCAATTTCCATTTAGAAAGGGACTTTTAATATTTTACACTTGTATACTGAATACAAAATGAGTAAAACTTCCCAACTTCTTAAATCATTCACAAATAGAAATTTTACTTTAAGTTTCAGGGAATGTAGCTACAGACTTTCCCAGCGGCATTTCAGGGATGCACGAGATACAGAAAGTGTAGGAATTTGGAGTTCCTGAGGGAGTCCATGGATGCAGGCCCGGAGCACAGATTCTGTACGGCTTGAAGATGTTTGCAGCTCAAGAAGGCAAGAGTTTTTGCAAAGCACCAAAGCTGAAGAAACAAAAAAATGGTCTAATTTCTACACTACTATGGGTAGAAAAGAGGCCACGTTTTGTGTTGCCCATTTTCCAAATACTGCACTAATGTAGCCAACGATGACAGCAAGGAAACACTTCCACAAACCGAGGAAAACCCCAGTGACCATCAGATCTGCAAAAACCATTACATAATCATCTTAGGGCAATTATTGGAGCTAACCATTATGCTTGTGTCTATCAGTCTCCATTCAAGTGTATCAAAAGAGCTGGATTGACTGGTGCACTTTCAATGCCATCTCTTCTTCTATGGTTTAATGGCAGCAGAGCGGAGCATTCCAGACAGTATTGTAACTCTCACTATCAGCAGTTTCTTTGTATACTTAGGTTTTTTCATGCAGAATTTTTATTTGTTAAGCCTAAAAGTCAAACACAATTGACGTTCCAGAGTTCACTGCCTTTAAATACACTATTATAGAACAGAATAGACTTTATAGTCATTCTGTGTGTAATTAAATTAGCAGTGCTCTTCCAGTCCGTGCACCAATATGAATAAAAAAGTAGTACATGAGAGAATAGGAATAGGGCGAACATAAAATTACCAAAAGTAAAAAGTAAAGTAAAAATAAAATATAAAATTTTATTAAAAGTAAAAAGTAGAATAAAATAAGAATAAATATAAAAATATGAATAAACATAATATTAACAGTATGCATATCTATGAACAAATCTCTAAAAATGGTGCATTTATATTTGAATAAATATCGCATTGTTACTGGAAAAACTGCAGAGGATGATTGCACAAACTTATTGCACATAATTCACATTATTCAGGCTTATTCTGGTGGCAACTAAGGAAATAATTACAACTAAAATTTCATTCTGTTCCTGATTCTGCAAAACCACTTAGAAAAACACACAGATGCTGTGGTTTTATCGTCATCCTTTGTATATTTCCTAAATGACTGCACTGTCAACATGTCTGTACAACACAGTATTTATGATAAACAGGTGACAAAGACGTTGACTCAGAACCACACCTGCCGCTGCTGCTTAATTCATGAACAAGAAAAGCTACAGTTCTCATCCTGTCGAATCCATTCAGTTACAGACGGACAGGTGATAAATTAAAGGAAAACCCAGAATAAAAGAGCGGAGGAGCATAATGGATGCAGATGCTTCGCAGGTGCAGTGAACGGTACAAGTGAGTGATTAACATCCAGTCACGCCCTGTGGGACGGACGGTGCGACAACACTGAGCATGCCCAGTTGGTTCAGATTTTGGGCCACAGGAAAATGCACCTGGAGACATTTTTTGTGCATGTAAACGTATCCAATGGCTAAATAGACATATCGTTAGCCTCACAGCATAATAGCCTAAGTTATATTGTTTTCAGATTATAGCCAATAATGAAAAATTAAGCAGCAGTGTTAGGAGAGTAAAGTCACACAGATATCACAGTTTGGCCAAAACTATGACTTTTGTGTAATTATGCTATGAGGTTAACGACATGCATTTAGATCAATGAGAAAGACATCAGTAAACAGTAGGGATGGGAATGGAGAACCGCTACTGGAACACTGATGGAAATGCTGGGACCTGAAGATGGAAAATTAGAATAAACCTTTACTGTGTGGACATGTAACTCTGGAGATTACGGTTTAGTTTACAAATGTAGTGCAACATGGAAAAACAGCCAGTTAAATGCATAAACAATGGCCAAAAATGTAATAAAAACTGTGACTTCACTCTCTAGAAATGTAAAACGGACATGAAATGACGATGAATAATGAATAAGTCGCATTGAATGCTCTAATCAATGGAGACTCAGAGGAGGAGGAGGTCATGCTGCCTTCAGGGACCAACCAGAGACTCTGTAAATCTCGAAACTCACTGCTTCTACTTTATAGCCATGTACATTTAATAATATTTTTATACACTTATTGATGTATATTTATTTTAATTGTCATATTGATAATATTGTCTAGTACATGTTGTACAAATTGCTGTTGTTTTTATATTTTATATATATTTTGTAATTTTTTTACAAATATTATTTTTTGGGTTTTTTTTTTGTGGAGATATTAATAGAAATGTGCACTTCTACAGCCCACCTATCCATTTCATACTGTAACTCTGAGTTTCGTTTGGATAAAAAAATCTAAATTGTGACTCCCACAGACTCAATAAGTGATACTGATAATGGAACCAGATTCACTACATTCTTATTGATTCCCAGTCCTGGTAAACGGGTCGGTAAAACGTGGTGGACTGCTGCTCGGCTCAACAGCAGCTCCGCCCTGACACCATCAGCCTGTCGACAGTCACACACACAGTGACGTCACAGCAGGTTACGCTGCATGAACCCCCAGTACAACCATGAAGGCAGGTATGAGAGGTCACGGTGCGGTGGAGAGGCGCTGCCGTACGTCCGATGATCTTCCACCAGCGTGAGAACAGAACAGGCCTGGATGCTTGACCCCTTCAGTGACCGGATCAGTGGCTCTGTTCCGCTGAGGGGGAAGGGTCACTGCAAACCCAGCCGTCGGACACACTGGGAAATGTTCATCATCGAAGTTTTCAAACCAGATGGTGCAAGGACTGTTCAGACGAGGGTGCAGTTTATTTACACACATGTATGTCTTTAATGATCATATACTGTTAAGTACATATCTGTGTATATTTAGAGCTTTA
>JAPQRQ010000010.1:1385517-1395715 GCA_037367365.1 Apogon talboti
AAAACCTATTGAGTTGGATCAATGACAGTGGATTGACACACTGGGTTTATATATATATATATATATATATATATATATATATATAAACCCATGGGTTTATGTTCAGTTAATGATATCTTTTCTGAAAAAGTCACTTTTCCTTCAGTTTTGTCTGTTTCTAATATAATAACCCTCAACATAAATTTAATGAACATCTACATGATCTGTACACTAAATATAGGAAAATACCTGATTTTTACTGGAAAAAAAGGATAATATTACAATAAATAATGATAAATCACTGAAGAAAGGATAAATATATTTAAAAAAAATAATTTTTGGAACTGTCACCAAAGTAGCACTGGGTCTTCATGGGTTAAATCAAACCCGGATCTTCTCCTAACCCTAACCAATGCACTTTTGTTGTTCAAAGTCTAAAAACAACAATTTGGCGCCTGGAATTTTTATAGCTTCCATTGACCCCAATGAGTCCTTCAGTGATGGATTATTATGGGGTTTTATGTATCCATTGGTTAGTACAAACATCCAGGGGCACCGTTCTATCCACGGTCCGCCTCCGAGGGTCGTCAACCTGGCCTTAAAGCTCTTTGTCTTATGTGGCATTCATTGTAGATTATCTGCACACAATCCGCTGATGTGATGCGACTGTAATTACAGTTGCCAAATAATTTAGTATTCACACTTGCAGAGGCTCCGTTCAATAGGTCCCCTCGGAATAAATGACAACAAAGCAATGGGCAATTATAATAGAAAAATTGGTTTGTAAGATAGCATCGAGTTGACTGTGAAGGGGAAGGAAGTCCATTGTCTTCTCATGAGGACGACGGCGCGGTCGTGGCAGTAAAAGTATATGTGTGAGCGCCGCAGAGGGCAGTGTTTTCTTCACCAAGCCAAGGTTCATGGCAACGCTATTACAGAAGTTGTTGTTTATCTTTGGCAGCGCTATCCCTCTGCAGAAATAACTGTGATTTAATTCTGTGAGAAAACAAGGACTTTCTCTGTTTAGTTCTCCATCTCCAACAACCTCCAACACCAATACGGTTGTCCTCCCTGTTGGATGATCTGCTTATTGACCTTGTGAAACAAAAAAAAAAGAAAGAAAGAAATCACAGTAAAAGAAAGAGACTGCTCAGAGCAAGGTTAGAACAATGAATTCATTTTTACCCCAGAAGCCGACTACTTTGCATAGAAATCATTCTGTTTAAAGCCATAGTTGTCCTAATGAGGATTACACACAATGAATTAAACATGCTAGTATTTGTAATTCATGAAAATACATATTTCCTCATTAAGTTACACACAGAGCGAGGTGTTACAGCATGTGACAAAAGGGAATGTTAAAACACTGATTTGACAATCCCTTATTTCCCCCCAGATGTGCTGAGAAATCATCTAAAGCAGTGCAAGCTCCAAAAGCATTTGAATGTGGACTAATTACATATCACTGACAGCAGGGGATGTATAAGTGAACGCTGGGTTCATTCACAAGCCTGTCTTTCTTTCTGTCTCTGAAAGTGATGTTCCTTAAGCGTAAAATTGCTAATGACGATCATGGTGATGTTGATGAAGATAAAGCAGCGGTTCACGGTGGAAACCAGCACAAACTGCATCACATGGGATGGAAAGGGCCTGTTGGGTTTAACAAAACCAAACTGCGCTAGGTGAGCAGCTTAACATGCCTCCGACGGGCGTCGTATTCAACATGGGCACATTGTGTGTCAGTAGAAGCAGAATCAAAGAACCAGAGTGTAGAAGACCGCCTCAGACTCAATGTTCATCTGAAGGACGGAAAACAAGTGGAAAAATACGGCAAACTAAGGGAAAATACGGCAAACGAGAATAAAAACATCATACGGCTACATTACTGTCTTTTATAGTCCATATTAATCTTTCATCCGTCAACATGATGTGTCCAGTCCTTCTCATACCACTGTTTTAAAATATGAATTTGAATAAAAATAAAAATGCCCAGTAAGTGTTGTCAGTCATTTATTTTTTATATGTACGTCTATGTAAGTGTTTTTCCACTGATAGGACAATGCATTTAGAGCAGGGGTGGAGGCAGGGCGGCGAGATCCAATGGCATTAAAAACACTGAAAATGAACGGCTAAAACATGTTGGGTATTGACCACCACTGTCCTGTATCAAAGGCTGGGGGCGTTACCCACTGAGCCATCCGACCAATAGCACGCAGCGTAGCAGTATTACCCACAGACCTGCTCTCTGATCGCATTTCTGAGGAAGGTTGTGGTTGTGTTTGGGATGTGACGTTTACTCCTGTGGGTGGTGCTTGGCGCAGCTCTCCTGTCTCTTCCATTGGGGGGGATCCACTGTGTATGCGCCATTTACAACAACAGTGTACTGTGGTGCAGGAGAGCCTGGGGCGCACATTTATTTATTTTTATTTGTAAACTCCACTTGAATGCAGAGTATACACGCCGCTCACAGGCTGTGTCATGTATACCTCGTTTATTGAAATATGACTGTTTTTCATAAAATGATTTTATGTGGTCTCTATTGTCTTCTTCTTCATGTGAGACAGGTGGAGCGTCCCCCTAGCGCCCTCTGTTGACGAGCCGCCACTTGGTGGGAAGTGTAATTTTTCATACAAGTACAACCGAGCACACTGTGAATGAGCACTGTGGCATTTTCTTCAGCTAAATGGACATAAAAAAAATAAAAAATAAGACATCAGGTGGATGTTGTATTTCCTTCCACTCCCACAGATCAGAGTGGCTAATGCTGCCACCTTTGTGCTGAATTTCCCTTCAGATTGCCTGGGTTGTGAAAAACCTACCCAGCTATAAATGATGATAATCAACACTGATTATGTTTTTTTCCTTTTGGGACAAAATCCTGCTCCGGTTTCGTTCACAGTTTCTTCTGCTTCGACCCGGCTCTAATGGCTGTTTTCCTTTTCCAAGTGTGTCTGACGTACCCAGCAGGCCTCAGTGTTCCGCAGGTCAACAAGGGTCTCTGTTTGTGTGTTTCCAGAGAGGAGTTGATGATCAGCTCGTCCTTCGACTCTCTGGAGGTTCTCCTGGACTCGTTCGGTCCCGTCAGAGACTGCACCAAAGACAACGGAGGCTGCAGCCGCAACTTCCGCTGCATATCCGACCGAAAGCTGGACTCCACCGGCTGCGTGGTGAGTGGAGCGTCCAAAACATGATATCTGCACAACTTTGATGTCCGAACGGTGCTTATTCATTTTATACAGATACAGAATTCATGAACCTGGTAAAAAAAAAGCATTCATTTACAAAAATAAAAAGTCAAGTTAAACAGAGGTTAGATAAATAAAACAACCCAAAGTTTAAGTGGTTCATCCTCTGGAGACCATGAGCACTTGTATAAATGTTCATTTCTACAAATATTTGCTGAGATATCACTGACATTTCACTCCTCATGACAGTATCCACTAACACGTATAATAAATGTACTGTACAACATTAGACTACACACATTAACCAGTAAAGAGCTAATGTCGTTAGCCTCGTAGCATAATTGCCTAAGTGATATTTTGGACCAAACTGTGATATTTGCTTAGACTGCTGCTTCATTTTACACGGATATCACAATAATATGACTTATGGAATTATGCTGTGAGGCTAACCACATGCTACAGCGGAGCGGCGTGACCTTTCCATCCGCTTTATGCACAAAACACATTCACAGTGTTTTGACCATTACGATCTGCACGCATCGTACACACATGGTAGCATCTTCCTTATGTCCACTGATGATATAGGTGGACATGATTCTGGAGGTCTGATACACACTTGTGTGGCCTCTCCAGTTGTGAGTGTTCTGTTGTGGCTATCGGTGTTTACGTCCATCCACCTGGATAAATATTTATGAGCTTTTATGAACAGGCTGAGATGACCCGTATCAAGGACGGGCAGCCAACCTGTCGTCTGTAATGTGTCTGAGTGGACAGTTTGACTTCCCCTCTTGTCTGATATGCCTCTTAGGCAGACTCAACACACTCATTACCTCCAGGTGGTGCTTAGCAACCAGGAAATGTAGCAGCTAGGTTTGTTTTCTCCTCCATCTGTTGGGGACTCTAGCAATACCGTTCTTGTTATTTGCAGAATCTTAGCGCCGTCTGCTAGTGTTTTGCTTCTCCTAAATCCCCACCTCTATTGGTAAGCTGTCAGCCAGCCCCACACCTCCACCCCCACTCCCCCTAACAATTTAATTTCTTTTCAAGTACTTTGATGCACTTGAGTAGAGCCTTTCAGGTGGGCTAGGGAAATGCTATTTATGCAATTCACTGTGCTATGTCTTGTTTTTTTTTTTTTCTTAAAATGCATCTCAAGGAGAGAGCAGCAGCTTGTGGGATGTTTATAGATGTTTCATTTAAAATATGCAGTACTGAGCATAAGTCCTGGATCAGCATCAGGCATCATTTAGAGTGACCAGTTTTCTCTGCTTTTAGCTCCGTTTGGTTCACCACCTTTTTTTTTTTCTCTAGAAAACTGCTGCATGATCAACCATATGCATCTAGTAATTTGCAACTAGTTAGTGAAGATAGCCACTATAATTAAATAATCTGTTCCTATAAATTGGTGAAGATCAAGTTAGGAAAGACAACCGATTAATCTGGTCTTACTTTATGTATGTCACATGTTAAATAGACGACTGTTAGCTAAGAGTGTTTTCAGGATATATGTGTAAAAGTCTGAGTCCAACATTGTATTTGTTGGTTTAGTGAAGTTCTAATGACCACACATGCATTTGTCAGTCTCTGTGTTAAATCTGATCTATATGGAGTATGTACAGCTGGAAAAACCAAACATTCAAGGAAGAGCAGCCTCTATAAACCCACGTGGTTGTTTTTAATGTGACACAGAAGCACAAACAGGTAGTAAATGGAATTTACCTGAAAGCAGCCCTCTTACCCAAAATTTAGCTCCATTATGTCAGTTTCGAGTCAATGTGTTGTTAGAGGAAATAGTCACATAACAGTCCTGAGGTCAGACCGCGGTTTGAGGAAAGATGGAAGAGGAAACAAGACGGATCCAACAGTGTGTTCTGGTCAAAAACCTGCTGTTATGGACATTTAAGAAGGATAGAAAAGAAGTACGTACAGCAGTCAATTTAGTGTGACCTCCCTTTGCACTTAACATGTCTTTAACCCTTTTGTTCAGACAGTATGAGATTCATGGCATTAATTTTCTGATGTTTTATACCAGGTTTCATTCAACACACGTCAGATGTTTGTAAGTGTTTGTGCCGAGGTCTCTTTACTCTCCTGACACCACTGCGTCATTTTATGCAGATATAGAAGTCACTGCCCTGGTAGAAAAAATAAATAAACAAATAAAAAATTCTTCATTTACAAAAATTAAAAGTCAAGTTAAGCAGAGGTTAAATAAATAAATTACTTTAAGCAGGTCCATCCTCTGTGACTCGTACAAATGTCCTTTCCTACTAATATTTGCTGAGGTATCACTGACATAATTGCGATAATATCCACTAGCAGGGATAATAAATGTACATGTGCAACATTAGACTGCACAAACTAACCAGTAAAGAGCAAATATGTGACTAATGCGCATGTTGATAAGGAGCTACTTAATGATTAATACCTGTATCTTAACAGTGTCATTGATCCGCCCACAGTGTTTCCTCTGCTCACATTCCTGTCTGATGTCTGATCTTTAAGTGCTCCTTCAACATTTATTGTCTATAAGTTGTTGCTGAATGCTGCCTACTAGTACTTTAGTCTCACACATGCATCAACAGCGACCTTGTTTATCAGGTTTTAGGCCTCTAAACATGCTGCTCAGGAGTAATTAGATCTTATAACGAATGCATTATCGCTCCTTAAAAGCACAGTTTCACGTCACAGAATCTGTCCGAAATCACTGTTACATGTCAGTGCAGGAGTTTGGGAACGTGGGAATAACATCTGCTGTCTGAAATTGCTTTATTTGGAGCATAAAAAGATTTCAATAAGTTGCAACAACATTGCACTGAAGTGTTTAGAGACACCAATATCCATCCAATTTCCGTCTCCTACCCAGAGATGACTGAGTGGAGGTTCCCCGCCCCAGCTTTGAAGTCTCATGAGGTTTTCATTATGTTTTAGACTTAGTTTGTACTTTTTTTTCCTCCCTGCTCTTACCTCCTGTGGGAAAGCACAAAAAGAGTCGCTGTTTTTTGGTGCAGTATTCTTACACATAATTACTGGATGCATTTAACTAAAAGCTTTAATCCGCCAGCATCTAGAAAGCGGCTCCTTTATGTTGCAGTGTGTTGCAAATCCTTGCCAAAAGCATCAGAAAACAAATCCAATTTCATTTCTCTGAAATTAGTCTCACATGGATCCAAAAAGAAAGTGAAAAGATTTTCTTGCCAGCGCTTTGAGGTGCCATGAGACTTTCCTTTTGTATTGTATTAATTATTTATTGTCCTGTTATATATACCCAGGCCTGTGAGCACCTTGAGGAATACTGTGATATAGTTTTTAAGAATATTTGCAATAAAAAAAACAAAGTGAACGTCTGTACTCACGGCCCTTTTTTTTTTTTGTTAATGTTCTGTTTTCCTTGATTTGTGAATGTCCGCTGTGTTCACTGCGACTATAAATGAAACAGAGAATCATGGGTACTAATATTAACTCCATGATTCCGTGTTTTACTGAGCTTGTGACTTTTCTAATGGCCTTGGGATTTTTCTGTACCAATTTTTTTAATAATCTGATATTAGAGTCACATGCAGTTCTATGACTGTTTTATATGACAGGTTTTTTTTCTTTTTTTTTTTTACCATAGTGCCTTGAGAGATGTAGGAGTGTGACATTTTAATCAAAATGAAATGACTGTTTTAATGTGGAAAATATGCTTATGTGCTCCAATGGGTGACGTAAAAATGGTGCTGTTCTGCTGATTATTTTAGAGAACTGAAGCTTCACAGAGCAGGATTTTTTGGTGGTGATTTTTTGCACGTGACGCAGATCTGTTTGGTTTTTCATGGAATTTGATCATTTCATTTGTGATCTGTGTGTGGTCCTGAATCTGATACAGATCTGTGACGTCAGTCTGGAAACACCGTCATCACCCACAACGTTGATTCACCGGTAAAACCCATGGAGTTTTATTCTAGACACTTGTTTTTATAGTAAATAATAAATGAAATGAAGGAAAATAGACAAAAATGTCACAATATAATAATAATGTGAACAAAATAAGCAAGAAATGAATGAAAAAGAAATAACATGAAATAAGCAACAAAATCAAGTAAACAGCCAAGAAAATACCCCAAAAACATCAAAGTAACCAATAAAATGAACAAAAATGAATAATAAATCCAAAAAAATAATAAGTAACATGAATAAAATAATCACAAACTGAACAAAATCGGAAGAAAAAACATTAAAATAGTTAAGAAAATGGACAAAAATAAAATGAAATAAAATGGACAAAAACAAATGCAAAAATGTAGAAAATAATAAATAACATGGAGGAAAAAACCAAAATAACATATTGACCCTTTTTGAGCAGTCAAACAGATAAATCTGAATTGAGAACAGGTTGAAATAGTGCATCAGAGCGACCTGGAACCCGACGGCAGCGCGTTCCCCTTCCGTCCAGGTGGATTTCTGTTGGATCAAACAGAACAGACCTTGATTATCACTGAGCATGTGGAACCGAATGATCTGACTGTTCTCCCCAACACCAACATCACATTCATCCAAGACTGATGATTTGATCTGGTTATCTGTCAGCTCCGTAATATTTCCAGCCCATAATAAGCTTAAAACACACCATTAGTCGGTCTAAAACACCAGAGTGCCAGCGTTAAATAAATTACATTTGTTTCCAAGCGGCAGCAAACTTAATACTTTATATTAGTTTAGGATTATTCTATGTGTGTCTGAAATGACTCTGAGGCTTTATGCGGTTATCTCCTAAATGGACGGTAAATAATAGATTTTTTGATTGGATAAATAAAAACGGTCTGCGGTAAAAAGAAAGCAAATACAATATGTGATGGTTTCCTTCTCCTGAACAGAGAGGGTTGGGAGTTGTGGTTTTGTGCTCAGCTGCTCATGAATCATCTCCATGAACCACGGGGCCATTTGTCTTCTCGTCTGCGACGCCTCCTATTGCATTAATAATAAATATCATCTCTGAGATACGGTATATTGAGTAATAAACAGTCGTAGACGGTGGGACGCAGGCGGCGGCCTCAGTAAATCTGTGGGCATGGCGGTTCCCAGACCCGCTGATCTCGTCCCCGTCCTCCGCTGCTTCTGTCTCTGGGGCTGCTTTCATTTGCAGTCGGTCCCAGGCGCTGCAGATGCTGCCTCCGTAAATCAGACGCTAATTACACACAGATTGCGAGCACAAATTAAATGGAAAAGGCAGCACAAATTTGCCCTGCACTTTTATTTATGTAAATCTGGCCTGAGTGTACACAACTATTAAGCACAAAGCAGACTTAGTTAAGAACGGAGCAGCAGAGTTAAGGGTGGGTGGAACTTTAAAGTGGTGCCGTCTCGGTCTTCAGCTGAACATCCAGAGTGTTTGTCCCTGTGTGGACCAGTGTTGCCAATTCGCCTCAATGTCCCACCGCTGCTGTAATGAGGTGAAGCTCAACACTGCGTGTGGATGAACATACCGTTAGCCTGCTAGCATAATTGCCTGAGTCATATTTTTTTCAGGACATAGTCAATGATGAAAAATGAAGCAGCAGTGTTAGCAGAGTAAAGTTACGCAGATATCACGATTAAAAAATATGACTTAGGCGATTATGCTGAGAGGCTAATGACACGTTACCTGGACATCCATGACCTCTGACCCCCAAGGATCAACGCCCTGTTTCTGTAACGGTGGGATGAATTTCATGACTTTCTACTGATTTTTGTTTTGTTTGGATAGCTGACTGGAGGAAATGGTCAATAGTAACATCAGTAAAATAAACTACATACCTGAGAAAGGAAATCAGAATTAAAATCTGAATACTTTATCAATTCCAGGGGTTGCAATGGCTCCGTTGAGGTATAATGAAACATAGCAGGAAATAAATTATCATACAACAAAAAATAAAATGATATCTATCTGTCTATCTGTCTGTCTGTCTGTCTATGTTACACTCTATTAAAAGGCAATTAGAACAGCAATTTGTACAAATTGTACAAGACATATACAGTATTATCAATATGATAATTAAATAAATATACATAAATAACTGTTTTGACAATTATGGCTAATGCTACTAATTTACATCATATTTACTGCAGGTGCTATATCCTCCTGAGACCCAAGACAGTAAAAGTTTTGGGTTTTTACATTCAATAATGTATAATGTATTCATTTTCAGATAATTTTTTTTAATTTTTATTTATTTAAAGCTGTGAAACTCTTGTCCCCTACCATAAACAAAAATGCCTTGCTGGGTTATTAACCCCGCAAACTCCACTTAATTTAGGATCTGAGTCACAGCAACAACACAATTTCTTTTTTTTTAATAGTTGTATATGAATTCAGGTGTTAAGGGGTTAAAGTGGATTGATCTCTGTATTTAGTTGAGTAGTCATCGTGTTTGTAATCATTTTACATTTCTTGTCTTCTGAAAAGCAGCGTCTCATCGATCTTTATTTGAACAGACTCCAGTTGGAAGGAGATGTGTGGTGGTTATTGGACTTTGTAACTCCTGATCTCCATCCTGTCCGTCAGCGCACAGCGCCGCTCCCAGCTGCCGTTGCATATATTACTGTGTGTTTTAGTAATTATCTCGTGACTGTCGAGATTATAAATGAGCCTCTCATCCGTCTAATCAGGGTGGTAAACTGGCTGGGCCCCAGCGCTCTGATTCCACCCTAATCAATTAACACCTTGTCTGCGTCTGCGCTGCCACTGGCTGTCCTGCTACGGTTAATATTTAGAGTCGACGGCCGCCGCCGCCGTTGTGCGATGACCGTCTCCGATATATTGCACTCCTGGGAAGAGGCGGTGTGTGGCACCTGTGGAAGTGAGAGCGTAATAATCACAGGATGATTGTGAGATTAATTAGCTCCGTCTTGTCACTTATCTCGCCTGCGAAACTGTGGAAAACAAGGATGTTGTTGACAGTGCAGAATAGGTCGGATGTGTCCATACGACTGCAGAGTGTGTGTGTGTGTGTGTGTGTGTGTGTGTGTGTGTGTGTGTGTGTGTGTGTGAGTGTGTGTGAGTGTGTGTGAGTGTG
>JAPQRQ010000010.1:1414108-1424956 GCA_037367365.1 Apogon talboti
CACACAGTAAAACAAAAGCACTGAAGAACAGGAACACAGACACATACTGACAGCAGCTTTAATGAACCTGGAACAGATGCACATTCACAGCAGTTTCACTGGAATCATGTTTCAGGGGTTAAAGGGTTAAAGGGTTAAAGGGTTAAAGGTGGTTAATCTGAGCGAGTTAAAGCCAAATCCTTCTTTCTGTTCAAATCTTCCATTGACATTAAATGCACGTCTCTGCAGCAGTAGTTTAGAGCGCAGACAGAGGGTCTATTTGTCTATTTGATCTTCATCGTTTGCATCCTCTTCTCTCTGTCGTCATGCAAATATGATGAAACATATTAACACAGATGGATGGATAAGACAGGACGGATGTCGGAACACAGAGAATAATGTATTTGACTTCATTTCCTGTGTCTCAGTCTTCGTCTTCGTCCTGTCACGTACCGCAGAGCTCAGTACCTGCAGCGAGGCCGAGGCGTTCTGACAGCGCCTGCCGATCAATGTTTGCACAATGAGATAACGGCGTAGAGGTATTTAGTCGAGGAACGCTTCATCTGAGGATCGCGACACTGCAAACAACAGTAAAAACAAAAAATGACAAGGAAAACGGTGTAAAAAAAACAAAAAAACAAAAAACCAGCCCAAACGGTCTGTTTTCATAGTGAGTCGGTCTCACTGCTCGGTGTTTTACCCCCATTACACAGGTGGCAGGGTGTGCACTGAGCATGCTCAGACGTCTATGGAAAGAACAAGGTCTATTCTATCAGTACGGTTTGAAACTTTTCTTATTGAGTAAACGGTCGAATTTTTAAGAATATGTCAAATAAATCCTACATTCAGAACGCTCACCACAGACACATCAGGGGTTAAAGGGTTAACAAAAAACACCTGAATTCAACGTGTCCCAATATTTTCGTCCATATCGTGTATTTCACCCCTTCTTCTTGTTCTAGTTCTTTTTCCTCCCACTTCCCACTTTAGCTCATCATATTTCAACAGCCACCGGGGGGGGCTGATTTTTACATCTGATAGCGAAGCCCCCATCGCTCATCCACACTGCGCTCTCTTGTCTCTCACTTCAGTGGCCTCCTAATTTAATTTTAGAGCAGAAGTAAGAGCGAGTGGAGCGTGAGTGCTGAGATATTAATACTGCTTCTCCTGGAAATGATAATGATAAACTGCCATTGCACTTGTACTTTCCAATATTTGCAGAGGATCCAGCGAGCACACGGTCAATGGATCCCATCAGACGCGCTTTCACGTGCACTTTACGCGCCGTCTTATTAAGCCTCGGTTTGTGTTGGGTAAACGGTGTCTCAACCAAAACACTGGCCCTGGTTTTGACAGTAGTTTAGCAGAATCCCATCACTGTAGGCGGAATGTGTCCGCGGCGCTCAGGCCTGTCCCAGGACACCGTCTCCCCTGAGGAGCCTCCCAGACGCCCTGAGCCGTCCACTGTCACTGAAGGAGGAGGAACCTGCAGCTGGAACCTCCAGACGTGTCCCTGGGAAGCAGCAGAGGTGGAACTCCAGCGCTCCACTACTCATAATGTTCAGTTTTGCTCTGTCTCTTAGGGGATATTCACCTCCACCAAACTGGAAACACAAAAGAACTGTCAACAACAGGGATGAATATGAGTCAAATGAAATGAAAGTAAACTGATTTGGTCATAGTCAGAGTCATCTTTATTATTTATAATTATGTTAAATATCTGGTTGGTCATTGGCAGATGTTTAGTGTTTATTAGTGTTTTTTACTGTGTTCATATCTAGAACCAAAGCCACTGTAATATATATATATATATATATATAAATAAATAAATAAATAATGCACTAAACTAATATAGAAATATTGAAAAAATAAAGAAAACTATAAAGCTGAATAAATATAAATATAGATTAAATATATTCATTCTTTTTCATTCTTTCTTTCTTTTCTATTCTTTTTTTCTTTTCTTTTTCTTCTGCACAAACACTCATGACAAATGTCACATCATTTTATATTACGATAAATATCATTGAAATAAATATAAGGGTGTTTTTCTTTACAGTGTCATTTTTACTCAGTTTAATTTCACTAAACATTGATTTCTTTTGGTCATAATTTCTTTAAATGTAATTATAAGAGTTTTCAGAATCAATAATATATATTTTTTTTCTGCCAAATTCACATCTCATATATTCAAAGTCATTATTATTAAGGGCTGTTGCTGAAAAATTGGACATTCTCATGATCAAGTCCTAATAAATGCCTCAGATGTACCAACATGTCAGAAAAACTACTATTTTCTCTTCATATAGATATTAATTCCTGTTAAGTGCTAATTATCAGCCTCTGACGGGGACAGCTGATGTACAGATGTTGTAATCATGTCTCTAAACACTGGCCTGTTAAACATATGGTTGAGCTTTTCCTGTAAACAACACAAACACAACCATATGCAAATCATCAGTCTGTGTGTACGAAGTGGGAGGGGAAACATATGTACCACCCAAGGCTTTTAAGTACCTGTGCAGGAGCCCACATGCATATACGATGGAAGGACACCATGACGCAAATACGACGAGATGAGACAAAAGACAAAAGGTGCCAGACGCTAAACCAGGTGGACTGCAGTCAAAAGCAGAAAGAATTATTCCAGATTTCTACATGTATATACTTTAAATTATCATTGTAAGGCAGCGTCTGCACAATCCACTTCCTCCAGGTGTGTTCGGTGACACTGGGCCATAAATGTCATCTTTATTTTGCAGCATGTTGTGATTCAAGTAGGGAAACAGGAATTCTACCCCCTTCTGTGGACGTTAGTTAACCCCAGGTGTTTTCAGACAGGCACAGGTTTAACCCTTTATAGTTCACTGGTAGAAATACTCTGTCAACATTAGTGTGTTATCGGAGGACAGAACAAGACTGTATTACTTTTGTTTTTTATTGTCATGTAGAAAATCAAGGTCAATGAAGTTACCGTATTTGGTTCCTTGCCCATATGTGGCAAAAATAAATAAATCAACAAAAAAATGTTAAAAATCCAAGAACTACATATAAAAAATACAAGAAAACTTAAGGTGAAAGGAACATGTATTTTAGAACCTTAGACCAACATCAGTGCTGATCCAGACCCCTGTCCACATCCACATTAAATAAATAGATAAAATAACAACAAGTGGTGTCATGCAAAATATAAACAATGTCTAATAATAATAATAATAATAATAATAATACAACTCTAGTGGAGCTGCAGTATGTCAGACAGATGTTGCACATTAGTCTTATAGTGGTCAGGACAAAAATCCATGAACTACTACAGGCTTGTGTTTTATCCACAGTTCACCTTTTAGACTTCATGTTTTCTTATTTGAAACATCTGCTCAGGGATTAGGAGTCGTCGATGTTCTGATCAGACACGTGTAAAAGCCATATAAATCAGAAGCAGCAGCAGTACATTTTGTTGGGTGCAGTGCAGTGTAAATGTGGATCCAGTATTGGGTAGATGGACTAAAATATACATTAATCAGTGGTTGGAAGTTGTTCTCAGTGCTCTAGAGTAATAAAAGATATAGTAGGGTTTTCCTTTTCCTGCAGACCCTGCAAGACTGTACCACTGCCTTAGATGAAATATATATAATATATAGAAGAAAATGAATTTAATAGTGTAGCAGAAAATGCTAACTAAAAGCAAATATTCCCATTTTTTCCGCCTCTACCCCCCAGCGTTCAGCTCAGCCATCCATTCTCTGGACGGGGCGACGCAGCGCAGCGACTTCGTCTCCATCCTCAGGGAGTTTGGGAACCACTACGTTCAGGAGGCGGTGTACGGCTTCCAGGAGTCCTGTACCATCTGGTACCCCAACAAACAGGTCCAGAGGCAGCTGTGGCTGGAGTACCAGGACATTAGCAAAGGTAGGACACGCTCCGCTCAAACTCTGCGTTTCATTGGTTTATGTTTTAAGGCGGTTAGCGCTGATTATTGGCCCGAGTGTCAGAGGTGAAACAGCACACGGACCAGCGCCCTCAGAACCTGCGTTTGTGTTTGATCAGTCACTGTTGCACCGACACACTGAGGCTCATGATGGAAGGATTAGTTTAGTTTATTAGTTTATTAGTTTATGTGGCAGGGACCGTGTACAGAAAACATTAAACACAGTCGTGTTGGCGTTTTCCAGATTGGAAGCTTTAAGAGCCGAATCAGAGGACCAACAGCTTCTGTCTGCGCTCAGATGGTTTCTCCTCAGATCATGTACAGTACAGCCTCTGCAGAGGGTCCGGTTCAACCACAGGAGGATGGAACTGAACATGTGTTTTCCAAACCACTCCACCTGTAGGCTGGGCTTCAGCAGCGTCATCTGGGCCCACCTCCAACAGGTGTGGACCCAACTGAAGCTTCCAGAGGTCACCCTTCTGGCCAGGTCAAAGGTCATCCTCCTGGTCACAGACAGAATCCTAACTAACAGATGTTCCTGTTGTTAAGAACTTCTTCACTAACAAGTTTAACTGAAGTAATCCGATTGAAGGCCTCAGTAAACGATAGGGAAATAATACTTCTACTGACAATAATGAGAAACAACAATGAAATGATCCTGAAATGATCCTTCAGTAGAGATGCTCCGCACCAGATCATAGCATACTCGCTAATTTCCATCTGTAGTCCCTGTAGCCGGCAGGAAGGAAATTAAAAAGAAAAACAACACACTTAAAAGAAGTCACATACAGTTTTTTGTTGACACGCAGACAGACGGCGCCAAAAATAACCACCCAAACTCCACTCCGACCTGTGAAACCACGGTGAGTCCGTCACACTGACCCCTGATTCTGTCATAACTGCTGTTCAAGGCTCAGTGTCCTGCATTTCCTGTTGTCCACAGATCCTTAAAAAGCTTTGAATGCGGGTTTCTGAAATTAATTGGTTTCTGGGTAATCCATTAAAGACAAAAACAACAGAAGAAGAATCTACACATCAGTGTAGTTCCTGTTTTCAGGTTTAGTTCAGTCATAACAGCCGAGGCAGAGGCGCTTCTATTTGGACTTTGAACAAACGTACACAGACATACCAGGGAAATACCCAGAATCCCTTGGTGTTTCAAGACATGTGATCCACCTCCTTAAATAAATAAATAAAGTCACCACACAGTATTTTTGTCTAATTTTCTATTTACAATTTTCTCTAGAGATCCTTAATTAGACTAATACTGTGCTCTGATGAAATATATTCTCCTCTATATTCTCCTTTTCTTGTATATATTATGTGATATACTATATATTTAATGACATTACTTTGCAGAGACACATTGTCTGCCTGTTATAACCCATTTAAAGAGGATGACTCCTTGTTCCAGCTGTATGAGCGCCGCAGCTCCTGTTTGTTTCCTCCATCAGACTCATTCCCTGATCATTCCGGTTTGTCCGTCTTTGTCAGTAGGTTAATGTAAAAACTACTGTTCTGATTCTTCTGAAACTTGGTCAAAAGATAGAATATGGGCCAAGGACGGAGCCCTTAAATTCTGGAGCAGATCTGTTTAACAAGAAGGCACGAGGCAGGAGTTGTTTTTTGGAGAACCTCGGGCTAATGAGAACATAGAACGGCAACATTCGGTGAAATTAGAATAAATAGACTGTTCTCAGAAGAGCTGCTGACCCACATCTGCTGCACATTTAGAATATTTAATGCCATTTACCCTTTATAATGTGTATAAGCTGTATTTATGTCCATATAAACAGATACACACAGTAGATTCTGAATGTATATGAGTCTGAATCACTGTGTTATCTTATGCCTGTTCAGGGGTTTAAACTAATTACATCCTGTGACCTTGAACTTTGACCTTTTCACTCCATAATTAATGACTTTCCAGGGTGAATCGTGGTCAACATTAATGCAGAGTTTGTCATCTTGGCTCCATTTGTTAGCGAGTGCATGATATCTAATCACAAACATACATGCAGAACGACGGCGCTGAAAACTAAGACCTGTGTAACCATGGTAACTCAGTTAAACTAACCAGTGATTCTGTTGTAATCTGTAATAAAGGATCAGTGTCTTATATTTCAGGGATCCTTAAAATGCACATATCCTGATTGTGTGTTTAATATAATTGAGTGTATTTTAGCTTTTGTGTGTGTGTGTGTGTGTTTTAGTGTATTTTTTGCCATGGTGGTGGTGTATAATAACTCCAATCATTCATGGGTGGAGGGGTTCAGCAGCAGAAACATTCGTCATGGACACACGGAAGTGTAATGTTACTGGTTAGAACTGGTTTAACAGAATAACTATGAGGCCTGTCAGACTGTCACTGATGTGAATGGAAGCTCTGACATTTGTCTTAAAAACCTCAGAAATTCACCTTCCTTAAGCCTGCAGATATCCTGATTGTCTATTTAGTCTATTTTCGTGTAATTTATTTGCAATTTGTTGTATTTTTTATGTATTTATGTGTATTTTTGGAGTATTTTAGCATATTTTAATGTATTTCAGCTTTTTTTGGGAGGAATTTTAACATATTTTAGTGTATATTACTATATTTTATGTATATTTTTGCACATTTTTATGGGAATTTTTTGGTGCATTTTTTGTGCATGTTGGTGTGGAATAACTACAGCAGTTAAGACTGGTTCAACACAATAACTATGAGGCCTGTTGGACTGTTGTTGATGTGAATGGAAGGTCTCAAATTTGACCAGAGAAGTCATAAATTCATCTTCCTCCATCCTGCACATACCCTGATAGAGTATTCAGCGTATTTTTGTATAATTTCAGTACATTTTGGTGTACTTTAAGAGTATTTTAAGAGTATTTTAGCATATTGTAGTGTATTTTTGCATTCTTTTAATGAATTTTAACACATTTTAGTGTATTTTTGCATATTATGATGTGGATTTTTAGTGCATGTTGTGAGTGGAAGGTCTGAATTTCCCCAAAGCCTTGAAAACATCTGAATAAATCCTAAATTTGACTTCTCCAAACATGCAGATACACTGTTTTTACTGACATCTAGTGGTAAAGCGGCAGATTGCGCCACTGAAAACACAACTCACCCTCGTTTAGTTTGACAAATTCTAAGTGCAGTCCATATTCCATCATGGTAGGTGACTGCATTCACCTTAACGTCAGATGCCATCTGTTACAATCAAGAAAAATAAAAGAGGAAGTCTGTTCCGATGGACTGTACGAACGTGGCCTGTGTGAAGGTGACCTGCTCCGTCTGTACGTACACAGCTCATTGTAGAGTAATGAAAACACCGTTATATTCCATTTCTGTAATTACATCCACCTGAATCCACCTGAATCCTGTTCAGGTTCCACTTTCAGCCCGGTTTGACCTGAAGTGGGCCGGACCACTTAGTGGAATAACTGAGCAATAATGACAGCTCGAAAATGTCCTCTGGGTTTCAGCACAAACAAGTATTACACTATGAACATCTTTACAGTTACAAACTATCCTTCAACAAAAAACACGAATAACCTCAACTTCCACCAACAGCCGGACGTTTCTTAAGATAAATAAGTGCAGTTTGAACAATGTTGTGCCTCAGATGTAGATCACAGTGGATCTACAAATACACTAAACATTGAATAAAGCACCGGTCATTCCTTCTCCCAGCCGTCACACTCTATAACACACCATGGACATGTATATGTGTATGTGTATATAATATTACAACTTACATCTAAATTCATAGAAATACTTACCTTACCTTACCTTACCTTACCTTACCTTACCTTACCTTACCTTACCGTACCTTATTTACCTTAGCTTACCTTACCGTACTTACCTTACCTTACCTTACCTTACCTTACCTTACTTTACTTACCTTAGCTTACCTTACCGTACTTATCTTACCTTACCTTACCTTACCTTACCTTACTTACCTTAGCTTACCTTACCTTACCTTTTACTTTACCTTAAAAGGCGTCTGCAACAGAAAAATATAGAATTTAACGTTATGATCAAAACCACTTTATTGTCAATATGTTTTGCAAATTTATCCTGTGGTCCAGATTGATGCCTTTGGAGGGCCGGTTTTGGGCCGTGTGCCGTATGTTTGACAGCCCTGATATATTGAAACCAAACCAGAGTAGAGAACAGAGTGACCTTTACAGGTGCTTTTCCAGGGGCCTCGTTCAAAGTACAACTCGTTCCCGTACATCAGCGGCCTGTTCAGACGCAGCTAAGTAATAATTATGTGTGTAAATGACAGGTCGGTGAAATGAGAATGAAAGATACATGCCTTCATCCATTGTTTCTATTTAGAGAAGTGTGAGTCATGTTGGCATGTTGCATCTGTTCTGTCTCGGATACATGTGTGGAACTACAGGATGGAATGGCGCGACGCTTTCACCATCTGTTTGAGAGGCACATTAAACGTTGACGCACGCTGTAGATCACAGTCACTTTTCGCATTATCATCAGCATCGTTAAATCACAAGCAATTAAGGCAAACGACTGGAGGACTATTGGAAGTATATTTACCTAAATGAACAATCGAAGATCCAACACTAGCATATGGACAAAAGTATGTGGACACGTTGAATTCAGGTGTTTCTATTCTAACAAAACAATGTCAAATGTCATAATATAGTTTTATATTGGGATAAATACCATTGCATTGGTTAGTTTGGTTTAAACTGTTATGTTGGTTTTTACTTAATTTCTCTCAACATTGTTTTTTTTTAGTCCATGACTATGACTTTTGTGTATTTAGCATATATTTTGTGTGTATTTTTGTGTATTTTAGCATATGTTTTGTGTGTATTTTTGTGTATTTTAGCATATGTTTCGTAAATGTTAGTGCATCTTATTGCTTTGTGTGTATTTTTGGTGCATGTATAATAACTCCCATCATTCATGGATGGTGGGGTTCAGCTATGAGCTTTAGCGTCTTCAACATCAGTGTCACAAAGGACAGTGGATTGAAACAGGGTTAAAGCTGGTTCAACAGTGACTGCGAGGCCGGGTGGACTGTTATTTATGGAAGTGGAAGGGTTCAAGTTTAATGGGAGACTTTTCTTCCTAAGTGAGTTGTGAAGAAAGTAGATGGTTAGTTGTGGTTGGAAACGTATTATTTACGGTCAGAGCAAAGTATTTTAGAAATTTAAACGTAGAACATTTAAAATCATAGTCATGGATGTCGAGCGAAATTAATTAAACTAAATAAAAACCATCTCTGAGGCATTTTGGAAGCAAAGGTAACAGTTTAAACCAAAGTAACCAATGACATGATATTTATCCAATATAAAACTACATTATGACATTTATCATTATTGTTTAGTTAGAAAACAAACAGCTGAATTCAACGCGTCCACATTCTTTTGTCTACATCATCAACAGTCAGACCGACACCAGCCGTCTCTGTTACCTGTGCTTGTTTTCTCTGTCAGTGGCAGCAGAGGTAACTAATAACCCGTCCTTTCCCGCCGTTTCACCTGGGTCGCCTGAGAGAGCGTCTGCGGTCGTTTCCTTTGTTGGACTCCCTCATGTTTCCTCCTGGCTGTGCTCGCTCCAAGGACGCCCCTGCAGCGCTGCTCTGCTCGCTGACAGATGGGATTAGATGACTGAGTTCTCGCCGTCCTCATGAAAAGTGAATTACTCTTCATTTTTCGCTCCTGACACGCCGAGGCAGACATTGCTAAACGATTCAGCGCAATTGAAAAATATGATGTGACTTCTTTTAATAACTTTTTCTTTTATTCGTTGGAGATAAATGATGGCGCTTTGTCACAACTTTTCTGCAGACCCCAAGTATAAAGTATTTCACTCACACCCAACGTACGCTATGACATCTGTCTCATCCTCATCATCATCTCCATCCTCATCATCTCCTCATCTTCTTCATCATCATCATCCTTCTCATCGTCCTCGTCATCCTCTTCATCTTCTTCATCATCATCACCATCATTATCATAATTATCATCTCCTTCATCTCATCATCTTCCTCCTCCTCCTTCTCCTCCTCTTCCTCCTCCTCTCCCTCTCCCTCCTCTTCTCCCTCCTCCTCCTCCTTCTCCTCCTCCTCTTCCTCCTCCTCTCCCTCTCCCTCCTCTTCTCCCTCCTTCTCCTCCTCCTCCTCCTCCTCCTCCTGTGCTCAGTGTTTGTACTCATCTGTATTGGACTGAAGGATGACGGATGGAGGCCATATCTGTTTCCAGCCTTTATTCTTGTTTCCAGTGTCGAAGCAACAATGAAAACATCCGATTTGTTCCATGTGGGACTCCAAATCAGATTGTCTGAGCTTGTGCAAAATCTCTCCACAAACCATTTCTCTGTCTGAGGGAGTGAGGGAGCGCTGTGATTACACAGGCCTGTGAAGATCTGCAAAGATTCAATGTATGTGGTAGCTGTTTCAGCCCGGCCTGGCGCCATCCGTTTCCAGGAACCAAATAGATTTCATTGGCAAAAACTTGAAATCACAGTCATATTTCTTAATCTCTTGCTGGCTTCTTGGAAACGACCTGGCCTTTTGGAGGGAGTAATGAGCTCACAGGAGAGTTTGATGATCCATGTCCTCACCCTTTGCTCTAAATACAAGATCTGCCCGACTGTGGCTCAACTCCATATTCTGCACGAAACTGCCTTATCAGTTACAGCAACTTCTACCAGGAGTTCAGTAGTTGGGTTTAGAATAGAATAGAATAGAATAGAATAGAATAGAATAGAATAGAATAGAATAGAACAGAATAGAACAGAAAAGAACAGAATAGAATAGAATAGAATAGAATAGAATAGAACAGAATAGAACAGAACAGAACAGGATAGAACAGAATAGAATAGAATAGAATAGAATAGAACAGAATAGAACAGAATAGAACAGAACAGAATAGAATAGAACAGAATAGAACAGAATAGAACAGAACAGAATAGAATAGAA
>JAPQRQ010000010.1:1448632-1459307 GCA_037367365.1 Apogon talboti
AACAGTTTTTTCAGATGCATTCTTAAAAATTTTTATGGAATGTCATTTGTGGTGGACAGTTGTTTTTTTTTGTATAAAGCTGTGAATTTCTTGTCCTCATACATGGACACAGGGTCTTAGGAGGTTAAAGCTCGATACATGTTTTATTAATGCGCCAAGAATACTAAAGTGTGTGTTTGTGTCCATGTATGTAGCTGTTCAGTCAGTGCCCAGATTCAACCCCCTGGTAATCGTAGCAATTTCACTTGGAATACCCATGATCCTCCTGGCCCTGCTACTCTTTTTCCGACATCTGAGGTAAATATGTTTTTTTTTCCTTACCTTTTTTACCACTCTTGCCCTATAAATGCAGCCTTAACCACAAATCGAGGGCAAAGATGTCCCCGACAAAGCGGAAATGTAGAAAGGAGAAGTGAGAGGCGTGTAAGGGTGAACAAGTCTTTTTCCGAAATGCCACCACAAAGCATCCACCCAAGACTGTCTGACAGAAATCCCCTGTATGTCTAAAATAGCAACGCAAAAATTACAAAGAAAAATGTAAAAGAGAAACAAGAAGCACATATTTCTATCCAGTACACCAAGTCTGCTAGTTCACTAATTCCACTTCTTATTCCACGAAAGTATTAAACCACAAACAAACTAGAA
The DNA here is from genome assembly GCA_037367365.1 of Apogon talboti. NCBI lineage: Eukaryota > Metazoa > Chordata > Actinopteri > Kurtiformes > Apogonidae > Apogon > Apogon talboti. Next base: position 1,449,278 of record JAPQRQ010000010.1, read on the forward strand.
ATTACAGCTTGACCCATGTTTATGTCAGGCGTTAGCAAAGACGGGAAGTACTGAGCCACACATCACACACGACAAATAATACTTTGCACATTGGATCAAGGTTACTGTTCACAATTACTAGTACACTACATGGACAAAAGTATTGGGACATGTTGAATTCAGGTGCTTCTTTTCTAACAGGGGTCTGGGATACAAAACAATAATGACAAATGTCATAATATAGTTTTGTATTGGGATAAATATCATTGCGCTGCATTAGTTAGTTTGGAAACACTGCAATGTACTATATGTACAAGAAAATGTGGACTCATACTGTATATACTTCAAATAGATATGCTATGTGGACAAAAGTATGTGGGCACATTGAATTCAGGTGTTTCTTGTCTAACAGGGGTCTGGGATACAAAACAATAACAACAAATGTCATAATATAGTTTTATATTGGGATAAATATCATTGCATTGCATTGGTTAGTTTGGTTTAAGTTGTTATCTTTGCTTCCAAAATGCCTCAGAGATAGTTTTTACTTAATTTCTCTCAAGATTAATTTTTTTTTTTTTTTTTTAATTTTTATCCATGACTATGATTATAAATTGTCATGGTCTTTCAGCCTTCAGTGGTTTGATGTGTATCTGTGGTTGTGTTCCAGCCTGTATAAAGTCCTCTTCCCTCCCATACCCCGGCCTCCTCCAAAATACATGCATTTCCTGGAGAAAAACGACACATTCAGTGTAAGTACATAGCGAAGTTTCCTGACTCTTACAGTGGCTGCAGTATACCAGACAGACTCAACAGCCTCTTAATGCAAAATGTGACTGACTCGACATGGCTCGTTTTTACTCAGGCACTCAAGAATGAAAAGGCACTAAAGTATTGCTGATATTGCTGTGTTTTCAGTTTCATTCTCCTGCCCCACCAGCCAAACTTGAGGAGATAACAGAGGTGCTGGACACGGAGGAAACCCCCGGAAAGACGTGTTGAACGCAGCGGATTAAAATCACATGCAGTACCCACTGACTCCACCAAGAGGCACATTTTCACACATTTCCAACCAACAATCTTCACCGTCTGTGTACTGAATCTATCTAAATGGGGTGGAAGGTATAAAACCCCTGATAAGTCACGTCTCAGTAACAGAAGATTTGTTTGATGACGTTGTGAATTAGTGCTGGATTTCCATCAGCGTTACCTTTGACAATCTATCTGACATGACTCAGAAACAAGAGAAATGTCAACAGAAAAGGTAAAGTATTAAAGTCACAGCTTCGGAAAGAGTTATAAGAACCACTGTGGAGACTGTAAAGTAGTGAGTGAAGTCAGCATTTGTCATAAATATGATTTTTGAAGCCATTATTTCTGTGCGCATGTGAAGCAGAAATCTGACAAAACGCCAAAAGTAATAAAGAAATAAGCTGTATTAAAATGAATGGCAACAAAAAGCCTTAATTTAACATAAAGAAAATAAATAAAAGAAAGAAATATAAAGAATATCTGAAACAATTAATACTTGAATCTGAAACAATTAGACCAAGGAGTATCTCCAGATAATCAGTTCTTAAGTTTTCATAAACGTATTTTAATGAAATACATTTAAGCATTATGAAGTAATTTAAACACAGCGTTGAACGTGTTTTCCCATAAAAGTATTAAGATGCCATGGGCACGTATGCAAATGAAACAGGCTGTTACGTTAAATAACATTGACAACACTGGATATAAAGTACTTGAATAAACTAAATACACTGAACCAAACTTAAAATCAACCCTTGTTTTTGCTCCAGTTTGTGACGGGCTGAAGTCAATGACGTGTTACAACCCTTGTTTACGGAGGACGGATGTAACGTAAGATTAGATGATGAGAGATTGTAACTTACTTTATTGGCAGTATCAAACATAAATTAACCCATAAAGACCCAGCGCTACTTTTTTGTCAGTTCCCAAATTACATTTTCTCTTTATCTTACAGTTCATAAGTGATTTATCACCATTTATTTATAATATTATCCACTGTATTTTGTAAATTTTCGGTATAAATCAGGTATTTTCCTGTATTTAATTTACTGATCAGGTAGGTGTTCATAAAAACTCAGATTAAAGTTGTGGGTTATTCTATCAGAAACAGAGAAAACTGAAGAGAAGGTTACTACTCCGGTGTGAGTGAATAAATCTGAAAAGTAGGCTGCACATGAATATGAATCATACAAAAACTTATAAGTTAGTTCTGTTTTCGATTGTGATTCATATACAAGAGGAGAGGTAAACGGTTGAAACACCTTTTAATGCTGTGGAATTACATAATATATAAAATATTGTCTCACTTTCAGCCAATGTCTGTGTTTCCTACTTGTCAGTCCTGATGATCTGCCCTTCACAATAAGTATCAAATAAATGTAGTGGAGTGAAAACCTTTCTGAAATGTAATAAAGTAAAAGTATGAGGTAAAAGTGTAGCATTAGGTGCGATGAAATACTTTACTTTGACCTGAACTAACTTTGAAATACAAATACTTTGACTAAGTGTCTCACTTAGTACTTGTAGTATAGTAAATGTACTGTGGTTCATTCCACTACTAGAAAACAAAGTCAAATAAAGCAATTTTTGCATATTTAACTGCTCACTGGTAAAATATTCAATAAAATAATCAGAAATATAATTTAAAAAAAAAACACGCATAGATTAAAAAAAATGAACATAAGACAAAATACAGTAAGCCAAATGAAGAAAAATTGACAATATAATGATAACGATAATTTGTGAAATAATGGGCGGATTAGTAGCATATTATTGCATCAAATAATTTATCATTGTTAAAAGTTATGTGTCAAATACATGTAGCAGAGTAAAATGTTCCCCTCTGGGTGTAATGAAGTAAACGTATAGCATTAAGTATGATAAACTGGAAATACTTTGGTATGTATGTAATACTTTGGTAGGTATGTCACAATTGTTCATGGAATGTGTATGAGGAAATATACTGCATTACATTAATCATAGGAAAAAGTCAGTTTTTTGTCAATTTTCTTTGTTTTGATATTATAATCTTTGAATTTACTCTGAGTTTCTATCAACGGGATCATTAAATATAGTAATATATGTGTTTTCCACTGAAAAATGAAAAATGCACAGGGCAATATCATAATAAATGATGATAAATCACTTCGGAAAGGTTAAATTTGGAAGTCCACATAAATATTTCTAGGTCTCTAAGGATTAATTGAACATAAAATGAGCATCTACTATTGCAGAAGATGATATTTGCACTTTTAGTTTCATATCTGGGTCATATCTCATAAACTGAGAAACTGCATTTTACTGTATCTGAATTATTTACATGTATTGATTCGATCAGAGGTTGACAAGTTATTAAACATTTTAGATCAGTGGACGGGTCGGCTGTTGAGGTCTCTGAGGACTGATTTCCTGCTGAATGTGTCCGTCTTTACCCACCTCACACATGGGCAGTAGGCCCCTGCAGTGTCGCTGTCTCTGCCGTCACGTCCAAACCGCTCCAGCTGCTTCTCTCTGTGGCTTTGCTTCCAATTCTCCCGTAATAAAAGGACTGGATGAGTCTCCCTCGGTCCTCCGTGTCACCTCCAGCCAGGCCGCTGTACTTCTGTGGGTGAAAGCAGAGCAAATGTAGCAACAAATGAGGGTGTGAAAGCCTGTGAAGCAGGAAAAGCTGTTTTGGCTTTCACACTTTTTGTTCTGCAGCTGCCACTGACATGAAGAGTTGCACACAAAGTTGAAATATGACTTTATCTGTTGAAAAGTGGAAGTATACAAGTATTGTCTTGTATGTATGTAATTGCGTTGTTGTATTGTGAAAAATCCAAAATAAAATATAAAAAAAAAAAAAGAAAGAAAAGTGGAAGTATATGTACACTGTTGAAATAAAATGTTTTTGACTCTTCTAATGAGAAGATTGTGACAATGTGATTTCTAGTTGGAGCTGAGACTCATTATGTAATTACTGCATCTTAAGAAGAAACAGAGGAATATGTCTGAAAATATGACTATTCCAACTTCAATAGTGTATATCAGTGTTGGAATTCGTTCTCTTCTGCAATAAAATAATAAATAATTTTAAAAAAAGGATCATTTACAACAATCTGCTACTCTGTTTCACCAATGCTACAAGTTTTCCTTTAATAATCTGTGCTTAAACCTGATTTTCAACCTCAATTTATAACTTTTAATTGAATTCTTATGCGTATGCACTTTTCATAGGTAAAAGTTAAGGTCAATTTTATTTATATAGCACATTTAAAACAATGAAAAGTGCCCAAAGTGCTGTACATAGTGGTAGATACAAATGCGACGTACTAAAACTAGCAAAATAAGAATAAATACAAGATATATTAAAACTGATAAAAAAACAAAACAAATACACAGTAATAGGATGCATGGCATCTAAAACACAACCAGAAGATAAAACAAATAAAAGTCACACACTTGTCTTAAATCTAGTCTTAAGTCATAATCTAGTACTCAGATTCAGACACAGTCACTCAGTTAGCGATACACCAAATTTTAGTTTCAGGATGTGACGACAAACACTGTGTTCAGATTTCCAAAGTAGATAAAAGTGTTAAGTGTCGGTTTGTACAGACAGCTGTCAGTGCAAACCACCGTCCCATGTACACTGAACTGAAGCATCAAAATGTGGTTTATGTCCTTTGTTGCTGGTGTTTATGATAAATAATAAGCGTAATAAAAAGAAATTCAATACAATGAACCAAAATGAATGTCTACTGTTAGTAACACATTTATATCCATAAAGTAAATGTTTGTTTGTGACTAAATGAGTACGGACTAATCTGACATAACTCAAATGATAACATAACGATACAGTATATTTTAATTTACGTTTCATTTTAAATCTTCATTATAAGTAAAAATTCTACAATCAGCGATGACACCCATTAATTAAATCTGAAGAAAACTTTAAAATGCAATAACCATGAAAATACTGTGTTAATATGGGATCTGAATACTCCCTACACAACTGATACAGATGAACTTTAAAACAGCTTTATTTATTATTCATAAATTCATTCAATTAAAGTAGAATGATGGACTAACTCAATCTGTTAGAATAAACCTTTTTATTTAAATAAAAAACTTACAGTACTGTATTACCTGACGTAGAAACACTCTCAGAATGACATAATAGGACTGGGAGATGTGGGAAAAAAAACACAATAAATGTCAGGTTTGAATGCTGATTTTTGGTACAAAGTGAAAGTTACAGAAGTTTTCAGACACTGGCAATGATACCTTTCTTAATCCAGCATAAAAAAAACCAAAATGAATTATAACAGCATAAGACTGAAACATTTTGTGTCATGAGATCTGTCCTTACATGACACATATGAAAGGAAACCCTTGGTGAATATAGGGGAGACATTTTTAGCTTGCACCATCAAAATACATTATCTTGTATGGAATGTGCAAATAAAACACACTAAACTGCTGTCTTTGAACGTCCCTCGCTGACTGAAATGGATGTTTTCTTTATCCATGAGCTACGATATCACTGCAGCCTTCATTTGTGACGTAACAATGGCTGTGTGTGCACCCAGCGCCCACAGGGTCAATAATGCTCTCATTCCCCTTTCACTTCTTCGTCTTCTGTCGTTTTCTTTTCTTCAGTGAGTTGATGGTTTGTAGCTCTGTTGAAAAGTGCTCGCCCAAATCCTTGTTGTCCTCCAGGAAAAGGCCCAGACTCTTCAACTGATCATTTTCCTAAAAAAAACCCCAAAGCATTCAGTTAAAGTCACATAATCTTTGGGTTAAATATGAAGGTTTTTATTTAACGCACCAGTGTGTTCACATCATCCACATCATTCAGTAGCTCCTCCAGTCTCTCCTGTAGCAGCTCCCTTTCCCATTGGCTAATTAAGTCAGCGGTGATCATGTGATATCCCTGAAAATCTGCCACCACCGTGTCTGTGTCGGCTTCATACACTCGGCTCACCACTATGAACAAATCAGCAGCCAGCATCTGCAAAATATGAGGACAGGCTGCGATGCTGGACGTCACAGATGTAGCTGTGAATGAAAACAGAAGGACATGCTCACCTCCTTGATCTGCCGCTCAGCTGTCGCCATCTGAGGGATGTGGCTGAACTGACGCAGCAGGTTTGTCAGAGTTCTCCTATAGGATTTCATCCATTGGTCCGTCACTTGAAAGTCAGGAGAGTGCATCAGGTTGTTCCTGTGTGTTATCATCTGGAAACACACACAATATGAACGTCAACCTTCACACCATCCATCCACCCATCATCCATCCATCCATCCACCCATCATCCATCCATCCATCCACCCATCATCCATCCATCCATCATCCATCCATCCATCATCCATCCACCCATCATCCATCCGTCCATCCACCCATCCATCCACCCATCATCCATCCATCCATCCATCCACCCACCCATCATCCATCCATCCATCCACCCATCATCCATCCATCCATCCATCCATCCATCCACCCATCATCCATCCATCCATCCATCTATCCATCCATCCAGTTGAAGAAAATGCACGATTTGTATTTTCTTCACTAACTTTGCTTCGAATTCACTTCATGTTTTATGGAAACGCAGCTACTGTAACACTCAGAGTGAGATTAAAGAGCACAAAAACAACAGAAACATCCACAGGTTATTTTGGATGTAGGGAACTGAACACGTGTGTTATGATGCATGATTACATACAAAGAAAATCAAAGCAATTTCTAAACGAACATTTGCTTATGTTGTTACACATTTATCTCTACATGTGCCATATTTAAGATATAATAAGCTTTTAATGTTGTCTTCTTTGACTTTGCTTCTTTTACTTATTATTTCTTGCTCTTTTCATATTGCTATTAAATGTCAAGTTTTTTTCCACGTACTTGACACTTATTACACATCATTATTAATAGTATTTATCATTTATCAGGACATATTGACAGAAGAATTGTGAACAGGCCTCGCTATAAATATCCAAAATGTGTGTATGCATTTCTTTCAGCCCTCATGCTTCCTAAAAAAGTTGACATATAACAGGAAAGCCCACAGTCATGTAACTCAAACGCCTTATCTAGCAATGTCAGAAAAACTGATAAAAAATTCCATGTTCCACCTTCTTATGGATCATGTTCAGAGCTCGTCCTGTGCGTCTGCAGCCTCCCACCTTAGTTCAGGTACTAAATGACCCGACTCTCCATCTCAGCCTCGTGTTCTGACTGCACCTGCCCAGCCTCAGCACTGATGGATCAAACTGCATGGATTTTTACCTCTCGCACAACATTGCGGTCCACGGAATGAAACCGTTTGCAGTAGTTGATGAGGTTGAGCAGAGCGGCGATGTCGAATTGAGCTGCAGCTTTCACCTTCCTTTGACCTCGTGGCATAAAAGCCTGAGAAACAGAGATACAAGCTTTAAGGCCTCAAACACTAAGTCTGTATTTTTGGGTTTTTTTGCTGTCAGATAATATGAGCTGATCCTTATCCTCCTCTGTTTTTTTCCATCGTCCACCTGAGCTCTAAAAAAAGATGTGTGTTTCAATCACAGGTGTTAAATTATGGAACAGTCTAACACACAGGTTTCAAACATATGGCCCGTGGGCCAAAACCCTCCCATCAAAGGGTCTAATTCGGCCTGTGGAATGAATTTGTGAAACGCACGAATTACAATTAAGATATTAAGAAAGCTATTTTAATTGAGGGGCAACGTTTAGCCCAATTTAATCTCAAGTAGGTCGTACCAGTAAAATACTAAAATTACATTATGACAATGTTTGCATTTATAAATCATCCTTTCATAAAAAAAGTGAATAACCTTAACAAATACTAACAACCTGAAATGTCTTAAGAGAAGTGCAATTTTAACAATATTCTGTACATGTGCAAATTAGAAACTGAGGCATAATATTGTTAAAATTGCACTTATTTTTCTTAATAAATTTCAGTTTTATTCATGTTTGTTCAGAAATTGTTTTCCAATGTAAACAGTTGTTAAACAGAGTTGACATTATTTATAGGTTATTATGTTATTACTTGACTGGTCCGGCCTACTTCAGATCATATTGGAATGAGTTTGACACCCCTGGTCTAACAGATGAATTAAAGCAAAGTAAAAACATACATCAGTTAAAAGGAATATATAAACTACAATTTTTAAATAAATATAAGGACGAGGAGATACAGTTGGATCCAGGATGGTGATGTCAGTGTTTGAAGGAGACACAGCTATATTGTTTTCTGCTGTTCTGGTCTCTATGGTATGTTATAACTTGTGCTCTTTTTCAGTAACTTAGTGGCTGACCTGTTTTGTTTTTTTTTTTATGGACTGTATACATTAGTCGTGTCAAATTGGGATAGGACGATATAAGCTCGGCTTCTTCCTACTCTATTTTGGACATAAAATGTTGTTGAGGAGCTATCTATCTATCTATCTATCTATCTATCTATGTGGTAGTTGTACCCTGTATGACTTTTGTTTGGCTTGTTGCCTTCAATATTCTGAATTGCTCTGTTTAGATTTGTGGTTTCTCTTTGCCTTTTGTTCACCTTTACATTTTATTCACCTTTACATTGTATTCCTACTTATGCTCTAAATAAAGTTTATCATTATCATAATATCACTACTGACCTGCTGAAAATGTTAAAGTAGTAGGTGGATGTTAAATTGCACATTAAAATGTGAAACATCTGTGATGGAAGAAAACTTGTACTTGTTTCAAAACCTTTAACCCTTAGGGACCATTGCGAGCATTTTGCTTTTCATTGTCTAATTTTAATTTTGAATGAAATTTGGCAACATTTTATTTTGTTATTTCCTGCTCAGCTTTTACAGTAAATCTAAAATACGCAGCAAAACTTATTTCCTGTAAATCCAGTGACCCACTGAGTGCGCACACTTTCACACACTTTCATTGTGCAACAGCACAATGAAAGTTTCCATTTCCATCACTTTGACAAAAAGAGGAAACTGAAGTCAGATACCTTGGCCACTTCCAAGTGGTTCGTTCCCCAGTTGGACAGGTCACAGTTGTCCCAGTTGACAGTGGTTTGAGGTTGTTCGTGGTGCTCGAGGATCACGGTTTGCCACGTCGAACACACCTCACACAAGTTGGACAACTGGACACAGTGGAAAAGCATGTGAGAATAAATGCGCTTTAGACGCTCAGCTGATCATCACCACACTGATTCAGAACCGTTTTACTGATATTAAATAAATAAGTAAACAGACTTTACTTATGAACAAGGAGAAGAATCATAATAATAAAGAATAATCACACCTTATTTTCGATCGGCCTGCACGAAGACGCGCACTGTTGTCCTAAACGCTTCTCTTTGCCGATCATTTCCCTATGGAACGCGCTCAGCTGCTCGTTGACGTAAGGAGCCAGGTTCTCCTTCAGGATCCTCAGACACTGATTTGCCTTCAACCAGTTTATATACCCACTGTTATTGAAGCGGCGACGCATGTCATCGTGGTCCATCTTGAACCTCAGTCTCGCAAAATGGAGCAGCCCAAGTTAAGACAAAAAGTTCTTCTCTAAGCCGCACCCATTTTCCCATTTTCAATACACGCAGCGGCCACACGATGGCGCCGTCTGCACACGAAACAGACGGTGGACGTTAACGGGAGCCTGGAGATGGAGACAAAATGCTGTCAACTTCATTCATGTAGAGACACTGTCTTTATCGTGGCTAGAGAGTGACTAAGTACAGATACTTCAGAGAAGCTGTTAAATACCTGTACCTTAGTTGAGTATTACTTTTCTATACATTTTACACTTTCTACTTTCAAAACAGACTTTTTGTTTTCATTTCAATGCATTTGAGGGAAATTAGATTTATTTTGCATCATGTGTGGTCAACCACATAAGAAACAATGCAATTGACACAAAATTACTCAATAGTATATAAAGGAAGCTAAAACATATTTAGTGCTAATTTTGCAGATTAAAGCAAACTAAACAAAATAAACATTACAATGAGCACCCTCTCCACCATCTATCTATCTATCTATC
>JAPQRQ010000010.1:1464516-1483112 GCA_037367365.1 Apogon talboti
TGTTACAACGGATGAACGTCACGGTGTTCACCTTGCTGTTCAGTCTGAAATGCTCCCACACTTTAGACATTTTCTGTCTTTTTTTATTGTGTTTTTCTTCTCTTTCGTCGTCATTGTTGATTTCCCTCGCCTCTTTCATCTTCCCGCTCCTTCAACCGAACACTTCCGCTTCCTCCTCCTGCTTCATTTGCGTGGGCGACGTAAGCGCGTTGTGCCACACTAAAAGTAGTCCGTGCGAAATACCGTGCTTTGAGCTTTACAATTAAATAAATGATTCCTCGAGGCAGAGAGAATTCCTCGATCATTTTTTGTAATCGAGGTATTCGAATTACTCGAGGAATCGTTTCACCCCTAGTGGATACATAGCATTGATTTGTTGGTGTTTTTTATAGTCCTGTGTCCTGCTACGTGACTTTCCCTTGTTGCGAGTTTGGAATATCAATACAACATACATAGAGTCAATCTGGTGGTTTTAATCCTAAATGTGCACCACTTTAAAAAAAAAACCAAAAACCTCTGAACATATCAATTAAGTTTTCTTTGTGAGACTTGTTATCATATTGTTTGTTGTGTTTCAGAAGTTACATGAAGCCCCAAACAGCAATGTGAAGCACTAGTGGAAAGTATGCCAAGATGTATGACAGCTGTGACTGAAAATCAGGGTTATGCCATCAAAAATTGATTTCTGAACTCTTCCCAAGTTAAAACATCAGTATTGCACTGCTTAAAAATTGATATGCACTTGTTTTCTTTGCATTATTCGACGTCTCAGTTGTCACTTTCTCCAAATAAACTGTCTAAATGATTATATTTTTGTCTGTGACTTTCTCAAAACAAGAAAAATGTTCATTTTACTCAAACACATACCTATAACTGTGCGGTCTCTTCTTTTTTCCCAGAGCTGCATTTTGTTTAATATGTCTGAAATATCCATCTTTTCCATTTGATTGTTTATTTTTCTTTCCGTCATAAAGGTAGACTTAGAGACAAACAGCTTCTCCATTTCCCACAAGTATAAATACGAGTAAATTTGTTTGTCTGCTTTCTGTTACCGCTTTGATTGACTACCGTCTGCCCATTGCATGCTGGGATATGCTTCATCTCCTGTGACCCTACTTGGAATAATGATGAGAGAAGAAAGAGAAGGAGAAAGGTAAGGAGAGTACATCGCTAGTCTGTTTTCTTTCTTTATGTGTCTGATTTAAAGCTTCATTGAGCAGAAATAAGGAAAATGTGACTTAATGTCCTCATGAAATAGCGAGCGGAGCACTGTTTACTTTTGCATATTTACATTTTTCCTATAAAACCTGAAATCAAAGGAGGCCACCAAGCAAACTCTAAGGTACATTTCAAGAGTATATACAAGGTTTTCACTTCTTTTTAAAATTCTAAAAGAGGTGTAGGAGTTGTAAAAAGTAATTATATTCAGTTCAATTTTCTGTATGTTCTACTCCACTACATTTCTACAATTTATGCTGTTACTCGTTATATTTTATGAATTTCCTCAAAATCTTGCATGCAAAAATAGTTAGCCTACAGATTGTATTGTGGCGTTGTTTGCCATTGTCAACCAATCAGGTGGCTCTATTAGAGTCATCCACAGATTATAAGTTAGATTGAAGAGAGCACGCACAGTAAGTACACCAACCTTTCTAATACACATATACTGTATTGCTTGTAATTATTACAGGAGTGACATCAGTAGAGGCATAAGTCAGTATATCTGCACTCTTAATCCAAATACCACAGCCCAGATGTTGACTCAACCCATTGCGTGAGTACTTTTATTTTAAAAAATACTTTAAAGTAAATTTAAAAGTAAGTACATAGTACTTTTACTTAGGCAAGATTGTTTATGTAGTGCTTCTACTTTTACTTGAGTATATATTTTGCAGGATATTTGTACTTTTACTAAAGTACTAAGCTTCAGTACTTCCTCCACCAATGGTGAAGAGTAAATGCGTTGACACTGATGGACAAACAGACAGATGCCACATGGTACGACAATAAATGAAATGTTAAGATACGGTATGATCAATGATTTGTGGGATGTTTTGAGCTGAAACTTAACATATGTACATAATACCAGACATGTGAGACCATCATTAACCAGTGCTATGGCTAACGTTGTAACTGAGCGCATTAACTGTTCTTTTGTAGTTGTTGTCGTGGCCATGTTTAATTACACATACAAGTAATCAGAAATAGTTATTTTCATGTAAAAATACACACTTTTCTACTTCAGTTCTCTTTTAAAATGAGTGAAATTGCTGCTTTTCCTTCAGTCACTTGGAAGATGTAGAGGTTTGTTCTGTTCTGGTTTGACAAAGCAGCATTGTGTGAAGTCACCTTGAGCTCTGGGACCGTTTTTCTGAATTTGTACCAACCATTCCTTTTAGTTGCTGCAGAAACCTGCTGAAACCATTCAGGCTTTCACTCAGGGATGTAAAATCATTATTCAGAGGTTCGTGAAACTTATTTGTCAGCAACAAAACAGAGCTGACAAAACATTAAAGAAGCAGTTCAGCCAAGTTAAGTCCAGAGCTGACCAGTGCATTTACATATGGACATTTAGAAAATGTTATTATTCCTCTTAAAGAATTTTATACTCAGGTAATGGACTTATTACAAATTGAAGAAGGTAGACGTGTCTGTGCTCAGATTCCCCTACTATCTAAAACAGGTAGAAGTGGGTTAATCCTTCTGTCAGTACCAGTGACTCTATGGTACTGCTGAAGATCTGCGTTGATCCCTGAGCACCTTCAATGGCAGCTCACTGCTCATAATGTACTAATGCTAATGTTAATCCCAATGCTAGGTGCTGGGTATGTATTAGGATGGGTAAAATGCAGAGACTGAATTTCCCTACAGGGGTAATAAAGTGAATTAACCTCTAACCTTTAACATGTAGTGTGCTAATTAGAAAAGCTAATTGCATTTGCCATTCTATGCTAGTGGTGTTAGCACATATTTAAATCAAAGAGCATAAGAAGTAAAGGATTGGTGCTTTTTTTTTTTAAACAATAGCTCTCAGTCTGAAGTTGCAGAGATTTGTTCTGTTGCTGTGTATTAATTTTACCATTGAAGGAAAATGAGGTTTTATTTCTTCCCAGTATAATTGGTTGACATTACCAGTATAAGAGTAAGTAAAAAAAACCAAAACAAATTGTGGTGTTTTTTGTGGACTGTTTTAAGTCTGTACTGGAGGAAAAGTAGTTCTGTTGACATTCAGCTCATGGAAATGTAAGTTCTTTATTTCAGTGTGGTGCCTTGTAATGAATGAATGACTGTCACATGAATGTCACAGGAATCAGGAATTCATTCTACTATTACGTTTTAAGAATACCTAAAAAAAACAGGCTTTTTTGTCATAGTTGCATACTTATCTCATACGTACCACCTACTTGTGTAAAAAGAAACTAACATGAATTTCTTCACTAAATGGAAAACAAAAATAAAGCACTGTCATATATGAGGAGTGGTGAAAACCAATGACTGGTTTAGGTGTTAACAAATGTAGAAGAGTTTGACAAAACTTTATATGATCCAGATCAGTGGTTTGATTCAGGAGACAGATGTTGAATTCACTTTTAAGTTTTTGACAAAGTACATCTCTTATATTCACCTCCAGTTGCCTCCGTTTAAACCATAATGATGAAGAACTAACTCTTAATATCTGCACAACAAAAGTGGATGAAAATGTGCACAAACTCATTTTCTTCTGCTAATTTTTAGAACAGTCGGTTAAAAGTCCTAACCTATTTTAATAGAAACCCACCTAGTGTAACAAGCCTCACGGTGCAGCCGCAGAATCGCACAGAAACAGTCACAGGATCTCCAATTAAAACACATTACGTTACAATTATGAAAATGAAAAGACATTTGTGTTGTATCAAATAATTTCATCTTTACATGAAAATTTAATTAGTCTTTTAGGATGCAGAGAGAAAAACAAATATCCCTCTATCTTTGTAATTGGATCTCTATGGATTTGAGGATAGTTAAAGTAGATTAGACGCCCTGGAGTGTGTGTGTGTGTGTTGTGTGTGTGTATGTGTGTGTGTGCATAAATGAGCCCTGTTCAGCAGTCAGTTGAAGGGGACAACAATATTAATGTGTGTGCTGCTAGGTATGCATGAGTGTGCTCTAGCGTGTATATAAATACATATATGCATTTGTGAGCATGTGTCTTATTGTGTGTGTGTGTGTGTGTGTGTGTGTGTGTGTGAGAGAGTGTGTGTGTGTGTGTGTGTGCATGTGAGTTTGCCCACAATCCCAGCAGGGTGTTTTTTTTAAGCAGAGGAGATCAAAGAGACATTAGTATTCTGAAATAAATCACATGCTCAGGCCTCACTGTGTGGGTCCCCAAACACATACACAGGAGACATACTCTCTCTGTCTCATTCTCTCCGTCTCCTCCTTTCTCTTTCCCCTAACATCTCTCCCTTCAAAAGACACCACCGAGCCCTTCCCTCCACCCTCCGTCTTCCTCCTCTCCCTCCCTCCCTCCCTCCTCCTCCTCACTCCCCAGCCCCTGGCGGCCTTCACAGCTATCTGCTTACTGGCTCCGAATCCTTTGTTACATCCTTTCAGTTTCTCACGTTCCGACTTGAGCCTCGTCTCCTCCTTCCGTCTGCAAATAAGCAGGAAAATGCTTTGTCAGAGAAAACTGTTGTTCATCGCTGAAAAAGTCAGAAACGCAAAGTAGGGGTTTTTGACAAGTATATCCTTAGGGAGAGGCCTCTCATTCTCTCTTTCCCTCTCCATCTTTCTCCTTTCACACCTCTCTTCCAATCTTCCCTCCTCTTTCTCCAAGTCTAAGCTCAGCAGCAGCAGAGGAGTTTCTTCTCCTGTTTTTTGGGAGCGAGAATATCTCTTTTTTAGAGGGATGTGAGCGCTTCTAAGACTTTTCTTTTTTTGACAATGTAACAACTTATTCAGAAGTTCTGAAGTTGTAAAAGCGGGCTTGCATCAGTCGGACCGTGGTCACTGCTTTTTGCCAGCGGGAAAAAGAAAGGAACAGAGGGGAAAGAAGTGAAAGGAAAAGGAGGAAAATGATTGACATGGTAGAGCTGGGCGAGGAGGAAGCTCATTTTTAGCCGCAGAATTAGAATGAGATGAACATAAATGCCCCCTGTAGCTCCCTGACAGTTACAATATCCATGAGATTCCGTGTTTCTTTGTGCTTTGTTGTATGTGTGTGTGTGCATCTGCATGTATGTGTGCATGTGGGCATGTGTGTGGGATGGACAAGTTCAGTCCAATGTGTACATGCATGTTCTTATTTATGTGCACGCATGTATCTGCGTGTGTCTACTTGTGTGTGTGTCATTTTGATAGCCACCCACATGAATATGCAGATCAGTTTTAGAGAGCGTATGTGCTCAGCATTAAAGCCCACTCTCCACTGCTGACCCAATTTCACACTGCAGTGTATGTGTATATATATGTGTATATGCGTGTGTGCACTTGCTTATCAATGTATTTTGCCAAGCTTGGAAAAACTGTGCGCTTAAGATGGAGGCATGTAAGTATGTGTGTGCGAGTCTTTATAAAGCACAAAACACATGAGATACAGTAAGTTTCACCCACTGCGTTCACATTTACACTGGCTGGCCAAACTACACTCATTTTAATACCGCCTGCAACAACCTGGAGCCCATAGTAGCTCAGTTGCTGCATCTTTTATTTTTTAACTTTGATAAACAAATACCCAAGTGTCTGTTTTATATTTCTTAAATAATGCATCATTGTTGGATTATGTTTAGCAAATCCCAACTGGCAAAAGTTTTGGATAAATCTGCAAAAAGAAATCGATCACACCCCAGTGACAGCATTAACAAACCGCGATAATCAGTCATTTGTAAAGCAAACTCTATGGAAGCTGGTTCATCCAGGTGTCAAAAGGGCAACACTTTAAAGCCTATCTGTACTGGTCATGCTTACGACATTTACTGTGTATTACTTATAAGCCAGAAGGGCGCAAATTCAGTGAAAATTGCCATAAATGCACCACACTGGATCTTTTTATTACATGAATTATTGTGCATGGGCAGAACCTATGGGGAGCAGCCATTGCCAGCCGGAAGTGATGTACCAGTCATTGTTTCCAGGTGATCAGTTCAAGTAAACACACAGCAGTCAGTGAGCAAGATTGAGTGGAAGGCACGTGATCGCGCTTGTTGTTTGTGCAGTCGTAACATTTGCACTCTGCCCTTGTCCTAGAGACGTGACCCAGCACTGGGTCAGTGTCCAGTCCATCACAGCCCAGGTAATCAAAATTATTCATTTCTTTTTAGCCTTTTATTTGTGTCTTGCCACTTTAATTGATTCATAAATGGATTTGGTAAATAGTTAATTTGCACAGTTCACTTGGGAATAAACTTATTACAGGCTTTTCACTGGATTTAAAGCACAGTTTTGTTTCAGCTAAGGTAAAGAAGTAATGTTTGATGCTGTTGTTCCATGTTTTGTTTTCTATAGTGTTTGCTTTGTATGTCACAGAGCTCCTCTTGTGTGGTTACGTGGTTATTCTTATCCTTGCTGTATAGGTTGAACTATGATGAATATGAATTATGGTTTGTGCACTCTCCTCTACCATCACCTCAGTTCATTTTACCGCTCGTAAACTGCATGTGCTGATTTATTTACAGTATGAATTTTCACCTGCATTGTGTGTGAATTAATTTCCAATACATGCATTCATCCCATAACAACAGCTTTTCTATGTTCATGTAGCAGATTAGTGTTCCTGTCATCTTCTCAGATCATTATGGCTTGGTCACAGCAGCGAGGATTAACTTTCAGACTGGATTAAATCACATTTGAAGTCAAAGGTCACTGTGAACCAACAAAACACATTTTTATCCGTTGTGTATGTTTAGTGATGACAAAATATCACACATATTTCTAATCAAGAGTAGACCACCGAACTGCAGACCTCACACCGCAGTGGACGCTGATGGGCTTTGAGTTAGTAATTCCATGTTAAGCACAATGATGTTTTATAAAGTAGTTTATTCAGCAGATGTGTGTTTCAAAGGGCTTATACTATATATAGTACTGATATTCCTCACTATAGGCCCCGTTTTAGACAGAAACCAGCCACAGTACCACAAAACACTGCTGTTTTCTGTATGGTTTGTGTTGTCGATAGTTGCAATAACTGTCACAGTATAGTCTGAACCATTGATCAACCAGTGGACAACCTAGCAAAGATAATAACATCACATAATAACTTTATATCTTCATCAAAATCAAACTCACCGTGTTGAAGAAACACCGCTATTTCAGCCTCAAACTCTATTCTTTTCTTTTAGCGCTGTGTCCAGTGGTCAAAACAACAGTACTTCTAGCTTTTATCTCTGTCACTTTCTTTAAGATAACGTCCCAGCTTTTTATTTTAAACACTGTAATGACAATTTTAAGACATCTTTTAGTTTTTTTAATCAGTGTCACTTTCTTTGACTCGGAAAGTCGTTCCTTACTGGTTTTCATCTTCAGCTCGGCCTTGTCAATAGTTTTCACCGTGGGAGACCAGCAGTGACTCACCACTCCCTCTAGTGGTCACATACAGTACATCCACAGTGACACGTCCGTGAATAAATTCAATTCATATCTCTAAAATACAATACACTGTCATCTTTTACGTAATGTCAGAAATCTTTATTCTACAAACTGTCATAGATTTAGGTCATTTTTGATTACATTTAAGTCTTAAGATTATGTGGAGGTCCTTTAAAAGTCAAAATGTGACACTAAGGCCTTTGTATAGACGTAGCTGAACATTTATAGAAACCGATATTTCCCCAATGTCTGTTTCCAATAATAATATTGTACACACCAGATCCTTCTCAGAAAGGTTTTCATCTACACACACCCACATAAATACAGTGTAGTGTGCTATCATGGGGTTAGGATAAACAAAGGTTGCACACATGATATTAATGTCTCTTTTGTCGCATACCATGGTGTTAGGACCCTAAAACCCTGTTTCCCCTGTAGATACACACACAAACACCAAAATGGAGTTTTCTAAAATCTCCACTTTGGCTGGAGTTTCCAGAATTAATTGCTTTCATTGACCCTAAACCATGGTTCTCATATAGATAAAGGACAAAAAGGCATGAGAAAATATGAGTTTTTTCAGAAACCACTACGTGTACACAGGGTGTAAGTTTGCTATTAGTGTAAACTGTTTTTGATTTAGTGTAGCTTTTCTCTTTTTCCAAATGGATACAGTTTATTAAGACAAATGACTGACTTCACAGTTTTAAGCAACATTTGGCATTAAGACTGTAAATTCAGACTTCCACAATTCCAATTCAGAATTTATTAAATGGCAAATGTAAAGATAATTCAGTAAATCTTTCCATCTGTCTAAATTACATCTGTTACAATGACATCAAGTACAACCCACACACTCACAGTTGGATTCCTTGGGGTCCCATCATTTTTTTTAAACTGTTTGTTATTAACAGATCTCTCTCTACACACCATGCCTGAAGGTTACTTTTCAAAGGTTAAAGGTCAACTCATTTTAGTATCCCCATAGGGAAAGTCAGTCTGTACTTACCCAACCTATTAGCATTATCCATAAGCATCTGTACTTGGCTCATTAGGAGTAGTGAGCTACCATTTTTGGCAAATTTGTATGGATCAGTGTTTTATTTATTTATTTAAATGCAACTATCCTAACTTGTGATCTTATGTGAATGTCAGTATTCACGTCAAAACCCAGTTACTGTGACATAACAAGCACTGAGTGACTGAGAAATAACATAGGTGTAAGATCCATATTTTACTATCTTGCAATGAATTACAGTGAGAAACTACTAAGGCTAAAGTCATACATTTTATATATACAAATAATATGTACAAGGGGACAAAGTTATCATACAAGTAAGGTAATTAGCATATTCTGCATAACTTTATCTTCAAGTTAAAATTTTTTTAAAGCCACAATAACATGGTCACATTAGGATTATGGGCTGTGTTTTTTGTATGTGTGGATTTGGTGACCAGTGCAGTATGTGCACACAAGATAAATCTTCAAAACTTGCAAATTCTGGTGTTCTGTGGAATGAAATGCAGGTACTTTCCCCCTTTTTATTTGTGTTTATTGAGTTATGACAGACTTCCATGTTGTCAACTCAGCAGTGCCAGTCAGCAGAACCTCGCAGAATGAGCCTTCACTTCATCAGCCGCTAGATGGAGACGTTGAGAAGAGGAGGAGGAGGAGGAGGAGGAAGGCTCGGGCGGCAGAGCTGAGGTAATGGCTCTCTGGTCTATTGTTCCCTGTATTCATCCTCACCCTCCACCCTCTCTCCTTCTGCCTTCCAGTCTAAACTCCCCCACATGGACTTCAAAGGGAAGGAAGGAACTAGAAAATAAGGTGAATTAATTTGGCCCCCCTATCCCATGCCTCTGGATGTTGCTGCGGATATGTGTTTTAATTGCTTGTGCTAAATACATAACCTATTTTTGTATCCTTTACAAAAGCCTAAATGATGATCTGGGAAGAATCTATGCAAATCCCTACTAAAAAAGCATATTAAACATTCAAACTATCTTGTAAGCGAAGCACCTTGAAAACAAGTTACATGAAAAAAAAATGGCACTGTAAAGCAGCTCGGCCAACGTATGGCTTAATAAGATCTGGCACCCAGTGCTGCAAACTCTGACAGACATTCCTCGGCATCTTTAACCCTCACCCCCAGAAGCCTCAGCGCAGACCGAACTCTGTGAAGTAGATCAATGGGAGGATTATCGGAGGACCAAGATGCCAGTTATAGAGCTGCTCTGTGCTGCCTCAGTGAGGGGAGAAGATTGAGAGGCTTTCTTTTGATCTTGTGCTGGCGCATCTGAGAGGGGCCGCTGCTGATGATAATGATGCTGAGGCCCCATCGCAGAGCCAGGCTGGGCTTGGCCTGCTCTCACTCCCAATCCAACGGTGGTGATATAAAAGACGAGTCTGTAGAGAGCTGAACGGGACAAACGGATTTAGCCGGACAGATTGAGGATTCATGTGAATTTGTCCTAGCAATGTGTCTTTTTTTTTTTTTTTTTTCCTGAAAAGTATTGATGCAGTGTGTGTTTGTGTGTTGGAGAGTGTGTGTGCTCCAGTTGTTTCCTCCGTCACATTAGATCCAGCTGAACACCTCTGTCCTCTTTCAAGGACACCCCCCCTCCTGCACGTCTCCATCCCTCAGCCTCTCTCTCCGTCTAACACACACACTTACACTTTCTCTGTGTGTGACAGGCAGCGGTGCCGGAGATGGCTGCTGACATTCTGGACAGTAAAAGGCTTAAGGTGGAGTGGGTGTTTGTGTGTCTCAGAGGCAGATACAACCTCACATTTCTTCCTTCAGTGTATCTCTGCATCTTATCGACGCGCTGCTGTCACACGCTGAATCTCCAAAAGTACATGCATTCTGATGACTGACTGCCTCTTGTTTTTTTTTTTGTTTTTTTTTATTGACTCTTTTTGTCTCAGTTTGAAAGTTTGCCAAATCCTGATGATTATGATAATAGGATGTGAGGTCAGTAATCTCTTAATTACTGCTAAGTGGGAATTAGATTAAGCTTTTGTTCGTTTCTGAAACAGCTCTAGTTAACCAGATTAGCGCTGTGTGGATTAGGCCCAGGATGAGGACGGAGATGCAAAGGTCAAAGAGGGAACAGCTGACACATTGGGCTCAGGTCACGGCCCTGCTGTCCAGGAGCAGGTAGAGGTATGAGATACAACAATCTACACGGCCCGGCCAAAATAAAAGTTACACACACAATATAGCATTGGACTGCCTTTAGTTTTGATGATAGGATGCATTTACTGTAGCATCATTCACACCATGCAATGCTTTGGCAATGTCATAATAAAAGTCACATCATTTATTCCCAGCCAGAGTTGCATTCATTTTTGCCAACATCTTACACTGATGATGGAAAGTTGGACCACTGTGTAAAGGCTCCTCCATCACATCCCAAATGTTCTCAGTGGGGTTCAGGTCTGGACTCTGTGGAGGCCAATTCATATGTGAGAATGATGTCTAATGCTCCTGAAGCACTCTTTCTGTATCCGATCCTGATGAATCCTGGTGTTGTCATCTTGGAATATGCCAGTGTCATCAGCGAAGAAAAAATCCTCACGATTTCAACCCTGGCTGTTCAGTATATTCAGGTTCAGCTGACCTCATTTTATGGACTTGTAAAGTTGCTGATCCTTGACCTGACCACCTGAACGATCCCCTGATCATAGCGCTGCCCCCACAGGCTTGTACTATAGGTACGAGGCATGATGGGTGATAGGTTGATTTCCCCAAGCTATCATACTGATACTGAACAAAGGACACTGATACTTTCTTAATCTTCCATTGATGCATCTATGAAGTCAGATCTGGGAGACCATACGCTGCATGCCTACACAAAGGATCTCAGAGACTCGGTTATTGTCTCTCCTATATATACTGTAGGTCTTCAGCATATATCCAAGGTAGCCTTGTTCCCCAACTAGTCCACACATCTGGAAGTCATTATATACTGTACCTTAGACCACATTCCTTTGTCTCATATGTAATTTCATACAGAAACTTCAAATGCACATACCGAACCAACCTTACAATGGGTAATCACTTCGATCTCCTGTCTTCCCACCCTGATGCGTCCATCACTCTGGAACAGGGTCAGTGGTGACTCATCAGACCTTTTTCCATTGAAACACAGTCGAACCTTTATGTTCTGATGGTTGTTTAAGAAGTGAGAAGTTACCGCAACCTTTAGTTTGTTTAATGAGTGATTCTGACCTTCGATGTTTGACCACCAAAATCAGGTCAGTCTTGACTCCAAGGTTAAGGTTCAGGTTACTTTATTTATACCCGTAAGTAGATTTGTTTTTCAGTTAGATGATGACATCCAAAACATAATGACACATAACATGAAACCAAGACATCAGTTGACTATAGACATGATACAGTAAAAGTTCAGGACATAAAAGATAAGGGAGAGATGGGTCAATAAAAGACCAAGTGAACATTTGTACCAAAATTAAGGTCACTGTGACATTGCCCTTTGTCCACTAAAATCTTTTTACTTTATCGTTAACGCCATCACATGTTTTATTTAACCAGCTTTTCTACTCCTTTTCCTTCTTTTCCACTGTCCTAAAAATGAAGAATTTGCCTCATAGCAAGAAGGTTCCAAATTCCAGTGGTCTTTCTGTGTGCATTTGCACTATATCCCTCAGCCCAGGAGTGTCAAACTCATTTTAGCTCAAGGGCCACATACAGCCCAATGTGATCTCAAGTGGGATGGACCAGTAAAATAGTGTAAAACAGTGAAAAAAGTAAAATTTAAGTAAAAGTTTCCCTAACAATATGAACATGAACAATATGAAATATTCTAAGAACAATAAGTACAATTTTAACAATATTATGCATCAGTTTATCATTTACACATGTACACTGTCACTCACAGATCACAGTGGATCTACAAATACACAAACATTTAGTAACAGGCAGAATATTGTTAAAATTCAACTTAGTTCTCTTTAGACATGTCAGATTGTTCATATTTGTTCTGGTTCTTCACATTGTGAGAGGATAGTTTGTAAATGTACATATTTTCATGTAATTTTACTTTTTTTTTAATACTAAAACAAAGATATTATTTGTGATTGGTCTGTATGTGACTCCTGAACTAAAAGGATGTTGACACCTTTGATTGTCAATATCATCAGTGCGATTTTTGCATTTCACAACTTCATCCTACGGGCTGGATTGGACCCTTTGGTGGGCCGGTTTTGGCCCACGGGCCGTAGGTTTGACCCCTGTGCCTTAGCCGTTCAGGTTTCTGATTTCTGCCATCATGAAAAACACATATGCTACGTTAATGTTTGTGTCAGTTGATCCTTGGGCTGCTCTTTGTGTGTTCTAGCATGGGTTAAATACTGAGGTTGAATTATTTCCCTACAGGGACAATAAAAGTGAACTTAAAATTAATTCCCTCCTATGTGGACAACACAGGCCTTATTTTTCCACAGTTTTATTCTGTAAGCTGCAGTAGCTTTAGTTTTATTAGTTGCAGCCTGTGTGCCATGCAACTTCATGACGTGTGGATTCACTCTTTGTAACACATATGTGGTTTTATTTAGTACAGAAACCACACACTCATTGCATGTGTAGACCCATGAAGATGGACATCCTGCAGAGTAAATATATATATGTATATTTTTTTTTTACCAAAACCTCTGGACTAGTCATTTAACAAGTTACTTAAGTGGCAGAGTGTGGGTTTTCTGAACACAAAATAATAAAAGAAGGCACTGTCAGCCAGTATCTTTATTCTATTTATCCTCCAAGTGTGAATATTGTGGTATTTGTCAAACAATTTGTGTGATATTGTGTTTTAAGTGTAATGGCAGATGGACAGACAGACAGACAGGTGATGAACTGGCAACATGTCCATAGTGAAATGAATGAAAATGAATGACTAGACAACTCAGAATTCATTATCTCAAACATTTATGAGCCAAAAATATGTCTCATATCAGTATTTCCTGATATATGAACATACATGCTGTAGTGTTTTAACTGCTCTGCTGTTTTGTTGCTTCTCCTCAATAGGCAGGACATGATTGGATTGGATGGTTGATGCAGAAATGCAGGATTTTGCACTTGGAAAGTGGAGCTAATCCTGACTGACATAGGTCTCATAATTTCTTGGCTACAGAATGTTTGAAAAGATTGTAGTTTGATTTTAATATTGCTAAGTACACGTTGAGTTGTTTGGTTTTTTTTTTTAATCACACCTTTGTGGACTTTGTCTCTATTAAAAAATACCTGCTATTTTCTCCAAACCTATAATCCTATTATTATATTCTTTCAGTGTCTAAAACTAAAAATCATTAAAATATAAACACACAGAGCCACAGCAGAAGAGCACAACGCGTTGGTAAAACAATGTAACGTTAACTTTATGAGCTTATTTTGATAAGAAACATTGCAGTTATGTACAGTATATCTATAATTTATTGAAACATGCAATGGAAATATTTTATTCTGGAGACTGTAGGAAAAAAACAAAAACGTGCTTTGTAAATGATGCTGCAAACAGAAACGCCAGTAGATACAATACAACACCAACATCTTTTACCACCTACACAAGAACAACGTGAAGCAGTAGAAAGAGAGTCTTGTTTGTTTGCAACTGTAGTTGAAAAAGCCTTTTATATTTACCTTATTGTACTTCTTACATCAATACTTTAGATTTTGTACTTAAAGTTTCATGCAAAAAATCCATAAATTGCTCTCAGCATATTGTAATTCAAGAGGTCTGAGAGAAAACAAGATTCCTGCTCCTACTCTGTGATGGAAGACTTTGGCTGATCATAGGCGTTTCAGAAAAGTAGAGGGTGAAATATGCAAATGACAGCTGGAAATGGTGGTTCCTGGATGTGACTCTACCGCTCTACTTGCAAAACAACAGCTGCTGTAACCAGGATATTTTTGATTCACTTTTCCATGTCATCGTCTGTCTTTATATGTATTGTTTTGACCTGGACAGAGGACAGAGCTGCAGATCAGAGGGTGACATGGGAGTGGATTTGTCCCCCTGTCCCTGTGTTGTGTTTAATTTTTTAAGAGAAGCAGTAGCCTGTAGACAATGCATTGTTTTTCTGGCACCTACACCAACCTGAATCCATGCGTCAAATTCCACACACTGAGGGTTAGGGTTAAGGTTAGTGTCATGTGAACTGGAGATCTGGGCGTACATTAACACGCGATCAAACGGCGGTGAATAACACACGAAAGGTAAAAAATGCGTAGGTATAAGAACTGGCGTGAACTGGAGCTCAGTCTGGAGGGTTAGTGTTTTAGGAGCGTATTATCCACCGTGGCCATCAGTGAGGTTTGGTGAATATTGAACAGACGGCCTATTGGCTACTGAGCAGTGACAACA
This sequence comes from Apogon talboti, assembly GCA_037367365.1. NCBI lineage: Eukaryota > Metazoa > Chordata > Actinopteri > Kurtiformes > Apogonidae > Apogon > Apogon talboti. The sequence goes on from JAPQRQ010000010.1 coordinate 1,479,472, forward strand.
GGATGTGATTGGCAGCTCAATAATGACACATGACACAAGTTTTCCTTGCTTCTGTGTGTGTGTGGTGGTCTCTAACTCTGCAACAGCAGCCTATCTGACGCCTCTTTCACACGCAGTCATGCTCTCCTCTTTCCCTCACTATTCACTTATTTCTTTACTCTCCTTGCTCCCTCATCCTTTTGCTCCTAAAGAGCTTTTCTGTTCAACTGACCTCCTATCCACTTCGTTTGATGGGCCCCTGCTAAGAGGACTCCATCCCCTCTCCCTTTCCCTCTTCTTCCTCCTCTTTTCTCTCCGTCTTTGCTCTCTCTCATCATCATCATCCCTTCCCCGCCTTCCTTCCCTCGCTACCCCCCGTCTATTCTGTGGCCCAGCGTGGGTGGCTGAGTTTAATGAATTCTCTTTTCTCTCTGCAGCCAGCCGCTGATTTCTGATTGTGAAGAGGTGTGTGTGCTCGAGTGACTGAAACACTCACATGCATATTTTACCTACGCACTTTCCCTGCCATGACAGTGATCATTTTATAAGTCTAAATAAATCTCGGCCTATGTCCCGATCAAGGTTTCGTGTTGCACTTCCTCTTTCTTAAAGGAGAAAGTCGCCGACTGTCAGCTTTAAAATAGATTTGCCCCAGGATGTGTCTGTTGTTGTTGTTGTTGTGAACACTACCTGCTGTCTCCTGCAGCCAGAAACATGAGTCAAGAGTCTGTTTTGTCCTCTGATGTTTGTCTTAATGCACAGAAAAAGACAGAAGAAAGCATCTGTGACAGGACCCGGGATGGGCTGACGAGATCCCGTTTTGATGTCTGAAATAAGAGATAGCACGAGCCTAATGGAAAGTTTGTTTAGCTGACAGAATTTAATGCAGCCTTCTTATGTGTGCACAAAGAGTGCCATTATGCGCCAATGAAGCATCCACGGGAGGCTTTATGTCAGTGTGAGAGTTAGCTCTAGCTCCTGCTGTTGGGGAAAAGTTTTTCTTGCAGTGTATGGGTTTGGGAACGTCATGCTGCAGAGATCCGCCAAGTCACAGTCTTCGCTATCTCTGCTGTACTGCAGTCAGCGAATGCACATGTATCAGGGCAGTATGTGCCAGTTTGTATTGAGTTAATAAAATCTGGATGCATTTGAGAGTCAAAATTGATAACACTAGACAGTCTTTTACTATCTTCAGACTATGTGGTAAAGTAAATCTGTTAATTTACAGTATAATGTTCAAGGTATTTAATTTATTTATTTATTTTAACTAGACATTTGAGAAAACTAACTGCAGGTATTGAATTGTATAGTTTCACAACAATTAAAATCACTGCATTTTTGTTACGTTAGAATGAGCAGATTTTTCCTCTTCTCCTTGTCCTACAGTGAGTGGCTTCCAGTGTTAAGGTGCATTATTGTTGTGCTGCTTTAAATAGTCTTCCTTTGCTGGAGGTATGTAATGAGGTGAATATATTGGGCAGTGTGGTGGTGTAGTGGTTATCACGTCCACCTCACAGCTGCCTGCTCTTCCTCTGGGTCCTCAGGTGCCATCAAAAACAGGTAGACGTAGGTTAATTCTCTTGTCAGAGCCACTGACCAAGGTACTGAAGGTCTGGTCCCTGAGCGCCTTCAATGGCAGCTCACTGGCCCTCATGTGCTAATGCTAATGCTAATGGCTAATGCTCAGTGCTGTGTGCTTTAGGATAGGTAGAATACAAAGAACAAAGTTCCCCACAGGTGTAATAAAATGAGTTAAGATTTAATTTCCATCTTGCAGCAGCAGGATTCTCCTTCTCCTTCCCCCTGCTACCTGTGCAAACGCTTCCTTGCTATGTCAAAGAAGTAAAACCTCAGAGCTACAACTGCACATTGAAAATGGCAGGCAACGATCTTTTTATCTATCATTTTGTTTCACAAAGGTTTAGTTAATTTAATACGACAACATGCTTCCTCATCAACACATGGACCACCAAAACAATTTCTGTCCTGACACTACAAATGTACGGCATCCAGCATGCAATACCACCCAAGGACTAGAAAACAACTGAAAGAACAATTTCAAGAGCAATTCTAGAGAACTGCACAACAATACTAGTGTCAAACCTATCTACACTGTCTTCAACAAACAATGGCTCTAACAAGGACCTTCTACAGCTGTGTGGTGGAGAGCGTGGTGACCTCCCGCCTCACTGTGTGGTATGGTGGCTGCACTGTGGCAGAGAGGGAACCGCTGCAGACGGTGGTTAAGTCTGTACAGGGGACCATCGGGTGCAGCTTAACACCCATAGGGGACATTTACACCACCAGATGCAGGGAGAGAGCCACCTGCATCCTCCATGATCCCACCCAGGAACTGTTCACCCCGCTGCCCTCTGGCAGGAGGCTGTGCTGCGTCCGGGTAAAAACATCCAGACTTCTACCCAGATGCACTCAGACTGCTGAACTGCTCAACCCCCCATACACTGCCCCATAGACTGTCTACCACACACCTTGGACAATGCCACTTTATCTCACTGTTGCTGCTGCTATAATGCACCACCACTTTAACTGGTGCTGTTGCTCCATACTGTGAAATTTTGTACATATTGAGAACTTATTACTTTTTTATCTTTCTTGAATCTTTTTTTGCATATATTTTTAATGGTAGCTTTATTCTACCCTGCTTACTGTTTCTATATTTTATTTTATGTTTTATTCTTTATCTTTCTTATGCTACAAACCGAGTCCTGGGTAACTGTATTTTGTTCTATCATGTACCACTGATTGAATGACAATAAAACTGAATCTGGTGAATCTTTTAGCAGGTTTCAGCCCTCAATCAATTTACCATCCACCTGACAACACATAAATACTGCCCAAATTATATGACTGTGTTTTAATAAAAATTAACAAGGACTTAAGGTGGCAAAAGTATTTTTACAATTCATTCTCACCTCATTGTCAAAGTGAAACCTATTTGGTCGCCTTTTTAATAATCAATAAAACCACAAAATACTCAAATTACCCACTTTGCGTAATGTTTTCTACAGCGTATTAGCAGCTGCTGTCGGTTGATGAAACACAAAACATCAAGTTTCAGGTATTTGAAGGGCAGCCAGAGTCAAAATGCTGTTTCTGTTTGTTTCGTGTTATTCTTTGTTCTGTTTATTGCAGTCACTGTGCAGCCTGAATGAGACTGAACAAGTCTGTCTTTTCAGATGGTTGAGTTTTCATTTTAGATACAAATTAAGACAATGAATTCAGGTGAAACCCGAACTGAGCCCAGCTCCCAAATTGTGGTGTAATTATTTTGCAATCACAGAGGATTTGAAAATAATTATGGGTCAAAAATAATTAATCCTTCATTTTAAGACGTCTTGTCTTGTTCCTCTGCTGGTACATTATTGCACCAGGGGGCTTTAGTCATGAAACAGTAACATTATGATTTGAAGGATGTCATTTTTAGTCTTATTAAAATCAGAGGGGTTTTTTGGTGGTCTGGAGATCTACTGAGCCTGTCTTTTTGAACCTGCTATTGGGTATGGATGGCATATTATGTACTCTACTTAAGCTGTACTGTAGATTGTCATATTTTGTTGTGTAATGGACAGTGGTCTAGATGGACGAAGCAGAATAACAAACCTGTGGAATTAAACACAAGTCCACAGTTTGTTTTCTATTTT
>JAPQRQ010000010.1:1505143-1516066 GCA_037367365.1 Apogon talboti
ATTAATTTGGAAATTATGAGCAATTTAATAAAGTTGGGGTGTCGAAACACCCCAGGTGACTAACGTAGGGTTAATGGGACTGGTGACAGTGACATTGACTGTTACAATAGAAAAACTAGATTTCTTTGTATTAAAACACTATGATTATCAACGACTGACCTATTCTTTGTTATGGACTATATAGATTAGCTGATTAGCCAAGTCATGTAAAATTGAGATAGGACAATACAAGGTCGATCGGCTTCTTCCTACTCCTTTTCAGACATAAAGTATTGTTAAAGAGCCACAATTTGGTTGACCTATTTTCATTTATTGCAGTGTCCTTTTAAATCTGGAATTTCTTTTGCCTACTTATGTTTGAAATAAAGTCTATTTATATCTATTGGGAACATTTAATATAATGCAAGTGCACAAGTCAACAACTCTAGAACATAATCATAGCTGCTTTTACATATTTTATTACTATGTTTGGTTTATTTAAAGGTGGAAAATCAGTCCAGAACCTGTGATTTCTTACTTTTACTTGAGTAAAGGTGTTAAATCAGTGTGTCTGCTGTCTTTAGCCGGAGTCTTCTTTTACACATGCTCTTCTACTTGAGTAAATACTGTGTGTAGGCCGACTTTTGCCACCTCCGAGGATGAAGATCTAGCATTGCGACTGCTGCTATAACCTACATCTAGTCTGGCTCGTAGGATGTACAGTACTTGACTTTTTCCGTTGCACAGTGGCAGGATTGTCATTCCCTTCCTTCTGGTGTCTGCGCATTGTGAAAATCCCCCTCGCTACATGACAGAACAATCTGTGAGATGCAGCTCCACACTGCAAAGGCAGCTTTTGACAAAAGCCCTATTCGCACAGGACTAGTATACCCTGTGGACCTCTGGTGATTTTGGAAGTTAACCCCACCCGTCTGTATTTCATGCAGCGCAATTGCAAGGAAGGAGCAAAGTCTTGGTTTTACTTGAATTTACTGACATTATTCCATTGGTTCAGATGTCGAGGGTAGGATCACTACCTACATATAACTGTTGAAAGAAAAGTGTTCTGTACCGTAGCTGTCATCCGTGTCATCCATCTCATCATATTTTGAAATATCGCTCCTCTGGATTTAAGTTTGCTCTTCCAGTGAATATCCAGGCTATATCACGACATGAGCCCCCTAAGTTTCCACCCAAAACACTTTTAAAACTTTATTTTATCATCACCAGTGCAGCTTCCATCGTCCTTGACCCATGAAATAGCCCGAATTAGAACGGAGAGGAAACAAAAAACATTGCGTATCCCACCAAATTACAGAGATGTCAATAAATGATCACTGTTCATCCAGTCGGGTGGGTAATATATGGTGGAATTTTTGCAGACATGGTTGACTTATACAGGAATAGTTTCCTTGTTTAGATAATCAACAGTTTCATTTTTTAAATTCACATTGTGCATGGCAACAAAATGCATTGTCCTTACAGGAGACATTTCCAGAGAGGCAATTGCAAACACAAATAAAACTAAATGAAACACAAGTAGAAATAAAACACAAATAAAAATAAATAAAATTACTTTCAACTTAGTAATTCTTATAAGTATCAAAAATATATGGCATTAATAAATTTTTTAAAAAAGGCTTCACTTTGGCAGCTATAAGTTTCAGAATTTACAGTTAAGACATAACAGGAATGCTTTGTGACATATATATATATATATATATTCCTAGTACTAATTCTGTTGGACTCGCACTAGTGCAGTATTGGCACTGGAAATTAACAAGTCGCAAATGCGAGCAAATCAGTTGCACTGTGGAGCCCTTAGGCATCAGCGATACTTGATATTTTATCATCAACCAAGAGAGTGACACACACACTTCCGTGTTCTTCTTCTTAAATCCGCGGCACTGTCTTTTTACAGATTAAATAAACCCTGTATGACGTCACGTTAACCTTAAGGGCATACTTGTCACAATCGTAATAAACTAGCCACACACAAACCTACGTTACACACAAACGTTAAGTTTTTCAGGTACATTAAGGTTAATCACTGATTTGAGCTCCGTTCATTTACCTCGTCTCGGTCCTCCGCTCCATCCTGGCTGTCCTCGGAGGAGATGCTCCAACATCCCAGACGTGCTGTTGTGGTATGGAAGGGCCGTGTTACAACGGAAACACGTCACGGTGTTCACCTTGCTGTTCAGTCTGAAATGCTCGCACACTTTCGACATTTTCTGTCTTTTTTATTGTGTTTTCTTCTCTTTCTTCGTCATTGTTGTCTTCATTCGCCTCTTCGACTTTCTCGCTCCTTCAACCGAACACTTCCGCTTCCTCGTCCTTCTTCATTTGCGTGGGTGACGTAAGCGCGTTGTGCCACATTAAAAGTAGTCCGTGCGAAATGCCGTGCTTTGAGCTTTACAATTAAATAATAGATTCCTCGAGGCAGAGAAAATTCCTCGATCATTTTTTGTAATCGAGGTATTCGAATTACTCGAGGAATCGTTTCACCCCTACACTCTACTATAGGGGTGTCAAACATACAGCCCATTGGCCAAAACCAGCCCACTGTACAAAGGGTCCATTCGGGCCAAAGTGCAAAAAATACACTGAAAATATTAAACGTCAAGGGTGTCAAAGTTATTTTTTTAGTTCAGGTGCCACATACTGTACATTCCAATGTGATCTCAAGTGAAATAATAGCATAATAACCTATAAGTTATGGTATCTCCATCTCAATTTTTGTCTTGTTTTAGTATGAAAAAATATGAAAGTTACATTATAAAACTCATTACATTTACAGACTATCCTTTCACAATAAAATGTGAACAGCCTGAACAAATACGAACATCCTGAAACATGGTAAGAAAAATAAGTGCAATTTTAACAATATTCTGACCGTTACTTAATGTTCTGTGTATTTGTAGATCTACAGCTGTATAGCTGATAGCAGCTGTATATTGTATTAATAATAAGCTGAGACATAATATTGTTTAAACTGCATTAATTTTTCTCAAGAAATTTCAGGTTGGCACATGATTGTTTGTTTTATTCACATTTTCATAACATAATATAACTTTTTTGACAGTAAAACAAAGACAAAAACTTGGATCTTATTATTTGTAGGTTATTATCGTACTATTTTCCTGGAGATCATACTGGGCTGTATATGACCCCTGAACTAAAGCGACATCCCTGCTCTAATACATCTTCATTTTCCTCCTTTTTGCATGTGTACATGTTCCTCGAAAACAACATCTCCATTTTACAAAGTCACCATCGCTGCCTCCTGAACTGGCCAAAAACCACATATAACTTTTACCCCTATTCCGGAAAGACTCCAGACCTATCGACAGAACAGTGCTGCCAAAGTGTGGAGTTGGAGCTGGCTATGTGGGACTAACCTACGTCTACAAACCCACCGGTAATGCAGCATGAAATAACAAACCGATCAGCATGACACTAGCGTTTCCCGAACACCTTCCTCAACCTCTCGCTGCAAAATTGACATCACAAGTTGGCCTCTTTTTTTACCAAAGCCACGTCATTTACCTCCTCCTGTTCTTTGAGGGTTTTTTTTTGTTTTTCTCTAAACATAAACATTACTGTTACCACCACTATAGCGACTCAGATTGATGACACACTCTGATGAAGCCTTATTAGCTCAGCCTATAATTCACAGGCATTATCATCGCACAGTCCACATACATCACACTTGACATCTTTTCCAAGTTTATTAGATCCATGTCGCGCGCTGTGATTTGCAATAAACTTAAGGGATTGCTGAAATCTCACAGTCTGCAGGCGCCTTAATGAACACCGCTGTTCAGCCCTGATGGAGCGCCGTTACCTTGATAGAACACCGCACAGAACTGCAAGTTAAAACTAAGGTTGCGTGAGGTTACGTGGTCCCTCGTGTTGGTCGCACGAGCTCATTTGAATAAGCTGGCTTTTATTTAAATGACACGCACGTATGTAACCACCTACAGCAAGTGCTCACACACATGCCTCCCATCTGCCCTTGGGGAGATATACATACAGACACACACTTACATCTCGTTTCCCAATACCCACCCCTAAGTGCCTGCTGAGATGCAAGGATTTAAAGGAATTTGCCTGCCAAAGGGAACCGCGCTGGATTTCATCATTCAATATGTTATTCCTACGCCTCAGGACAATTTGTCATGTATTAGTGAACGTTCACTACTGGTTTCCATTGCAAGAAAGACACTGGTGGGATGTACTTTTACCACAGTGCTGGAGTACAATTTACTTACTTGACTAATTCTATTTTATGCAGCATTATACTTCTACTTCCCTACATCTCAGAAGTGAATTCTACTTCTTACATTCGTACACTTATCTGATCATCAGTTTCTTCTCAGATTATAATTTGACATGGCAGTGAAAATATCTGCAAATGTGTTGATTTTTTTAAATAATTGAGATACATTTCCCTTATAGGATTATGTAATGACCTCCTTTTTAAGTTAAAACTTCTGGGATTCATCGTGCACTATCACAAAGCTGTAAACAGGCCTGTTTTTCTGAGCTTTTCAGGGATATGAGGGTCTTATATGACAATGATGCTACAAACATATGATGGTGTCATAGAGCACCGTGCATTATTGTTGATCTGTGTGTCCCAAACTTATGGTCAGGACCAAAAATGGATCATGTATCCATTTTAACCCATAAAGACCCAGTGCTACTTTTGTGGAAGTTCCCCAATCATTTTTTCTCTCCTATTAACCTTTCTTTTGTGATTTATCAACATTTATTATATTATTATCCTCTGTGTTTTCCTTTTTTGTGTGAAAATCAGGTATTTTCCTATAATTCATTTACTAACCATGTAGATGTTCATTAAAGCGCAGATTTAAGTTGAGGATTATTCCATCAAAAGCAGAAAGAACTGAAGAAAAAGTGACTTTTTCAGCAAAGATATCAATAACTGAACGTAAAAATAAGCGTCTCCATCCACTATCATTTATCAAACTCCATGGGTTTTACTGGTGAATCAATGTTGTAGAAGATGATGGTTATTACTTATCAGACTGCAGACATCATCTCATTAGTTGACTAACAGGTTTGTGGAGTTTATTCCATATTGTTTTGACGACAGTTATAGCAATATGTAATGTACAGACGTCTGTTTTGGGTCTTCAGCTAAAATATGTTTTGATGACACTGAAACTATCAAACAGAACATAAAGTAGTTAAAATGAAGGTATGCTTAAACATCTACAGCAGTAAATTACAACTCAGAATCCAAAAATATCTATCACTGACAGGGACCATTTCACTGCACAATGACTACATTTACTTTTCATACTCTATGTACGTTTTACAGCTAATATTTCCAGACTGTTAACAAGGGTTTTGAACGCAGCAGTTTCACTCACAGCCGAGTGTTTTCATGGTACTTTTGCTTAACCTCCTAAGACCCTCTGTCCACGTATGAGGACAAGAAATTCACAGCTTTATACAAAACAAAACAAAAATAAAATAAAAAAAACAAACAACTGTCCACTACAAATGACATTCCATGAAAATTTTTAAGAATGCATCTGAAAAAACTGTTGCATCATGATGTTTCCAATATAAGCAATTATTTAATAAAAAAAAAGGCAAAACTCAAAAACCTGTGGCTTTCCTGGGTCTGAGGGGGTTCAGTAAAGACCTCAACACTTCATCTACGCAGCAGAGACAAGATAGTATCTTTTCTACTTGCATGCATCCATGAATTCACATTGATGTGTTAAAATAACATGAAAAAAGTCAGTCTGGCAATATCAAAACAGGAGTTTTCTGCAGAAAATAGAGCATTATCTGGTTCAGAAGTGACAGGTGATATAAAATTCACTTCTACTGTTTTAATATTTCTGATTCTTTTTTTAGGGCGTAGGTTTTATGAGTCAAACTGGTGTGTTATTATATCAGTATTAGAGACTCCGTATTTAATTTCTTCATATTTTCAGCCTCGTTTGTCCCTTCCAACTGCTTTGAGAAGTTTACCATGTGAAATATTTAATACTGAGATCAAATATTTGGTAAACAGAGTGCATTTAATGAGTTTTTCTATTCATTTTCATGTGCCGTTTTTCATGTTGTCAGTTTCATTTATTGTCTAAATCCCTCCAGACCTTTTCTAAGTTTGGTTGTGTTTATTCAGATCCATATTAGCTGTTCCCGAGGTCTTCATTCTAGTCTTATTGGTTCTGTCACTTAACAACATCAGGTCTGTTTCTAAACATCTTGATATTCTCTTCTACCCAGACTTAAACCTTGATCGTCATATGACATTTTGTACACATTTGTTCATATTTAGAGGACTGTGACTACCTGCTCAGTCCTTGTATCCATCTTCAGTTGGTCTGGCAGTGGGAGCCTGGCCCTGGTTTCACTGGTTTCCAATCAAATACCAATCAAACTGCAAACTTATACCTATGGCCTGAGTTTGACTCGGCCCGTTCATACTTAATAGTGCATTTGAGCCTGTATTCCAGATGTCGTGCCCTCCAATCATCTGATAAAAGACTATTAACCACTTTCAGCCGCTCCTATTGTAAATCCAGATGTGACCGTCTGTAGAGCCTTTGTAACTGCCACGCCCATTTAATCCGATCAGACGAATCTGTTGTGTGTTTCTAAAGCTCACTTTTGCAGATAATCTCTGTTTGCCTTTTCATTTTTTCTCTCTGTGGTATGTTCTTTGTCATGCTTTGGTTTGCATGTATGTTTGGAAGTACAATGTGAGGGTTCAGGTGGAGGTGAGATGCTCTTGAGGAGAGGAATCAGCAGAAGGAAGATGGATGAACTCTTAAAGACCAGGAACTATTTTTGTGGCTACTTCCAAAGGAGTTTACCCTTACAAAGTGACTTAACACCATTAGCCTCATGTATTTTATTATTTTTAACTTACTGATGATATAGATGTTTATTAAAGCTCAGCAGATTAATTCTAAAATCATGTCAAAACAGAAAAAACTGAAGAAAAAGTGACTTTTTCAGCATTAAGTGAACATAAAAACAAGTGTCATTTGTTAAACTCCATGGGTTTTACTGGTGAATCAATGTTGTAGAAGATTACACTGTTTCCATGTTCACTACAGAGACTATGGATGCATCTGAAAAGCACATCCCATGTTACTGAAAAGCTAACAAAGTGTATTTTACTGGACTTATTTATATGTATTAATAGGATTAGTGGATCATAAGGTATTAAACATTTTCACTCAGTAGATGCTTTTGGGTCTTTAACCCATAAAGACCCAAACATGCACCGCTGTCCAAAAGCACATTCAGATCTAAAACATTTAATAACTGTTGATCCACTAATCTGAGCAAAATATTAAATAATTCAGGTAAAATACAGTTTCTCACCTTTTCATGGTCATCAGATATGACCCATTTGGATGTTCAGAGGCTCCATAGTCAACATGGAATCACTGTCATCTTCTGTGATATTGATTCACCAGTAAAACCCATGGAGTTTGACATATGACAGTGGATGTGGACGCTTGGTTAAGATTTAGTTAATGATACATTTGGCTGAAAAAGTCACTTTTTCCTCGTTTTTTTTCTGATGTGACTTAATAACCTTTGAGTCTACACTAAACTAACATGAACATTTACATGATCAGTGGATTAAATATAGGAAAATACCTGATTTTCACTGAAAAATGCAGAGGATAATAATAGAATAAATGGTGATAAATCCTACGGTGGCCCTGAAGTGCAAACGCGTTTCCTCTTTTGCAGTTGTGTTTTCTCTTTTGCATTCGTGTTTTGTCTTTTGCAGTTGTGTTTTCTCTTTTGCGTTCGTGTTTTGCACTTCAGGGCCACCGTATAAATCACTTGGGGAAGACAAAATCATTTGGAAATTGTGACAGAAATAGTTGTGGGCCTTTAAGGGTTAAAGGTGTCCCAAAACTTTTTCCCACTACGGTATCAAACTGATGATGCGTCTACTTTTCACAGAATAGAAGTTGTGACTTATTTCCTCGGGTATGTTTTCACAATGAAAAGCCTTCTTCTCCAGTGGATGTGTAACTCCGGGTAAGAGCCGCCGTTTCATCTGTCTCGTTAGAGTCTAACCTCATCTGACTTGGCTGGTTAGCCCGGTGCATCCACGGGGGTTTTGCGCCTACAATATAACTCCCGCTGCTCGGACCTATTCTGCACCGTTTAGCGAGGAAAACTCTGATGGCTTTTGTCTAGTGTGGACTAATGGCAGAAAGGCTCAGCACGACGCTCTGTGATGCTTTTGATGCGCCTCATTAACAGCTTAAATTTACACCTGCCTCTTGCATTCCTGCGGGATCCCTCCTCACATGTGACTGGGAATGTTTGCTGTGCGTAACGAGCGTCTTCAACATCCAGCCTCTGATGTCTTAATGAAGCCGTAGTTTATTGGTTTTTAACAGTTTTGCATATATATGTGCACTCCTAGTTGCCCTGATGTTGAAATAGCGCGTGCCTTAATAACTATAATAGTGTAAATTATTCCCTTAGTGGTATTTAACAGTCTGTGCCGGTGCTTTATCTGTCTTCTTTCATATTATTGACTCTCAACATCCTTCTTAAATTGTAAAATAATAAGAGTTTGAGCAGCCATGGTTGGAGTTAATCGGACTTGATTGATTTGGATATATACTGGCCTTCAGCCCAAACCAATCTACAAACTGAAGGTACTTTCAATTACACTTAAAATTCAACACAATGGGGAAACCCAGGCTGCGGGTTCACTGCTGGGAGCTATTATCCCGAGTTAATAAATGCAAACATTTGTTCCTGATGGCTCACTTAACCTCTTAATTTATGTATGACCACCAGAGTCCTATTCAGCTGAGATCCATCGGTCAAACAGGCCTTTACAGAGAGCCCCCGCATGGCCCCTTCCCCTCTTTCATCTCGGCTCTAATCACTGCGTGTTTCAGTGCGCACCGAGCGCCGCCGCGCAGCCAGAACTGGCGCAAAAAACGCGCCTAATTGTCCCGCGTATTGACAAGTCGGTTCCGGTGTATTAGTGATTTTCCGCTTCTCCGTGACGGGGCTCTGGCTGGGTAGGGACATCTGTGGGGGGTCAGGGGTGAGGGCAGCCCCGGAGCTGCGTCCATCTGCCCAACAAATACCCACGTCTTCAGACACAAGCCCTGCTAAACACCTCTAATAGCCTGCATAACATTTGCATTAGGAGCTCCTAATGAGAAAGCAAACGTGAAAAGAGAATAAGCCTATTAAGCTATCAATGAAAAACCGCCTGTAATAAATGATTGCCACAGAGTCAGATGAAAATAATGACAAAGTGCAAATTCTCCACATTATGCAGGCCCAGAGCACCATAGCCTGAGTGGCTTTCTTTGTACAATCAAAGGGATATCAAGCTGAATCTAGGACACAGACATGAAACAGCAACTTCTAGATGGTTTCCTAATCCTCTAATCTTTTTTAAGGAGGACAACGCTGAGATGTGTCCTTAAACTTAGTGGATTTAAAAAAAAAAAAAAAAAACTACTCACAGCCGCTGCCTTCAGGAGTTTGTACCAGCCTTTAAGTATAAATACTGTGAAAAATAAACACTGCATGCAAATGAGCACAGTCTCCAGTATATACTTTACAAAATTCTACATATCCAAGTCGTGCAGAGTTGAGGGTGTGATTCTGAACTAATCTGAGCTCATTACAGACTAAGCTCATTAGAAGTGATCTCTCTTTTACAGCGGTAATGATAGGAAGCAGTTGTCTTATCATGTAGAGCCTCTTGTCATATAGTGAACAAAAGAGAGATGATAATACGAGTACGCATGTCAAAACTTCAGCATGCTTGCATACTAAATGCTCTCTCTGCTGCACCATAAAGCCTGGTCTAAAGAATAGTTTGCACGATGTTGTCACCATTCACACTGGAAGACGGAAGTGTTACTTATTGGCCCCAACAGCTGACGTCAAAGGGCAGCTGTCACAGAGAGGGTTCAGATGATCTGAGCCGTTACTTTTATGACTGATGACAGACAGAGCCGCAAAATTTGATATATGGGAGTTAATGCATCAGAATGACTATAGGAGTATAAGTGACAGTCATTAGCGGTAATCGTGGGCTCCAGCTCCAGTATTTGGTTCCTTTGTGCAAAGCGTGTGGAGAAAATAATGGGACACATGCACCTGTAGTGTGTTTCACTTGATGTTCCACATCAGTGTGCGTCTCTGCAGAGATGAAACCAATGGATTGACTCGTTTAAGGCCAAGCTGTGGATCTTAAGCATCCTCAATAGTGGGTGAAGCCTTGAGGGTTTTAAGGAGGAGATTTGTTTTTGGCAGTCAGGTGGTGGTGGGCTGTCAACCAGGAAACCAGGGCTTTGTTTCCTGAGTGAAACCACAAATCTTAGACTTTAACTCATTATTTTTAGTAAACAGTGACTGTTTGGTTTGGTTTCTGCACCGAAACTAGTGAGTTAAAGCGGCAGTAGGCAACATTTACACACAAGCTTGTGTTAATGTGAGTCTAATTCTGGGAGCTGTTGGTTTGGTGGCTCTAACGGACGCTATGTTTTCACTTCGAGGTAGTAAAACAGAGCTTTTCATGTGAAATCTGACTCAGGACCTTCACATAAACTGTAAGTGTTGTAGATTGTTGAAGTTCCTGGTCTCGGCTTCGAGTCCATTTACTTGTCTTGGTCTTAAACAAAGAGGATTTTATGTCAAGAACACTTATGATCACAGCTGAAGGGATACAGTGACATCTCTGCAGTGATGTGCAAGTTACTTCCAAACTGTAGTCCATTACAGATTACGTTACTGTTACTGTTACTGTTATTTAAAAGTAATTCCTTACCTTATAATATTACTGTCTCAGAATTGTAATGCATTACATGACTCCTGTATTACTTCTGAGTTAGATACAGACTCGTCATAAATGGCACATGCACAGTAGAGCACCCCCCC
>JAPQRQ010000010.1:1571370-1590378 GCA_037367365.1 Apogon talboti
AAAGTACTGTTTAAGAGCAATGAAATAGTTATACATTGTGTGACATGTTCCAAATAAAATCAATCTATCTATCTATCCATCTATCCATCCATCTATCTTATTCTATTCTGTTCTATTCTGTTCAGCAGTAACTTTGACATGTATAGTATTATCATATCTACTCGCTCTCACAGCTACATGTGAGTAGTTTTGTGCCAATTTTTGGCCGATCTCAAAGACACTACTGAGAACAAGGTTATCAAGAGCAGGAGGAACACAGTTCTGAGCAGAACACTGAAGATAATATTCTGTAAAAACGGACAGGAAACATTACTTAAAGTCATGTTCAGACTCAGACAGCACTGACATAACACAGCCATGAGATCGAGAACACGGGGTGACTTCCAGAATAAAAATATAAGGCTGTGATTTAATTCTCCCTCAGCACATGGACTGAAAGCTGTGCTGTTTAGGTGGCGCCATGAAAATGCATTTTAGGGGTGTCTGAACTCAAAAATATAATCAGTGATACAAGTTGCTGAAATCAATATGGATTAATCTCATTTTTCTTCTGATGATTGATACAAAAATGTCAAAAATATTAGAGTAAATGTGAAAGAACTGCAAGGCTTGGTAAATGCTTGTTGACTTTTGTCTTAACTATAGATTTACATTAAAATAAGTAAAATGAGTATTTCTTATCAGCATTAACAGAAATGAGAACAGAACCTTGGTCTATCTGTTAAAGTACAACATGAATTTCAAAACCACCGAGACTATTAATATTAGAGATCAGCTTAGAAGGAAATCATTTGTTATATGCGCCACCATAAATGATAACTAACCTGACTTTGCACAACAATCCAGTAAATATGACAAAACAACGCCTCCTGCTGATACCATTTTCACTCTGTTTGACTCCATACAAACTATTGGGTTTTCATTAAGCTGTTCGCACGATCAGGTACCAACCACTGTGTCATGTGATCATTCAGAACTGTTTTGGTTGCTATCAGTTGCGAGTGTTGGCTGTGCAATCGCCTAATAGACTCATAAATTGTTTTTTTGGCAGACTAGACTGTTAACCGTCTATATTTCTCCCCTGGGCTTGAGATATAGAGACAGCACAGAGAGAGAGAGAGGACGGGAGCAAATCAGAGAAATAAGGTTGTTCTGATTGTTTCTAGGCGTTTCTGTTCTATGACTCCAAATACACCCATCCCCTTCACACAACCTGAAAGTAACACTGTCCAGCGCTGGTGAAAAATGTGTTCATGTTTTAAAATCAATTAATTATTGCAAAAAAAAAAAAAAAAAAAAAAGCCTTTTACTTGAGCTTAACTTTCCAAAACAAAAGAAAAACGTGCAAAAAATGAACTCACTATCATTTCATAAGTTCAAAGGTAGCTGCCTCTCCACAGGAAGTTTGCTGCGGATCCTCATTTTCCTGTATATTAAACTTACTTCTATCTCAAATATTAAACAGGTTCTTAACAGACAATAGATGGACCTGAATAAAATAACAAACAGCTAGGTTTTGCAGAAATAAATCTACTTTTTGTACGACAGTTTGCAAAAATTCAGTAGAATGGCCCTTTAACAAAACAGAGCTCGTCAATCACAGTAAAGAGGCGGGACAAATATGACCGAGTATGTGTCCTATTCTGAATCATCCAGATCCAGCAAGAAATGTAATCCAGACACAGATTTACATAAATACAGCAGCCGACGCGCACTAGACATATTCAGGCCAAGTGCGGACATACAGCACTGTGATCCCGTAAAATCAGATGTCAAATATCGTGTTAAGTTATCAGCAGCCGCTTCTAAACAAGCCTCAGCGTAGAGGCTGAGCTGGTTGTGTGGAAATGATGAGTTCGGGTGCCCACTTAACTCACCCACCCCACTACCATCATCACCACCACCACCACCATCATTCTCCCCCTTCAACACACACTTACATAAGTAATTAATCCTGTCAGTAATGTGAATGTGTGGGCTAAAATACTGAGTCATATTCTGCTGTCATACCTTTCCCTTTCCTGCCTACTTTTGCCGTCAGACTAATGAAAGACTCTTGCTGGGCTCGACTGCCCACTCTCATTTTGGTAGAGAACAGACAAACGCTGGAGCTTATATTGATCTTCGCAGTGAGAGAGAAATAAGAAGAGGGAGAAAAGGGGGAGCTGGAGAGATGAGAGCAGAGACAGGAGAATAGCTGGGGAGAAGAGCATAAAAATGCTGAAGCTGGGGAGACTGACTCGGATCGAAGTGTTTGATGTTGGACTCCTGTCCTTCTCCCTCAAGCTTCTCCCATCTGATGGCTTCTGCCTTCTTCATCTTGATCTCCACCTGACAGAAGAGAGAGGAGAAGAGGAGAGAGGGGGAGACGAGAGGGAACAAGGGAGATAACAATGTTTAACAAAATGGTCCTCTTTGCTAGCGCAGGACAAAAATAACACTTCCATTAGAGTGACATCTTAAAAGTACAGGACATCAGATCATTATTGAGGCCAGAGAGACTGTCTGTTCGGAGCCGTCATCAGCTCAGCCTGCGAGTGTGTGCGCGCATGTTTGTGTGCGAGAGAGACATCAGGGATATGCGGGGGCACAGCTCAATCTCAAACCTCACTGACAGACATACTGCACTAACGAGATGCCTGTCAGCCAGAGGGGCCAGTGTGAGAGATGAGGGAGGGGAGGGGAGGGGAGGGTGTGAGAGAGTGTGTGTGCGGGGGTCCTAATTCCACACAGCAGCATCTGATCCAAATCATTACACCAGGAGGACACGGGAGAGGAGCAAAACAATGAGGGGAGAGAAGAGGACATGGGCTTTTAACACTGAGCTGCACTGACAGGGCACATACCAGCGACACACGCGAGCTGCAGCGCCGCGTAGCCATTAATGGGATGTGTGTTTGATATGTCCAACATGTGCATGTGAAAGACAGCGCTGGTTATGTCGGTGCAATTAAGGAACATTTCTGCTCCGCTGGCCGATGTGATGATTCATTTATGAGGGTGCCAGAAGAGAGGAGGAAACCAGAGGTAGACAAGGGTGGAGATGGGGAGGCAGGGAGGCTGACTGACTGGTAACGGAGTGAAGCGTGAGTGAGAGGAGCAGATTGAGGGAAATAAGATGGCATGATCGCTCCAACCTTCTCCGTCGACGTGACGAGCCCAGCGCGGGGCTGATAGATCACTTTGGTGTGTGTCAGCGCTTTCTGCCCCGCAAAAGGCCGTGCGCACGGCGAGGCATCTGTGCAGTGTCTGAAATTAACTTTTTGGCTCACCTGCTAAGGGGCTGAGAAACTAAAAAAAGAACATCTCTGCGGAGAATACAGGTTACTGCCCAAATAATTCATGTCATTTTTCAAAAGAGCTGTGCCTCGTTTCAAGTGCCACTTTACGCAGACACTCAGCTTTGGTGGGTTAATCACCATTTGCCCATGTAATTATAAAACAAGAAAATATTTTGACATGAATTGAATAGGACTTCTACACTCTGCCCTCCACCTTGTCAAGTTAAAAACATGCAGAAACATAATATGTTATGGTGGAAGTAAGGAGACAAAAATAATAATTAAAAACCCCAAAAAAAACCTCCATACTAACTTTCTACAATGATGTAAGCCTCTGACAGGGGTTTGTGGGTAATGTAGTATTTAGAAGAGTCTGACCAATACTGAATTTTAGCAACTACGATTCCTCAGATATTCTTATCAAACATCCAAAAACATCAAATGGAGGCAATATATTATACACTTTAACAATAAAATATTGTGAGTCTGACCACGCGTTGAATTTCACTTCAGTCATAAATCAATAAATTTAAAAAAAAAAAGAAAATGAAAATGTTTGTTTAAAATAAAAAAAAACTCTAAAGTCTAAGTCTAAAGAGCCATGATCTGTGTAAGAAGACATCTGTGTTCCACTGCTGCTTCGTCAAACCAGCTGGTAACACTTGTAACCTCTTTGTCTAAGCAGCGTTTGATAAACTGGTTTCAATCGATTTCTGAGACAGTTTGTGCAGCATATTAAATCATCTTTCAGTACTCTGACAGATGCACCTGCAAACTGGGCACAGATGCTCTCTTGAGCTCTTTTAGTGGTCCTGTGCTGCTTTGAAAACTTACAGTACGTCAAAAAGTGATGACTGTCAGAAGTCTTATCGTAAGTGACGAATACAGTTAATTGGCAGTCAGCCTAAGGCGGCCTGTCTTTGTAGCCCTGTTATTCTTTACTTTAGAGGGGTTTTAGATCTCAAGTCTCTCAAGTTTTGGGTTTTCTTTTGTGGACCCCAGTAGATCAACAGTTCCATTTAATTTCATTCTAAAATGATTTACTCCACTTATCTAACCAGCAGACTAGCTCAAGTTTTAACAAAGCTTTTAACAAGTCAGCCCGTCTGACTGCTATGTTTTAATTTAATGTGTGCATGATCATAGGAGGCGTATTGCACAGACAAGTCAAAGAAAGACAGTGACTGTAGACTCAGAAAATTAAATGTTAAAATTACCAGCCAGGTGACAGTTTTTCCTGAACATGTTCTTGCTGAGCTAAGTGCAGCTGAGCTGAAGCCAAGGCTGTGTGTGTGTGTGTGTCAAAGTGTGTGCTTCTATGCATGCTCCTGGGCCATACAACATTAATCTGCTGCCACATCTGTGTTTCCTGGCTTTTAAGGGACATGGCAGGCCAGGCGCCGTGTGTGTCTCTGTGTGCGTTTCTGTGTGTGTGACAGGCCAAGTGATGGCTCGTAAAGGGATGTGACAGCAGAGCCACATACAGGGGCCACCACCCACAGGACCTCAGGGCTTGGACTATCCAATACTGCACACACAGACAAACACACATGCTATTCGCAGAGGGGCACTGGGGTCCCGTGTCGCTTGTCACATGTTTATAACCATCTCCACCCATCCTCCACGCCATGACCTCCTCATCACGCTTTCTTCTCCCTCTTTTTCCAGATCCCCGAGGATTTCAAAACAAACTTGCCTGAAAAGATGCATAAATGAAATAAATATAAACATTCTTAGACACTGACAGGCATGCAAATTAAAGAGGGGAGACTTGACTTTAGCTATTTCCCGAAAAGAGATGAGTTTGGAACTGAATGAAGAGGCGAGTGCGGACTCATAGATGCGTTGGGAGTGTGTGCGCGCGCACGCCTATATGTGTGTGTGTGCACGTCAGCCGTCTGTTCTGATCAAACACACTGGTGTGTAATTGGCTCCCCGTTGTCGCTGTGACCCCTGCGGTTGGAATGTCTGTCGTAGTGGAGGACAGGAGGAGGTCGCACTGACGATAATGTGCTACAGACAGACAGACACACACTCGCTCACACACAAACTCCAAATACTTTATGTTAATGACACAAGTGTGCTGAAAGATTACCGTTCAGCCTCTGTGTGTGTGAGCGTGTGCACACACATACCCGGCTTAGCTTCCCCCTGCTAAGTTGTCTTTAAAGACAGCGAGGAGATGAAGCGTAAACATTGTGGAGCGCAGAGTGCAGGGCAGCCTATTACAGAGACAGACAGACCGACATTGGTTGGGAATCAACAGCTCCGAGGGCAATGCATTTTTTTAAACGCTCATTAGGGATGCATGCCAATCTGGAGAAACTTGATTTGCTGATGCCGTTGTTCATTTGAATGTTTTTATCCCCAGTGGCTCCTTGGCTTCAGAAAAATGAAACGGCTCCAAAAAATTTAAATGAGACACGCCTCGACAGAGCTGCTCAGTTTGTTGGGGTCTCTTGCGCAGCCAATTGTGCACCCATTTCACCTGCAAGTTTAAAAAGATTAGGAGCCTTAATGCTGTTTCCTACCTCTAAATGCTGCATTTACCAATGAGGGCTTAAGAACTTGGTGGTAGTGATGTGTGTATGTGTGTAGGGGCCATGTGTACCCGAGGAGCCCAGTGGACCAGAGAACAGTTAGGGCTTTGTGGGAGAGGAGGAGGGTTTTAGCACACACACTCGTTATCCTAGAGGTAGGTGTGTGTTTCTATGAGAAACGAGACAAAAGGCTCAGCAGCAGGTGTGTGTGTGTGTGTGTGTGCGCGCATATGTGTGGGCATGTAGAGACTGACAAAGAAAAGACAAAGAAGGTAAATGAGGAAATGTGAATAAAAGAGAAATTGTGGAAAGATGAGGCAGACTATCTTCAGCCGTGGACTCTAAGACTGAGCCCTTGTTTAAGCTGCAACCCACGTGCACCTCTGGTATGCAGTGTCTGCTGTTGCCATGGAAAAGTAAGAAAGTGAGTGAGAGTGAGTGAGTGTTTTCTTAGCAAGGAGGGGCAGTTTCTGTGCAGGTCAGGCTTTACCCAGCACTGTAGCCACTGGATACGATGCGCCCAATGTAGTTTGCGTTATGCTACTTATCAAATTTCCCAACATCTTTCTGCTTCTTCAGCACTATGCAAAAAAAGGAATGCATTTCCTTTTCATTCCCCTGTGCCCTCACTATAAAATAAACTTAAGTTACTATTTACAATGCTTTTAAAGCTCTGTGTGTTGACTGGTTAACATATATGTGGTATGGAAACAGGGTTAAGGTTGGCAAATCTTTCAATATGTGAGATAAAGGCAGTCTGTGATCCTACAGGGACACTTTAGCCTGCTTTGACCTTTTGTTTACGTATGGGTGGACCATATGGAGCTGATGTGATGGGCTCTCTGTAAAATAGGAAAAACATCGCAATCACACTAAATACATTGTCATAAATACGTTTTTTTTTTTACTTACTAAAATTCATTTCTTATTTATGTTCCTGGAGATGGGACAAAATACTGAAAGGAATGTATTGGGAATGTATTACTTCCTCTTGCATCATGTTATTAGTACACTGTTGTCAAATATTGATATTTATAATAAAACCCATGACAGGAGGACAACAATGTTGGTATCCCTCAGTGCACTTCTTCCCTTTCACATCCATTGGGATATTATATGAAACTGCCACAAAAACAGTGTACATACATAATTCAGTTACAGCTGTTGTGATACTGTAGATATTAGTCTTCCAATCTGTCAAGTATTGTGCACATGAGTTACTGTGATATTCACCCACAGTTAGGGTCACTGTTAATTCATCTTTTGACTGTTAAAATGATATACAGAGACATAAAATAGTGACAATGTCTCTCAAAACCCAAGATGGCATCATCAAATGTCTAGTTTGTTCAAAGCCCAAATACATTCAGATCAGTTTCCTGTCATGAGGAAAGAAACCAGAAAATATTCCAGTTTAAGAGGATTGAATCGTAGCATTTAGACTTTTTCTTTGAAAGTTTTCCAAAGCCCTTATTAAAATAGTTAATTCAGTAGACCAGTAATCAATTAATCATTGCAGCTCAACCCACAGTTATCAATGGCAATTATAGTTTGGAGCAGTTAGAGTATAACTGAAATTCACCATTGTCATCCCTAATGTACAAATAAGGAATTTAGTACTTACAAAAACAGAGGCTTTTATCTATATTGTTGTCCATTTATATTTGGTGAGACTTAAGAAGTATCATTTCAGACAAAGAACAGATTAAGACAATGGCAGGAGAACATAATGGGGCTACACAAGTATGTAATAACAGGGTTGTGTGTTTGATCAAGTTATCCAGTCAGGACTGACTGAAGCCATGTATCATAAATGTAAATACACATTACTGAGGTTTGATATCCAACCCGTAAAAATGCATATTCATCTGTTAGCTGTCCTTCCATCCTAATATTTATAAAACTGAATATAAGACTTTACCCATGTTAATCAACCTGTTACTAACTATGAATCACAACTTAATTGAGCAGTTCCTGTTGAGTTTCTTACAATGGACTGAATCTAAGGATTTTTCGAAAGATGCAGTGTGCCAAAAGCACCTAAAGGTCATCCATCACCATCTGAAGAACAGTTGCCAGGGCAAACAGCATCTCGGAGGAAGAGAGCAGAGCTTTATATTGTACTGTATTGACAAACCCAGATTGATCAACGCCCTAAAAAAACCGAATTCCCTCCCGTAATGATTAAAAAACCATTAAAACAACACTCTCAAAAACCAGCGTCTTGATCCGCGGGCTACAACCTGACAGTGGTCTAAACCCTGAATCAGCACACACTCAGCCAGCACACTCATTAGCCCACATCCCCTATAATACACACTAATTAGTCTATAGTAAAAAGTGCCCTTCCTACTCATTAGGCCTATAATCACCTTAAACAGTGCTGAGGAAGTCTCAGTGAGTATAGCCCTAATAAATGTGTGCCAGTGTGTGTAGGAGGGAGGATTTGTGCACGTGTGTGAATCTCCCGTTAGCTACTGTCATGAACTTCGCCATGGGAGCCCCACGGTATACAGCGAGAGTGGATTTTCTCATTTCTTCTGCAGCTACAGTAGGCTTTCCCAGCATTAAGGCTTTACAGGTAGTGACAGCCTACTTTATACTGCTTTAAATCATTGAGGAGATTAGACGCTAATCTCAGCGTGGTAACTAAGTAATGATCAGTCGTAGTTCCGGTGAGCTGCTTAAGCACACACTGGCTTTTTAATGTGAACACAAATGAATCCATTTTTTTTTTTTAGCAATGATATTAAGTCCAGTAAAAGTATTAATAACAGCTGCTATGAGAATAAAAATACGCCCAGAAAATAACAAATGTAGAGCTCTGACACACAAGTAGTCTGCATTTCTCCACTTGCAGACATTACTACATCATATATTCTTTATAGCGACATAAAAAATGTCCCCTGACATGTTTAATGCGCCGCTTCTTTATTGTAGAGTGTAAAGGCTATGATGGCAAGGCTACATACATTGTTAAAAATGGATTCTGTAAAATTCAATGACTTTTTACCGACTTTCAAAAACTTCGTTGTTAGGAGTGTTCTCTAGACTCAAAAACATGCTGCGTCTTCCTGGTGTGTTTATGTTTCCAGGCTCACACATGCTGTTAAGTGGTAAACATTTTATTTTCCACTGGAGCGGGGGCTGCTCAGGAGGGCAGACATGGGAAAAGTCTAATCGAATCCAACTGTATGTGTGAAACAACCTATAACGCACTGGGAAAAAAGAAATCCATGGCAAAGCTTCACCTGAAATTCATAAAATGTTACCACATTCTACAAGTATCTGACCTATGGAAACCCTACGTACAGCATCAGTGTTTGAGGCCCAGTGGTGGTCCGAAAGGAAAGGAGGAAAAAAACAGCAGTGTGTCAGATCAGATATATTGCAAAGCTTTGATATGCCCTTCACTGCACAATTTAACACAATTGGTGTTTTTGAAAGCACGCAGGTCTGACATGCAGTTTTTTTTCCTGCTTCATCGGTCTTACATATATAAAACGTTTTTATCTGAAATGTCAGAGCAGTGACAATGTCCAGTGTGTCCGAAAGGAGCACGTTCTCCTTCTTCTTGAAACTTGTATTCAATCACCAGTTACTCCAGCATCACCTGCACTAGATAAAACTGAGTGGGACCATGTGATACCTTGGTGGTGAGAATCTTGAAGTTGCTCTGTTGAGGGATGATGGGATGCAGGAGGTGAAAGGTGAGGTTGCATTTCTCCCCTGACGCCAGCTGTATTGTGGCAGAGAGCTGTAGAGGCACAAAACAAAGAGATCACATTTCACCGCATGGACTAATTTCAACATCGACCTCACTCTTACTGTATTGTTTTCATCCTTGAAATATTACAGTAAGTGGTGTGTTGCCTACACTGGGCTTTATACACATATAAACAAGTTAAATTTAAGACTTAGGCAATTTTAATCCTACTTTATATGAAACTTAAATCCCGACAGAGTAGAAATGCACACCACAGTGAAAATACACACGGGGGGCAATGCAAATTTAGACAGAAAAAAAAAATACTATGATGAAAGATAACTTTACATGATATATCAAAGCATTCTGGATCATTTTAGTGCTGAAGCTAATGATTATTTAACAAAGTCAATTATTTTAAATAAATTGATTGGTTGTTTGTTCTTAAAATGCTGAAATACGTTGCTCAAGTTGACATCCTCCAATATTGGTTTGTTCCACACACTAATGATATTCAGTTTTCTGTCAGTGAGCAGTAAAATGGAGAAACAATCAAATATTCAGATGTAAGAAGAATCAATTACCAGTAGACTAAGGGATTAAATTAATAGCTGACATCTAACTGAATAATTGCAGCAGCTCTAGTTCCCCAGGCCTGTTTTAAACTATTCATCATTCTTTTCAGATGTGACTAAGTGAAACACTCTGCTCTGAGAATTGGTAGTTATATTCAACTGCATTGAAAATCTCAAAGTGTGCTAAATGGTCTTAGGAAAGCAAAAGATAAGGAGTGAGGGGTTGGGGGTGTCAACATGTCCATGAGAATAATCATCCGATCTCGCTGGTGTGACAGCCAGGAGTATCGCGGCTCCGTCCCCTTCAGCCACAGACTGACCAGTGACGAGGGCGGGTCAGACAGTCCTAACAGCTTGTCACTCATTGGGACTGGGTGTCTGGGTGGTTTGTTTTCAGAGACACAGCCTCGGCTGACGCCCAAATCCTCACAGATGTCGCTTGGCAAACGATGCTCTCCATACACACAAGTTGCGAGTGTGTGAGGAAAACGCTGTCTTTTTTGGGTTTTTAACTCGGGCTCTGTGCTCTTCTCACTTATGTCGGCAAATAACTCGTCTTAACTAGCTAATGTTTGCAATTCCCACTTACCATTTAACTCAAGTGGACTTTTCTGGTTTTGGAAAAAAAATTTGGGGGAATAAAGACTTAGAAAGTTAGTTGAAGTCGCTTTCGGGCAATTCCAGAAAACTATCAGAGTCTGAATATTCATTTTCATTTCCAGTGGAATTCCTGTGCAGTCTGTAGGTATACAGCAGCTGCACACTCAGTCACTGGGGAAAATGACTGAAACCACTGCCTTTCATCTTTAATTTCTTTTGTATATACTGACCTAGTAAAAAATACATGAACGTATCTGTACTTCACACCACAGAGGGAGCTTAACAAGTGACTGAGTGATTCAGAGAGTGAACTATTTCTTTTGAAACGGGGTAAATTCAGTTTGTTATTCTATTAGGAAAGACAAAGCGGTTCCCAGGGGTGCCCTGCAGTTACCCCTCTGAGAGAGGGAAAGAGAAGTAGAAAGACTGAAAGGAAGAAAGAAAAAGACAGAGAAAGTGTTGTCCCTGGAGGGCTCTGCAGCTGATCCTAGATCAGTTATGCCTTCTATCTACAGACAATTAGGAGGTTGGAGAATCTGGGGAGGGTAAATTGTTCTTAGATCTGTACTTTGGGGGCAATGTTAACAAGGCACCACTGGAGGCATAGTTGGGTCCACTGGGAGTGTGTGTTCATGAGTGTGTGTGTGAGTGTGTATGAGACCCATCTAATGGGCCCCCCTGAGGAAACACCCGAGCTAACCCATCCCCGTTCCACACAGACAGAAACACAGCCTCCCTTATATCACACTCATTCAAAGCCAAACTTCTTCAATACTGCATTTAAGTGTGTGTTTGTACCTCTTTTTCCATGAAATTGACACATACACCATCCTTGGGAACATTTTTTGCCATGACTGTGACGATAACTTGATTTTCTGTTTGGTACCAGTCATGTCTGCAAGAAAAACAAACACAAAACTGATGAGGAAGTCTGAATAAAAGTTTATTTTGACCTCAAAACTCAGCAAAAATATAATAAAAGCACCAGACCCTTCAATGGATTGTTTCTGCGTGTTATATATGCAGGCGAAGGTTTCATTATTTACTTGACACTGTGAGACTCTGACACATGGGTAAGTAACAACAAACATGATAAACACAAACACACACACAAAAAACATTTAACCAGAAGATAAGGTGTGTTAATAATTATGCACTTACTTTACAGGTGGAGCTTCTGGTGTCTGCAGGGTCAGTCAGCATTGGAGACGGGAGAACAAGTAGAGAAGAGGATGTGTTGATCAGCAGAGGGACGAAACAAAAAACACACAAACAAAATTGAGAATAAAATGAACACAACAACAGAAAGAAGCTTAGTAAGGCTAGATTGTTTGAAGCAGGAGCTACTGATTCTTACTGTTGCTGAGAACAACAATGCCCCCAGGTGGTCATGAAGGGAAACTCACCCTATTAACGCTGCCGTTCTGTTTTTCCCCTGCAGACAAAAAAGAAAAATTAAGGTTTAAGACAGTTGACACTGTTGATACCCCATCCTTACAGCTGCATCATCATAATTACATGGCTTGTAAGTGGACTTCTGTTGTCACAGCACGCAATCTGATACCAGACACATGCCTTTGTGCACACACTCTCCCCGTCTCGTCACCAGTTTGTTTACTGGTCCATCCACGCCCTGTAAAAGCCCCGCGAGCCCATGTGAGCCTGATCACCATTTACCAGCATGCCATCATACATTATTCACAGATTTCATTACAGAGAGGGAGAGCACAGAGAGGGAAGACAGAGATGAGATGATAGGAGGCGTGTTAATGTTGTCTTAATGAGGTCGCGTTTGATATGTTGAGGAGGGGGGTCGTTAGAGGGGGAGAAAAAAAAGAATTAAAAGCTGTGTGTGTCCTATTGGCAGAAAATATGGCATAACTACTTGGTGGCTGGGGGTAAATTCACCAGAAGAAACATCCACCCCTGGTGTGAATGCGACCAAATGGAAGTGGGGTTCTGTAAGTTTGGTGTAGCGATCAACGTTTTGGTCTGCGCTCTGTGTGTGTGTGTGTGTGTGTGTGTGCTGTCTGCGAGCAGGGCTTATGGAGGGAGGTTCGGTCTCATCGGGGGCTTTCAAACATCAGTAACGTTAACTCTGATGAATCATGCTGCTCCTGGGAGAACGTGTGCGAGCGGGTGTGAAGCGTGTTTGTCAAAACTCATGCTCTTGTTTACTTGATGATCCGGAGGGCCCAGGCATCAGCAGCAAACAGAAAACACACCGCCCAGACATGGCATGCATCGCTTATTGGACTAAGCAGCTCTGCCTAAACACTCCGCAACTGTGAGCACATAGACTCACTGAGGTGTTCGTGCTCATTTATTTGATCAGATGGACTCAGCAGCGCCCTGACTCTGCCATTTAGCTTATACTTTCATACAAGTAAAAACGATGTCAAATAAGGGCACACGAGCACTTGAAGGTTTATTTTACTTCAACGTGGGAGCTTTAATTACTGAATATGTGACCAATTACATAAGAATTTAAATAAACTGCTTCAAAATACAAATGCAAATGTCAGTCATCATTTATAAGAGCTGAAAAAATGACTTGGTGTACAGGAGGACAAGGGGAAAATGGAAATGGGACTGTGAGAGGTGGCCCTTTTTTCAACTCCCTCATATTAAGCATCAGTATTGAAATCCCTGTATAATGAACTGTCTCTGAAATTTGCTGATTCCAAGTAAGACCTCAAGTTTTCAAGATCGTTTGCATATTAAATGCAAAAAAAAAAGAAATAAAGGGTAAAAAATAATATAAATTATACTTACCATCCATCATCTCTTCACAGCGATTAATCCAGATCTCAAATGATTTGTCAGAAACTGTTGAAATAGCAAAACCAGACTTGAGGTTCTCAGAGTGCAGTAATAGTGGGTAAAAATATGCTTATTGTAAATTGCCATAGGTTGTGCAGAATTCCAAAACAACTCAAAGGTGAAATGAGAGCTCTGGGATACGGTGTTATATATGTTAAAATTAAGAGTTAACGTTCTGACGATAAATAAAATGTAAGAAACACCTAAAAAAAAAACAAAAAAAAAAAAACACACACACATCTGGATTGTGTAATTTTCATTCAGGACCAAAAATTGGCCTTAGAACATTCCGGCTGTCATCGCCAGTCCCAGATGACGCACTGTGTTCTTTCACACAGAACAAATGCAGACAGGAAGTCCATATGAAGACAACACACAAACAGAGGCTGAACATGACACAGAATGGGCTAGTTCTGAACAGAAGGACTCCAACCGGCAAAGACAAAGGAGGAGTGCATACGAAACACTGTCATATAGATGATGGGGGTTGGTGATGAAAGTTGGATGCTGCTACAGAAACAGTGGGTGATATTATCTGGTATGACAGAACAGTTTTTAATTTGTCGGGTAAATAAATAGTAATGATTAACTTATGTAGAATGCGTGGGCATAAATAAGTTGAGAACCTCTTCACTCGCCTGTTCCAATATGTAAATGAAGGCATTCTTTTCTGTGTGTCCGTAAGTCTTTATTTTCTTCTTTATTTTCGTCCTTTCCTTTACGTGTCATTTTCAGTTTTATTTAATTTAATGTCATTTCCTGCAGGTTTAGGAATCTGAAGTGTGTGCAACACAAACTTCAACTATATCTGAACTCATCACACATTATACACCATAAAACCATTGGAATGTTAATACATGACACAACTGTCTGGTCAGAGCACACAGCACTAGGGCAGACGGTGAATTTTATTTATATTTTCAGCATATTTATTTTACTGTTTTAAGTCTGGTTGAAAATTTGGTTCTTAAGGGGAAAAAAATACTCAAATATGATTAAGTACCTTTTGTTAAGTAAATTATTCAGAATGTAAAATTTAAGAAATAAGACTTTCCCTATGGAATGATGTACATCATGACGTGATATATTAGTAAATATTATGACTTTCATTACAATATGAGATTGTGGTTATATCACACAGCTCGAGGAAAGCTTAAAAAAAAAAGGAAAGACAAAATGACCTGCTGCTTAGACACTAAAACTAAAAACAACCCAAGTATATATTTTTCAGCAAAATAACAGGTTTTCCTATGATTAAATATTCTGACTGTAAAATTATTTAAAAATATCTCCAGCCAGTGAGACTTGCAGACACTGGAGGTCGAACAGAGAAGAATTTATTGAGGCCGTATCAAGTCACACACACACACACACACACACACACACACACACACAAAAACAGAAATCAAAACATAATCTCCACAGATAAAACATAAGGCAGAAATTGCAGCTACTACGGCTCAGGATTAAATTATGCACTTGTCATAAATTTTACTGCTGGATTTCTTGGTACTAAAATGATGGCTGTTGCCATGGTGACCTGGCTTTAATATACAATGGGAACTAATTTTGTACAAAGTCTTAATGCTGATAATTACTTCTAAGATAGACTTTTACAGCTTCAAGTGCCACCAGCAGTTCATACCAGTTTAAGTATGTGATTCAGGTGAAGAACTGATTGTGTTTTACATGTGTGGGTTCCTGCAGACACTTGTAACACAAAATTAAGGAACAAAAGTTCAGAGGAGAGTGAAGCAGACAACGTACTGCTGCTAACAGCAGTGGGTAGAGAGTGGGATGATGGAAAGTTTGCACTTGAGGCCAGGAGGGCTGTACTCACCATCCAGTTGGTGTCCCTGAGTGAAGGCTGCATGTGCTGACTCATAGTGGTTCAAGTGGTACTCTGCTATTCTGCAGTCAGCAGGGGAGAGAACATGCCATACATGTTTAGATCAAATCTGACAAAAATATAAGTGATCTGATTTGACAATAAATTATAATCATGGAGCCTATTAGTATTCCAGCAGTTACATTATCAAAAAAAAAAAGTATGAAAGTTTATGGCAAGAGAACTTTCACTGCACCTATGCTAAGATGTTCTACTTTTACCTTATTTTGACCAAAAAAAACCGCTTAAATTCAAAACTCATAACACATTGTAATGTAACTGCAGGTTCTTCAGTACAGAACAAGGGTTGTCGCAATAATAACATTTTTACTTGACGATTCAGTTTCATAGAAATAAATGGCAGTAGTTCAGTAAAAGCCTAATAATAGTTTGTTTATACACACAGTATATCTAAAGAAGTGCTATTCATTTGTATGGAACGCTAGAGCTAGCAAAATTGTATTTGTGTTTATGTAACATCAAATAACCATAGAGGTCAAATATCAGAATAGAAAATAATGTTAAATTGATAAAATATTACAATTGTTAGTTCCTCTGAGCTGCTCTGATACAGGTGATTTTCACTGTTATGCACGACTGTGATTGGCACAAATCATTGCAACAACAGTTACATAATAATTGACAGGCCAATGTTCAACTCATGTATGACAGTATTCACCCTGTTCGCATGAAGGCAAGGGGAAGGCTGGGCTTTAGCTGCTGGGCTTTTTTGGCATCGTCAGCAGCACCTATGAAAAGTACCATGCAACAGAATAGAAACTGAACACAATTAACTTGACAATGTTAGATATTACTTTCTTCAATATGCATATCACATTAAATCTTTTCTAAATGTGAAAACCGATGAGTGCAACATGAAACATGTGGTGTGCTGGCTTACAGCTGTAGTTCTTCAGGAGTATGTGGGCATAGGCACGCTGGCAAAACCACTCAGCGTTATCAGAGTCTCCTTGCAAGGCTTCATTAAGGGCCTAGAGAGAAAGAAATAGATAGATTCAGATCTTTACTCAAATAATAACATGCTGTGGAAATAAACAATCCACTGTGTTTCATATTAGAATAGGTATTATCAGCAAAATGTAAGTTACGTATTATAATTCAAAGTAGTCATTGTTTGTTTTATGATATATATATAATGTTTTTGAGGTTATATAATGGCTGAAGTTATGTGCATGCTACCATTTACTATTTAAGGTGTTTAAGGTAAAACTGGATTTAACTACTTTGTGAACTGTTGGATAATTGAATTTACAGGAACGCATCATATTTATAGTGTCATTGTCTTGTGGCAACCACACAATATCTAAAAAGTCAGCTTGTACAATATTGTTTTCAGTTTTGTGCCAATAAATCTCCTGGCTGATCAACAAAGACTTTTTAAAATTTTGTTTATTTATAGTGAATGAACGTTGTTTATTGCGTACTGATTTACAGAATCTACATCTATTCAGTTCTCTTGCTCAGTCTTGGACAAGTGGTTTTAAATGTCAATGAGGATTTCACTTGCCTGAATAAAGGATATAGATACACTTCATAAGCTAGACAATTACCCAACTGAAAATATGATCAGCAGTTTATAAAACACAACAAAATAACTGTTAGTTGCAGCCCAATAAACTTATACTTGACTACAAGTACCTAAATAATAATACTAGCAAAACCTCTTAGCTCCATGCCAGCAAAAGGGTAGAAGTGGTGACTGAACAATGAAGTGTTACTAAGAAACAGCAGAAAGTATGTCAACATAGAATGCTGTGCAAAAAGTCTTTGGCCATGGTCCACCTATCGTTTTTTTGTTTTTTTTTGTGGGGTTGAAAAGAGCATACACATGTATTTCTTGTTCTCTTTTACTCAGATACAAGAAATGCGTGCACAGCCTTAAAAGATACACAAAAAAATGACTAAATGGGTTGTAAAAGTTAAAGTCACTATTTAGTTAGACCTCTGACCCCATGACTAGGAGCAGCACAAACAACTGGAAACATCTGACATGTGTTGAATGAAACCTGGTATTAATCATCAGAAAATTAATGCAATACAATTCATATTGTCCGGAAAAAAGGGATTTAAGACATGTTAAGTGCAAAAGGAGGTCATACTAAATACTATGGCTTTAGTTTATAGAAGCTGTTACCTCCCTGAAAACTTCGTTTTTACTGCTCTACATACTTCCCTATATCCAGACTGTATCTTAATACAGAGACAAAGAAATGCATTGGAGTATTGGAGGAGGACTTTTGCACAGTGCTGTACATTAGAGGCTTTAGGACGAGGAGTCAAATGAAAAAGAAACTGCAACTTTGTCTAGTTAACAGAAACCTGCCATGGAAATGAAAATGAAAGTACAATAGCTATACTTACCATCTGGTTATTACTCTACAACGGGATAATGTTCAGCAAAATAACTCAGACAGTAATTATAATATTAACTTAAGTTAGTCACAGTTTAATACTGTGTTCCTCTGACAGAGCAATACTGACAGGTGATGTTAGCTAGTTTGGCTAGCTAGAATAATGCTAACGTCTTAAACATTCACCTCACTAAAACCATATTCCACGTCCTCTCTGAGACAACCACACAGACGAGTTTGAAGGCAAGTAAATGTTAAGAGAACTGATTAAAACGCTCATTTTATTGGCCTGTGTCAAGCTAATGTTTACCTCCAGGGCTTTCTGTGGGTCTTCGTCAATGAAGCTATCGGGGAACATGCTAAAACGAAAACAGAGACCGACCATTAACAGGCTGAACAGAAACACAGACGCACACATACATAATATGTACAGGGCGTTTTGTTGTACTTGCCGTTCGGCTGCCATGGGTTTGTTGCGGATGTAGACACACAGTGTAGTCGCAGGAAAGTTCTGGATGTGCGGAGACTGTTGGAAACGTGATAGCTGCCGCAGGCCTGTCAACATCCGACCGCAGCCGGCTCTGTGCGCCAGAGCGCACCCTATCGGCCCGGAGGACGCAAGGAGGACAGCAGCACCCGCTCTGTGCACCGGTCCCACTAATAACAGCAGGCTTATCGCTATGAAGAAATGTATATTTGCATTAAAGTGATAGGATAGGCCTAAGTAAAACACCTTTACGTTTTATTCATCAGACGGACTGCATTCAGGCAAGGTTTTTCTGTTCTGTTTTTTTTTTAATTTTCAGTCTATTGTATGTTAAATAAGCCCTTGGATTTTTTTCCAACCATCTGATTTCTTCAATGGACATACAATAAACACTGTATTAAAATGTTTAATCTTGTATTTTAATAAATGCTTCTTCTTATTATTATTATATGTATAGCCTATTTTTAAATACGCAGTGAGAGAAAGTAATAAAAAGTGGCAATATTTTAACAATCTGTTTGTCATGAGTCCTGAGTGTGATCCTGATGAATTGTAATCTTTTTTTTCTTTTTGGCCCACTCCACGCATACAGTAAGACAGACTTCATTTGGAGTAACAACAGTGTATTATAGAGCCATTTTTAAATAATGAAACTAATACATAAACTAATAATTGGTGTCGGAGGGATAGGCTTTAGCTTATTGTATCTCTCTCTCTCTCTCTTATATATATATAT
>JAPQRQ010000010.1:1590401-1604361 GCA_037367365.1 Apogon talboti
TGAAAAAATCAAGAATGGACAACTGGATATGGAAAGCTTGTCATACTACTGTATTCATTTCCATCAATAAAGAATTGAAAGCTAAAAAAAAAAAAAAACTACACCAAGATAAAGGATAGATGTAGGCTTTGAATTAAACACTGGAGCAGTGAGTCTGGAAAAACACACGAGGTATTTGCTTTCTAAATATAATAAAGAAATGATATGTATTTAACTTAATGACAAAACCCCATCTCGAAATAAGTAACATATAAAATAAGAATATATGCTTACAAAATAATTTAAAAACAATTAACATCCCAAGAATCAACAAAGAAGACATCATGTCAAAAGTTTGATAATTTAGTTTACAGAACTTCTTCCATCGCTGCAGAAAAACATGGTCTATTTTCAGTTTTTGGAACCAATGCGAATTCACAAACATTTCCAGAGATTTAATAGATAATTTATGGAAATTAAAGGTTATTTTTAAGTGACTGCATAATTACTCCTGATACGTTAGTAGTATAAGAATTAGTAGTGCAATATAATACTTATGTTAAGTGAAACAATTAGCTCAATTTTTAAGGTTAATCAAAGCTAAAAGTGATTGATTTTAGTTTGATTCTGGAATACCATACTTGAAAATATTGAGTTTTGTTGGATGAAGTGTGATTTCAGAGAACTAAATGTGCATTATTAAGTGAATGGAGGATAAACTTCACACAGATGATGACAAAATTGACTTTATTTTATATAATAGCCCATTATCTTATTAACACCTCTGGATTGTATGAAAGCAAACACACCATATAAAGCAACATAAAACAAATCCACCTTTCCCTCTGCTACAAACTTACACATCCACATGAGTTCAGCGTACAGTGTCAAGAAACCTCCAGATAAAGCGGAGAGGGGATTCGAACAAATAACAAGGCTTACGTTGTAATAAAGTGAAAACAGTTTTTGCATAGGCACGGATACAAGCGTCTCCTAAACAACAGCGGACTCGCACACAAAGCCGGCGTACATCTAACAAACATTTTGGAGTGAGGTGAAATTTGTGGGCTTTGCTTTGCGAGGCTGAACTAATATCAACTAAAGAGAAAGCGCTTCTTGATGTAGCATTACTTCATCATAAAGGGCCAGCTGTTTTACTCCTTGCATAGGCTATTTGAGTGCAAGAGGGAGTATACAGTCTGTGCAGCAGAACAAAGTTTATGAACCTGAGGGAGAAAATGGCAACAAGGCACAAAATCAAGCATGTTCACAGACATACAGTATATAAACAGACAATGCACAAAGACATTAAGGTTTCAGAGGTCCATATAAGCATTTATAATATACGTATAATGACTAAACAAAATGTGTGCGTCGCGGAAAGGCTAAATGATAGCAGTACGACTCTAAAGAAGGCACTGAAACTAAATCAAAAAGCAACAAGAACATTTCATTGGTGATTGTCACGAAGGATGACTCTTGGTCCACTGTAAGACACAACTATAAACAGCAGCAGTGCTAAAAATTACAATTTCAGAAATAACAGTGATCCCTTGGTTTTTTTTTTGTTTTTTTTTCTTTTAACGTTTCACAATACAAACGGAATTCGGTAATAAAATAAAACGATACGGAATGTTTCCCTTAATAACCTCGAGATTAACTGGAAACGGGAGAAAGCTGAGACAGGATGGACTGAGATCTTCAGGCACTTTGAGAAGACGACGTACAGCAGGGGTAAACATTAGTGCAAAGCCATTTTCAAGGCAGAGGGGCTGATTCAGCACGAGGGGATAAAGGAATGAGTAAGGAAGAGTAAGATTAAGAGTCAGAAAAAGGAGGGCACAGTGTGATGATCAGAAAATTAGCTCCGTGACAGAGGAGCTGAAGTGCAAGCAGAGGGCGGTGTCTGCAGAAGGCGCAGAGAGGCTGTAGATTCCAGTGCATGTCTGACTTTGGTGTCTTGAATAATTAACGGCAATAAAAAGTTACATAAGGCTGGGATAAAGGGCATTGGATTTTATAGTCTGTGTGTTCATGGAAGGTAAACTGCTTACTGCTGTGAGACTTTGGCTTCGTTCACACGGCAGACGAATGTGACTCTGAGCTGGTTCTCCTTTCTCAATCTTTTCGGGCCGCTTCAAACAAATACAAGTCCGATTTCTTTGTGACCACAGTCTGAACAAGTCATATTGGAATTCATACAAGTTCTATGCCACTCTACGCTGACATTCATCACAGTTTTGCGCTGGTCATATGCTGCATGTTGTGGATGCAGGTTAACTTCATGACCGCTTCACAACAGAAACAGGTACTTAAAAAATAAAATCTGAACAGGCAAATAAAAAATAAAAAATAAAAAACTCTGCATCTGAGCAATAAATCCATCTTGATCACTAAAGCTTCCAGTGTGAACACAGCCTTTGGTTCCTGTCCATCAAGAGTCGGGTGGTGTAACTAAATCTGTCTCTCAGAAATTCTGTCTCTATGCAACTAAACTGAAAATCCAATTACATTTCGGAGAAAATATAAATCATTTCAAGAAATAATTCAGTGGCAAAAATGTTGGACACAGTGTGTCTTGTTTGTTTTAATAACAGCCGCTGGTTCTGAAAGACAGCATTACTGAAGTGTGTTAGACACCTTTTTTTCTGCCAAAATGTGATTAAATGTAACTTCCAATTTGGTTGTTAATATTGAAACCACGCCATGATCATCTTCTAACCATATCCTAAGTGCTGTTCTTGCCTTAATCTAAAAGTCTACAGGAGACTGGATGTGCTCTTTGTTCTCCTATAATATGGGTACCATTATGTTTTCTACAAAACATGACTGGATTTGCAATTTAGTTATTTAGGACCATTATTTCTGTGAGACAGGGTTGAGATGGAGGACAGGTTGGGTGTCAGGAAGGAAGAATGATCAGGTATGATCACTATTACCAAATCAAAATGTGATCTAAAATTACAATCCCAGATTAATTCTCCCTCTCCAACACATGTAAGAAATAAATGCCCTTTAGTTCAGGCACTGACATGACAGCATGACGCAGATGTGTGACTGGTCCTGAGTCTGTGGAGTGTATGTGTGTGTGTATGTGTGTGTGGGGGTGTGTGTGTGTGTGTGTGTGTGTTTGGGGCGTGGGTGGTCTTTATTGATCAGAGCCGAGTATGGACACCAGCTGTGGAGTCTCCACCTGCGACGCCGTCTGTCGTCGTGACTTCTGTTCTGGCGGCGCCGGTGCAGTCTTGCGGTCTACCGCCACCTCGGCGGCGGCCTGGCGCTCACACAGACTCCCCAGCAGCTGAGCCGTTTTGAAGACCGAAGCCTGTCCTGATGGCTGCAGGGACTGGACCTTCTGCAGGTTCTGGAGGGTCCGCAGCATCTCGGCGGACACAATGGGCAGGTGCTGCTCCTGGATCAGGCTGCCGCTGCTGGCGGGCCGCAGGACGGTGTCACGTTGGCCCGACGGTTTTGGAGTCTGCCTGGTCCTCGGGGCGGCCGGGG
The DNA here is from genome assembly GCA_037367365.1 of Apogon talboti. Lineage (NCBI taxonomy): Eukaryota > Metazoa > Chordata > Actinopteri > Kurtiformes > Apogonidae > Apogon > Apogon talboti. The sequence goes on from JAPQRQ010000010.1 coordinate 1,593,885, forward strand.
CTCGGACAGAGCTACTCGACATCTTCTTCTGTGGTGGTGGGGAAACTACTTCTTCCTCCTCCACCGAATGGTCACTTGAAGACAAACTGTCATCAGACTCATCGCTCACAGCGTCGTCATTCCCGCTACTATCATCGTGGTCTTCCTCCTCCTCTTCTTCTTTGGTGCCCTCTCCGTCGGTGATATAGATCATGTCTTTGGGCAGTGATGTGAACTGATAGACCAAACGCTGACCTTCCACTTTATTCAGTATGCCTCTCTGGTAGTAGTATCTACATAAATATGGGCAAAAACAGGCAAAATGTTTATGCACGAAGAACCAGGAACCAAGAATAAAAAGATCCTGTATGTGTTTCATCTGTACTGTCTGACATTTTGCAGGTCTACTCTGTTGTAAATATGTATATAGTTTGTATAATTTTTATTACTATCTTTATGCATTTTCTTGGACTATATTCTGTTGCAGTCTTGACCATTGAATTTCCCAGTTGTGGGATCAATAAAGTCTAATCTAATCTAAATATAGTAACATAAACTAACATAAATAATGATATTTCTTTGGTGGAAGACAGATGAGAAAACTGCTACCATGCACCAGATGACGTGAATTCCTGGAGTTACCACTGGTTGCCGGGCAACCACATGGTAACGACCAGATAACAGGCATCGCTGCGCCCAGACAAAACAAAGTCCCACGTAAAAGTACTCATAAAAATCACAAGCTGAGTTTTGCACCGTTGTTTTTTTGTGCAGATGCTGGGGAGTGGACTGGGCTTAGCAGAGCTGGGGAAGCAGTTTGCTACAGCTTCATATTTAAGACTTTTATGCTTGGATTATTGAGAAACAGAGACAATCAGACACGTCCCACTGTATTCAGTTCTTATTTTGAGTTGAGATACAGACAACTGCATATTGATGGTTTGAATGTAGTTCAATGGTAAATATCATATTTTGCATAAACGTGGTCATAGACACAGTAGATTTATGACCAGTTTGGCTCATCAGTATCCATATTACTGACTCAATAATTTATTAAAGTAACAGAAGCATTAATTATCAAGTAAACTATGTGGTAATTAAGGTACTGCTGTTAGTAACACTATAAGTTTGGACTAATTGTTGTAAATATTTTGGTTTTAATTGCAGCTTGAATAGGTGCACAACATGCATGAAAGGGTTAAAAGAACGACCTGACAATGATATGAGTCTACCTCCACCATCTACAAGAACATGAAGCCTAATTCTAAATATGTCAAACTGAATTAAACACCTCAGGGTAGAAAATATGACTTATACTTGTTCTGTTTGGTACCTGAGTGCTCGACCCATCGTTTCGTAGTTCATATCTGGCTTGTTCTTGTGTTTGCCCCAGAGTCTGGCCACTGCTTTGGAGTTGACCAACTTGAAGATCCCTGCATGGGGATTAGTCCATTTGATGTAGCGGGGGCAGACTTGTCTGTCTTGCAGCAGCTCCATCAGGAACTGCCACAGGTACAGTGTGTTTCCTCCTAAAAAACAAACACAGGAACCACAATAAAAGGAAATGACAATAACACCAGAGACTGGTGAAATGACATTTCACAGTGGTGTTGACTCTGGGCCTGCAGCCCACAGCGTATGTTTAGTTTGGGCCTCGGTGGGTTATAAAGTCAGACGCTCTTTATGTTATTACTGTTGTTATGAAAACCATGTGCAAATATTAAAATACAAATACGTATGATTATTTTCCGAAGCCTAACTTTGTCATAAAAATACAGCAGTCTGAACACTGTTGGCTTCAAATGAATAATTTAATTTCAAAATATTCTCAGGCCTGAAGACGATTTGTTAAATCGAAACACTGTCCTAATAAGAGAATGTTTTCAAATTAAATTATTCATATGAAGCAGACAGTGTGCGACTATTATACTTTCGTGACCTCCAGCGCTATTTATATTTGCATGTGTATACTTCAACCTGGATGTGCATGCATTCAGTTTCTTCTCAGTGCTAATTGCAATCATGTTGGATTTCACAGCTCAAATTAATGAACTCAATTAAATTAATCAGGAGAGTAGAATGAATGTAGCCTATTGTGTGATGTGACACCCCTACTCGCTGTTTACAGCTGTAGCCAAACAATGAAGACTGAAATCAATCTGGATTTCAGTAGCTGAACGGTAGCAGGAGGGTTTTTTGGCAAGATTATTCCACTGAAACTCATCTTTCAGCACATTTTGATAAACCTATAACTACAGAATACATAAAATATCCAATTTCTTGATCTGTTAAGCCATTAGCACAAAACTCAGATATATTAACTGTATAAATAAAAAAACACAGATATTCAGTGATCCCTCAAATCTAAGTAGAGAATATATACATATATACAGTATATATATTGTCATCAACAGCAGTAATCTGAGGGAATCTGATTGCAAATGCTGTGTACAGTGTATGTAAATAAGATCATTTTCTGTCTTTTACTATGTGTGTGTTTATATCACAATGACGCTGAATGTATGGTTTATGGTCAACACTACTGTTGTCATGTGATTTGTGACAATACCTTTGTTATACTTGTCTTTTTTAACTATAATGTCTGGTGTGGGAGACTCTGCCCTCCGGTGTCGAGGTTTTCTTCCTGAGTAGTAAAAAAAAAAAAAAGAAAAAAAAAAAGGGAATTATTTACAAGATATTCTGCAAAACCATACAAGCAGTGATTTCCAATTCTAAATAAGCTGATAACCACACCTCTCTTTCTGGACTGCAGTTGTGCCGTTGGCTTCTTTGTGTGCAACGAGTGCCACTGTGGCTGGTCGACAGCTCCCACTATCCCCTCTGCTGACACAGTCACCTGGGTAACCGGAGTAGTGATGACATCACCTAGTGACGGTAAGAAGGTCTGGGCTGCGGGGGGATGTAAACAGATTTAATGAAAGAGAACAGTGCTGTGGCCGCCATGTCTAAAAATAACATCTCAGTCAAACATGGCCTACATCAAAAAGAAGTATGGTGGATTTTTTTTTAGTGGAGCATCTTACGTTAGATCACATGTCTTCTGTGTGTATTTGTGTGTGCGATGCTTACAATAGTGTTGTTCCAGGGACAGGGTGTCAGCGCAGTCCATGTTGAGAAGTGAGTCGGCGGCGACGAGCGTTTCCATGGTCTCTTCTTCTCCACTTTCGCATGGCTCCACTACAGACCGCAGACAAGGCAACGACATAGAAAAACACTTTTCAGCAGGTGGAAGATGATGGCGTTGAACACAAGACTTAAATTTAGGCCTTTTCCTCCACATTGGGTCTTGTTCTTCACCCACGCGCATTTAGGATTTAGGAAAATTGGTTCATTCTAATGAACCAGCCCACACTTCGGCAGGATTAAGGAAGAAAGTAAACAAACCAAGGATGTATCATTGACATTGCAACACAACGTCCAGCTTGAGTTTTTGACAACTTTTTTCAGTGTTCTTAATCCTGTAGTTCTTTGTTTATCCATTATTGCAGTGTCTAAGAGTAAGCAGACTGCTAACTCTTTCTTGTTCTTTGTAGCTTTTCCTTAATGTTAGAATTTGACAAAATCATTACCAATAACTTAATTTATTTAGTTTTTTCACTGGCGTCTCAGCCTACAACGTCTCCATTCTCATTTCAACCTGTAGACTATGACATGCCTACAACAGCTCAAACTTCAGGTTAGGGCTGCAAGATTCAGTGAAGAAGTCGTATTATCATTATTGTGGGTATTATCGTGATTGCATTTTGAGTCTATTTGCTTGTTTGTCAATGAAAATGCACAGATTTGTTATTTATATATGTTAACTGACATTGATATGTTTGACTTAACATAAAAATAAATACATGTGCAGAAAACAGCTATTTTGCATGTTCTATATAATACCTCTTTGCTCACTATCACTAAATCCAAAATATCACCCTACAACAGAGGTTGTGATAATTTTGTTTCCATTTGTGCAATCAGATCTGGGCCTCTAAGTTGCAGCCTTTTGCCATTATATTATTTCACAGGCTGATTTTGAATTTACGATTATTAACTCTGCAGCCCTTTGCCAAGTAGAGAAAAAACTACTATTTTTTGGCTGCAGCTGGGGACTGTTTCTGAATCAATTTAGTTGTGGCTAAAATGCTTTGAATTGTACAAAATTAGGTCCATAAACTGGAACAACACAGGGGGAAAAGGGATAATTGAAAACAAAGTTCACTAAATTTACAGAGAAATGCTTATACTGAAATCTGACCATGCAAATAGTTTCAAGAGTTTTGAGATTTGTGCCTCTTGCAATTCTAAAACCAATCCGATTTCACTGGGGCAGGGGAACATTGTGTTTGTGGTGCTTTTCAGACTGAAATGTTACAGCAGCATCACTTAAGAGAAACAATGTCTCAGTCGTTCTGGAGCATTCACTCTACATACCATTGAGCTTACCATCTGGTTCACTTCTCTACAATGTGCTACAACAAGTTTTGGCAGGGACTTCTGAACTTCTTAATGTAATTATCAATATTGTGAGTAGAGGCGGGAAATTTCTTGATGTACAGTGTACAATTAGATGTCAACAGTAAGAGATTTTGCTTCATAAGCAAAGCTTAACAAACACCTGAGTGTTTTGGGGTAATGTGTTGAATGCTGCAAACTAATGAGCAAGACAATATAAGACTGATTTGACCATGAATCTGATGACAAACACTGACATTTTAGATATTTGATTTCCTAAATAAACTGAAAACAAATGGGTTATCCAACAATATATCAGACATTATACTGGCAGAGGCACATCAAATTACAATCACTTTTCACATTTTAGAGAACTGTTATTGTAAGCACTACAAATGACTGTTAATGCATGTTCATATTTGAAACAGAAACATCTAAAAATCTGGACAAATAAAGAGGAGATATTTCAGATAAGCTGATGTATGTTGTTATATTTTAATTAACTGGTAATTTACCTCATTCTGCTAATGCAGAATTCAGTTTTTCCACTGTAAAGATGAAATATCAGCATATTAAAAAGCAATTTTAAGGAAAGCATCTGTCTGCAGTTACTTCCATTTGAACAGTTTTTGTTTTTTTTTTTAGTTCCACTGTTTTTTGGACTAATCTTGCCTTTCCCTAATGCAAGTTATGCAGTTTCACCAAAATCACATCTTATTTTGAGCCTTTACAGGTATTTGCAAACAAAAGTCAGATACATTAACCTATGCCATCAACTGACAAACGAGGAAAACAGGAGTTGATCAACATTTCTCATGTGTTTTGATAATGCTGTGGTGGGAAAATGAGGAACATAAAGCAATAGGATGACTGTCAATTATTTAATTTTTACATGTCTAATAACTGTTAAAAGTTTTCCTCTGATAAATGCTTTCTTTCGGAGTGAGCTAAGCTAAATTAATTAGATGTAGTGAAGTGACATGGTCTTGTGCTTTAGTAGATGTTACTGAATTCCCAGGATTCATAGCATATTAGTGCTGAAATGACCAACTTTAATTAACAACTAACTTTGAGCAACAGATACCTTTAGATATCCACCTGAAGTCTGGTCAGGTACATCGACTTAAGCCTATGTGAAAATATATTTTTCTGAAACTGCCTCTCTATACCTTATCAAATCTACAACAATTCATCTTTCTCGACAATAGCTTACTTTAATTCATAGGAGTTTGTTGTTGTCAGCGCATCGTTGGCACGACGTGAAAATGCTAGCTAAGCGTTAAAAAACATCTGCTAGCTACCTCCAACAGCTGTCTGCTCAAATAAAGAACAAAAGCTGGGTCCTGTCACAACCAAAGCACGGTTTTGCATGAACACAACGTTTGAGTTGCTGTCAAAAGAGCCAAACTGGCAAAAATACTTGACACTAACCAGACGTTGCTTTGTTACGGTTAGCTAAACTCACTATTAGCCTCCTCGACATGCCTTTAGCAGCTACTCCTACTAAGAAGAGTGACCGAAAATGTCCCGCTAAAGCAAATCAACTTACTTTTAATTGCCAGCGCTGGCGAGAAACGAGCTATAGCATGTATGCTGTAGCTCAAATGGAACACGTTTACATCCTAATATGATTCATTATCTGCCTTTCCCAAGCACAAGCCAGGGATGTTTTGTTTTACTTCCTCAATTTTTGCAGAGGGTGGTCCATGTTGGAGGATTGCGCATGTGCAGTCCCAGTATGTCTTTTAGTGAAACTTCAATAAAATCTCCACAAGGACAGAGGTTAATTAAGGTGGTAGACGACAGGTGAGGCAGTCAAAACAGAAGGCTGACCTTTGAACTGGTGATCCTCCTCTGTCTCGGACTGTTCACATGATAATCCTGAATAGGAGAGCAGGTGTGGATGGGGAACATGTTCTACTATCACTGCAGGGTAATCCGAGTGACCCCCCATCTGCAACACACACAGCACATAAGAGATTAGATCAGATTAAATTACACCTTTCTTCAAGATTCCATTAAAATCTGTTCTGGCAAGACGTGTTGACTTGCACTTGACTCGAGTATTTTCATTTTATGTTGCTTTTCACTTCTACATCTCAGTACTTCTTACTGCACGACATCTTTAGATTGTCACCCACCTTTCTTGTCCATGAAATTCATGCATCTCCAAATTACGTTGATTTTGAGTGTTTGTTACAAAATTAAAGATTAAGTGTTCATTTACAGGTTGAGAAAGTTCTCTTAAATTTGTGTTTTTGCTAGAAAGTGCTTTAGCACAAAGCAAAAAAAAAGCAGGCCTGCTTTTCTAAACTCATGATAACTTCACTTTTTAGAGACACATGATTCTTACAAGGAAGCAACACTACAAACATGACAGTCCTGAAAAATATGATGCGGTCACCAAAAGTTAATCAAGTAGCTGAAGTGGATTTTGTTTTGCAAAATATGTACACTATTGAGACACTATACCTGACACATCAAGGCATTTTTTGTGTAAATGAAATGCATTTATTTGGAATTTGAGGAAAAGTGAATTATGAGTTGTCATGAGCGGCCATCCGAGATAGTGTTGTGTTAGATGTCACGTCAAAGTCTTTTAAAAATTGATAACAACACACAGAGCAGTAAAATGCACATGCACATAATTGCAGCAGTAATATCAATCCAAAAAACATCATCAGTAGTAAACACCTACAGGGACAATTTTACTGTTACTTTTAATACTTTAGGTACAATTTTTCTGTTAACACTTATGAGTACTACTCCTATAGCTGTGCACATATTTGATGCTCATCATATACTCACCTGTGACATGCTAACATGGTCACTGGCGAAATCAAAGATGAGCTCTGACTGCTGCAGCATGGCTGAATATCCCAAACATACACAGCTCTAACTGTACGACAGCTGCATTTGCCCTTTCCTCTGTAGACTGCTGATGATGAACAGCACAGTTTTTTTTTGTGCTTTTGTATCCAGATTTTGGAGCGGATCCCCTGCTGAGAAGCTGTCTATTGTCGGCGCAGACCTTCCAGTCCGTCAGAGGAGCATGTTCCCCAGGATGTGATGAGGCCTATCTCTTTCCATGCAGCGTAACTCAACAGTAATGAAGAACATTGATGTGAATATACTGATTGACCACAGACACAGAGGCGTCACAGGAAGCTCATGTTCGCTCATGCTCTGCTTCAGTTCTCGATGAGGAAGTGGGGGCTGCTAAACTGTCCTGTGGTCTGACTGAGGCTGCCAAAGAAGAACAAAGACAAACATTAGCAAATGAGTGTGTGATAGCATAAGCAAGGGGGTGTTTAGGGAGCCGTTAGAAGCAGAACACACAGCGAGGATACCACACCTGCAGTGAATGTCAGGTGGTATTTGGTTTTTAATAAAATATCTAAATAAAGAAATGGGGATTGAGACACTCAGATCAGAGACGCACAGAGAGAAGACAGCACAGTTTGTCTTCCTTTTTCATTTATCTCAGTCTTTTTTCTCTTATCTAAAAAGAGGCTAAACCAGCAACAGGAAGGAAGTGTTTGTACTGCAATGTGTTCCTGGGCTGTGCAGTGTGAGTCAGGGGGAGGCATCTGGTGTTGAACTTGAAACATTGCGTCTTTCCTCAGTGTTCAAGGTTTTATGAACATTCCTTACTTGACTGCGAAGGGGACATTTAGATCTGACACAGAAAACTGACTCCTGTCCTCAACTTTTTATTCTCTTTAGTCGAAGTCTTCAATCAAACCTTATTTAATCACATAATATTTTGAGAGAGAGGGCTCATTTGTAGAAAACAACAAGAAACAAAGGTAATAAACATATTAAAATAGTTATTTGGTAAATGATATAAGGTCAACACCAATTGAAATGATTGTAACAAGGAGTAGGATGAGACAATGGTGACAAAACAATGTAGGGAAATTCAATAAAAAGATAAAAACATTAACAGGAATTGAAATATTACAAACGAATCGGCTAATGTAAGAACATCAATGAAAAAAAACATGGTGAAATTAAAGATTTAAACTGCCCTAGAGGTAGAAATGAACCCATCTTAAGGTTTTTCTGCATGGCTGCAGGTGCATATTGAATAAAACTAAATTCACCAAGATCTGTTTAATGTTAGCGTTTAGTGATATCTCCTCTTACTTGTCTGTCTGAGTCAGTCCTCCTCCTCCTCTAAGTAATTCTGAGGTTAGTGTTTTTTTTCTCTTTACTGTCACTGTTGAAGAGCGGCCTCCCACTCATGATTTATCTTGTAAACTGTAAATACCTGCGCTTACCTTTAGCCTTTCTCTGTTGAAGATCAAGCCAGCCTGTGCTGTAGGTGTCGCGTACAATAAACCTCACACCGAACAAACGGCTCCAACGGAATTAATTCTGCACTCCTACGTTCTAATCCAGTTAATCCTCGGTTTGGTTAAAACCATCTTTTTAGTTTCATATTTCCTGTATATTGCCGCTGCCAAACAGAGGGAGAATGTGAGTGCTTTCTTTGTGTGCGTGATAGAGGCACAACATGTTTGGGTCAGTTATCACACAGGAAGCACAGCTCAGTTAGGAGGCACCGCTTCCTGAGTTTCAGCGCCAAAACGCTGCCAACATCTCTGCCAGCAATGCCCTTCTCATTTTCATCTTCCTCTGATGTTTGACGTCGTTTGGTGCTCAGTGGGGAAAAAGTGAAATAGAGACTGATTCACTTGTCAAAGACTGTTTTTAATAGAATGAGTACATACCGGCCATTTTCAAATACAATATAGTTAAAAAAAAAAAAAGTATGCAGAAAGTAAAGCTCAAATAGAATTACACCTAAATGATGTGCAGAGTTTACAAAGAATTCAATGTGATTATTGCATTTAAGTTTCACTGAAAAAACATTAAAAAGTAAAATGATTCTACTAAACATGATTTGTAGGTCAGACCATCTTTGTAGCGCAATGTTTCATTTATAAAAGGGCTGCAACAAATGATTATTTTCTTGATTAATTGATGAAGTCTTTGGTGTATAAAACATCAGAAAAAGATGAAAAATCGTTCCCTAAAGCCCGAGATGATGTTCTCAAATGTCTTGTTTACTTCACTCTCCGGTTTTATTAACTTTCCTGTCACTGAAGATTAGACTAGAAAATATTCACACTAAAGAAGCAGAAATTAGAGAATTTTGTCTGTTTTTCTTAAGACATTACACACTACTTACTAGTTCTGAAAATAATTATTGATTAATTTAATGGTCAAAAATGCACTTTTTGTCAAAGTTTCCAGCAGTATGTTGTGACATATTTTACCTTCATCAAAAAAGTGGTAACTCCTGTGAGAAACACAGTGTGCAATTTCGTTATGATAATAAAATGAATACCCTGATGTGACTCAGACAGACGCAATGTCTTCTTATTTGACGATATATGTTCACGTTATGTCATTTCAAATGAAATAAATAACTACAGGTAAAGCAGGTAAATGTTAAAGCTACGTGATAGCTTTTGAAATATGATTAAAAATATGATTGATAGCCGTAATTACCTTTCACTCACTGGTGACGTCAGCCACTGGTTTCTGAACTGCCATTTTGAAGCCAGTAGTTCACGATCTGGCAGTTGCTGTGTTGGCTTTTTGGAGCCAGAAGCGACCATATTTGGGCAAAAAGGGCAGTAGCATGAAGGGTCAGAGCACGGAATCATGGGTGAGCTAATGTGAGATGCTAGCTTACTGACTCAGTAGAACATTAACTCCATCAAACACTGCATAACACAATAAACGTAGTGTGTTGTTACAATGGAGCTGTCAGCCACGAAACACGTGGTTTACGAAAACAAAAAGATACTCAGTAAGTGAGCGAGCTGTCATATAGACCTGTCAATCAAAAACTGACGCAGCACAGAGTTGACTTAAGTAAGGGAGGACAAATATAAAGATGGACCAGATCATTTAGTGGGAGGTCCAAATAAATAAAATGGATGTGACCAGAAGGACTCCTTAAGTCTACGGAAGTCAGGGCTTTTTGAAACCAATCCCAGTGTCAGTAATATTACAACATTTAGAC
>JAPQRQ010000010.1:1661736-1676965 GCA_037367365.1 Apogon talboti
ATTATTTTTATTCAACATAACAAAGATTTCAACCTATAGCGACAGAACAGTAACACAAAAGACAGATCATTTGGTGACGAATATGAAAGTGATGTACAAGACGCAACACGATGACAACACTGTAAAAAGATGAGACAATAATGAAGGAACAAGGCGAACAACAAATAGATGAAACAAGACAGAAGCGACATATAAGACAATACAATGAAGACAATATAATACAGCTCGACGCCCATCATCTCTGATTCTGTGATTTTGTTTATTTAGATTACACGTAGCCAAAAGCCAGCAAACGCTGAATCAGACTAAACAAAACATACGCAATCTGACTCCTCATTCAATAAGACAAAGATAAAAGGAGAAGAAAGCAGAAATATTCACATTTAAAGCTGCAGGAGCTGGAAAAAAAAACACACAACACACTGCTCATCTACCTTCGGCATTACTCCTCTCAGTCCAAATCAGAAGACTAATGGCCTGTCTGCACTAACACAGATGTTTTTCTAGACAGATATTTTCTTCTTCTGTCTTTTACAAAAAGTCTGTCCACTCGACCGTAGTTGTACAAAATATCTCGACTACAAACTGACATGAATGCGCAGATAAACCTTTTTCTGTTGAACGTTGAACACTATGGATGATTCTAATAATAATAATTTAATCTGTAATGAAGGTGAAGCAGCAACTTACATGACCTTAACTGCTGGTTGTGGCTGTGGAAGTGTATTGTTTATGTGATATGGATTTGTCCATAATGCCGCTGGGGTCTGTTTCCCAAATTGACCTCGAACTACTGCAGGTCATATACTGATTTATACACCTGGATTTGATGTTTAAGGTGCAGGTTTATTACACAATGCAATAATAGACATGAGCAAAATGGGGAGTGACACCATCGTTTTTCTGTCTCTTCCTTTTCTCTCTCAGTTTTTGTGACCTAAAAAGCTGTTTAAATGAGGACGAGACCCAGACGAGGCCCAAAGGTGGAGAAAATTTGATTCTAAAGGTGAGCAGTAGAATTGCATCCTGGTTAGAATCCGATCAGTGATTGGTAATTACAGCTGTCAATCATGCATTTAGCCCCTCCCCTACCTGTCTGAAAACACCTGTGATTAGCCAGAATATGGACTTTACGTGGTAGATTTTCTACGTACTGAAAACACAGGCAGAGAGTACATGTTTAAGGTCTCACATCCTCTAAAACTACTTGCAGTAATATATGATGAAAAGGAATTATGGAGATTTTTGCGCAATGACAGAAAAACCATGAGGAACCACAGCTTTTAGAGGCTATGATAAGATCAGTCCTTCTAGTAAAAAAAAAATTCTCTAAGGCAAAAGTACACACTTTCATTACTCAAGTATATGTATAGACATGTAAGTATAAAAGATATAAGTAGAAGAACGGATTCAATTTCTTTACTTGAGAAAAAGCGACAATTTCAAGAATACACTGTAAAAAGTATTCCGTATATTTTTCTTAAGTCTTAACTTTTCATCTTGTTGAATTAGCACCCAGGTTGCACATGGTTGTTTATTTTCTCTCACAGAAACCTGAATAACAGCCAAGAAAACACAACCTCATGAAATCACAGATGATGGATGTTGAGGTGTGTTTTCATTTGACATATTTTTCATCTTGTTTTTTCTTTTACATCGTGTGTGTCTCGTTGCTTTATTTTTGTCTCATCATTTATATTGTTCTCATCTTGTAGGTCATTTTTGTCTTCTAAAATGACCTACTGTGTGATCAGTCTTTTCTACAAGACGTGATATGTAAGTGATGTTTTACTTTATACTAAATCAGTTCTGCATTTTGTTCATTTTACACATGTGGCTGTACTTAAACTTGCATAAAGAAAGCCTTTAGCCACCTCGTTTTATTTATTTTTTTTATCATCAATCAGTTTGAGTTATTCATCAAGAAAAGAAAAGCCAAACTTCTCATACTGCTGCATCTTAAATGTGAATATTTTCTGGTTTCTTTCCACCTTTATGACACCAAACTGAATATGCATTGACATGTGGACCAAAGACAACAGTAGAGGACATCAAATTGGCATTTTTGGGAGTAGTTTTTCAGCATTTTCTGGACCAAATCAGAAAATAAGAGTCGCTATTTGTCCTCAGGAACCTAAAACAGTCTTAAAACTCGTGTGTCATTTATCACGATAATCGCAGATATTGATTTTATCATGATAACCTTTCTGCCCACTTCCACTTCACGGTATTTTATCAACTCGTAGACGCCCCTGCAGGAGCGTTTTATTTGCCTCTTTCTGCGATTTACAACAGAATTATCTTTCGCCGTTTTGCGAGAGGGGGGAAAAAAAATTGTTCCTAAAGCATCGATTGACATTTTTCAGGATCTATCGCCTCACCTTATTTCAAATCCTCACTTTGTCAGCTTGTTGTTTATAGTCCACACATCAGCTGTGCAATTTATCAAACGGGCAAATTGCAGAAAGGCTGCACTTCTTTTTTCCCTCGGGATGATGTTTCAGACAGCGAGGTATTTTGATGTTTTGCCGAATCTGTAGCCTGTAAACAATGCATCTTGGCAGGCGAGAAAAATCATTCATTTTACTCAAACTACAGCGTCTTTCAGAGGTGAGAAAGAAAAACAGCTGTACTTTATGTCGTATCTCAGCTGCAATATTGAGCAGAAAAGAATGGCAATAGGCCTGCGATTTCTTTCCTTTGTCAGCCCACAAGCAGGATATTCGTTATTCCAAATGGATCAACAGACTACGATGGATAGATTTGTCTCCGTGTCTGCATTTCCATTTATTCAGCTGCGTGTTGCAGCGAGAAATGTTTTCATTTGAGAAATGGCTGACGGAACAAAAAGGAGAGAAAGGGCAGAGTGTTTGGAGCCTTATCCCTCTGATACAAAAGCTCACTCTGATCCCTTGAACACAATAGAGCCAGCCCCCTTGCACCCTTGGGCCAGGCAGCAAATAATACCCATAATGCAGCATGTCTGACTGCCGGAATCCCTGGGGCCATACTTGTCCAGCTTGTACAGGACCGTGCCAGGGATGCGATGCCAGGCTGGCAGATTTAAAGATGCCAAATGCTGGCACAATCCACTCATTATTCTGATTTCAGCTGGTGTTACGGACAGTGTAGGGCAGGGGTGTCACACTCAGTTTAGTTCAGGGGCCACATTCAGCGCAATATGATCTGAAATGGGCCGGACCAGTGAAATAATGACAGTGAAAAAAGTACAATTATACTAGGAAAATGTTTACATATACAAAGTTTTCCTAAAAATCTGAATAACATGAACAACCTCAAATGTATTAAGGAAAATAAGTGCAATTTATACAATATTATGCCTCAATTTATCATTTACACATGTGCATTACAACTTACATTACAATTACAAATACACAAAACATTTAGTAACAGGTTAATTAATTGTTAAAATTGCCCTTACTTCTCTTAAGACATTTCAGGTTCATATTTGTTCAGGTTCTTCACATTTTTTGTAAAAAAGTTTGCAAATGTAACCATTTTCATGTAATTTTACTTTTTTTACACGAAACAAAAGAGAAAATTTGCAATTATCCTTTTTTATGGGCTATTATGATATTATTTTACTGGTCTGACCCAGTGAGAGATTATATTGGTCTGTATGTAGAACCTGAATTAAAATGATGTTGACACCATTGATTTTCAATATAATTTTTGCATTTCCCAAATTCAATCCACGGGCCGGATTGGACCCTTTGGCGGACCGGTTCTGGCCCGCGGGCCACATGTTCGACACACACATCAGCTGGTCTGGAAAAGGTCCATTACACAAGCCTTCAGACCAGTCCCAGACCCAAACAAACAGACATACCCTTGTCTCTGCCATCACACGCTTCCGCATTGTTTGTCATTTATTCATGCACTGAGTTTCTCACACCACCCATAACATGGCAGTGTGACTTAGATGAAGCACATGGAATAAAAGTTCTCAAACAAGTAATAAGTCTCATGGTAATGCTCCCTAAATAAAAGAACAAGGCACCGGCGCTCACAGAGACTGAGAGTTCACCACAGCGTTTCCCACTGCTCTCCCTGGAGCTCACAGAATCTCCTCCAAACAGCTCTGATGAGGGAAAACTGGGAATTTACCCACAGAAATAAAAGAACAATTACATCTTAGATTCCTCTGAATAATTCATAACCCGTTGTTTGTGGGATGCAGCGTGAACATGTGTGTTTGAAAGAAGCCGGGCAATCCCTTAGAAACATCACAACTGTGCTAGATTTGTGGCCTAAAAGTTGAGGGATGGGATTTTCTAAAAGACTCATCAACTGCGTTTGGGTTAAAGTGGGTTGAGCTCCAGTGGGGGGAGTGCGGCCCCACAGCGCCACCCTGTGGCCACTGGAGAGACAATTAAAAACAGCAGCTGTCCGAAAAAAGGGTTTCAACCACAGATCTGATCAGCTAAAGACACGAAACACAAAAACCTGCAGTTTGAGTATGATTAACTGTGATCAGATCAGAAAGGAAGGGAAATGTCCCCAAAATAAATACCCAAACATGAAGAATGTAGCCAAAATCCAACAAAATATATATAAAATAAAAATATAAACTGAACACCTGAGTAAACATCAAAAAATATACTAAAAATACAAAACTAAATACCAAAAATATACCAAATGCATTAAAAAATATACCAAAAATGCAAAAAGATATATGAAGAATGTCACAAAAAAAGCACACAAAAATATAAAACAAAATACCAAAAGCATTGCAAAACCATTAAAAATATACATTGGTATATTATTTTTTGAATGTATGAATATATACATAAACAATATAAAATATAATTAACATATTATTATTTAACAGTGCATAAAATACTGAATTCTGATTGAATTCATTGATCCACTTTTGGCATCAGTCAAAAACATTTGCCAAAATTCTTACAGAAAAGTTACATTTTAGTTTGAAGAACTCAACTGCAGTACTAATAGAAATACATAATATATTAATACAAATCTGATTTACAAAGAGACAATAAATAAGAATATGTTCTGATCACGTACGAACCCCGTTCACAGAAAAATTGGGACACTTTCTAAAATACAATAAAACTGAAATCTGATTTGTCAGTTATGAGTTAGTGTACATGGAAAAAGTACACGTCAAGTTTTGGTGGTGACACAAACTAACTTGTGATTTATTTGCCAGTATAAGTCAGCATCAGACCCAAAAGGGATGGGTCGGAAGCAAAATACAAATGAAAAGCTTATAGATCAAATAAAATACTGCAAGTAACACAAGTAGTTAAATATGTTTCCTGAAGTCAAAGTGTCATAACTTTGCAGGAAAATGTGTTTTTAAGTGATTGTGTAGGTGTAAAACAAAGGCCTGTTGAAGTCCACTGAGAGGCGGATATAAAACAATGCCGTCTGCTTGTCTGTAACCATGGTAACCAAATGTCCCACCATAAATCGACGCCGACAACAGCATCTGTTTTTTGTTTTTTTTTTATTTTATTTTTTATTTCAAATACACAAGGGTACAGCAGCAGCATTCACATAAAAAGTTTTGTACACTTTGGCAGCGACAGCATCATTGCACACAACAGCCAGATACAAACTCATTCTTATCAACAAAAGCACAGCTCACATAAGCTCACTATGTGCAAATACGGTAAGAAAATATACCCGGAGTTAACTGTGGGTGGTGTGCAGTGGTTTAAGTCCCTTTAAGCAATAAATAGAGGATAAAGCAGTGATCCAGTGGTGCAGACTGAGAGCGGGGCCGGGCTGAGACTGCCATTACTGTTACATAACGCTGTTGATATTCAGATGTTACAGCGGCGTATGTGACAGTAACAGAATCTTGGGGGGGGGGGCAGTGCCAGCCCTCCAGCAGCCTCTGGTGTTAATTTACCGCCCGCAGTCTGGCGGGACCACCAGTCTCGCCACATATGGTCATGTGATGAGCGTCTATATCTCTGCACCGACGCTGACCGGTCTGTTCATATGACTGCTGTCTGTAATTCATTACGGCACCATGTGATGTATTCTTGGCTCGGAAAATACTCCAGGGAGACTCTCTGAATAATAAATACTTTCACCTTTCTGCACACCCAGGCTCTTAATTTAGAAATACAGATAAAAAAAAAATAAAAGAAAAAAACCCCACCAGATTCTAGTCCAATGTTTGTCGACTCGTGCGCAAAACGTCTTCAAAAGGGAATGATCACTGCGATTGTCAGCTGCGATCTGACATTCTTAGTCCTTGTGCAGCTCAGGCCTCGACAGCCTGCATCACAAACTAAGGCACTCAGTCTGGAGACGGCCCCGGGGGTGTAAGGGCCGTTTTAACACAGCCTCTGAGTGGGAAAAAAACTTCATTAGGTGAAAGGAATCAAATTGTGATGAATGGTTGTAAGTTTAAAGTGGCATTTGGAGGAGCGAAACCGCCACTGTGTAAGGGTTGGAGGTGGAACGGTCGCTTCCAAAGTTACCACAGGCTCCTTTCAGAGATGTGAGGCCCCAACAGGACTTGAGCCCGACCCAAACGCGGGTCCTGCGCAAACCCCCGTCCCCAGTTTAACGGTTCGGTCCAGGATCCACTGAGCCCCGTTCCTTTCCGGGGCGCGCTCATCCTCGTCTCGTCCTCAAACTGCCCCTCCCTCGGATCACACGTCGATCTTCTTCAGCTGCTCGTAGGTGAGGAAGAACTGGACGCAGAGTCAAGGAGTTCAAACACTTGTTGAGCAGAATGTGAGGCAGATGTTTGGCTCTGTCCGCTGCAGCTCAAAGCCCTGACTGTTAATGTTTCCCTTATGACGTCGGACTGTGCAGCTGCAACCGGACTATTCAATTATCTCATTGCATTTTCTAGTGGACACAACAACCAGACCTTCATATCCTTTGGTAACGCCATCATCCAGGTTCCTAATTTTTATAGGCTGTGCATTAACAGAACAGTCATTTAAATACTGCATGAAAACTAAACAGCAACGTTATTCACTCTCTTATTTTCATTTTCACTTCAAATGATATGAAAAACTATTAATCTAATTCAAAATAATGGAAATTGCATTGTTTTTAGTCAAATAATGCCAGTGAGAAGTCATTCCAGCACATAAAGTAATGGAACAGACTGACTGTTCTTACAGTTCCGCTTCAGGGTCCTCGTCTAACTCTCACGTATATTGTCTTGTTCTGTTACTTTCATCACAGGGCAATAATTCAATGATGAAAACTGCTATTCCATGAGGAAATATTTTAATGTGTGGATTTATTCGATTTCTGCATCGGAAAAGGGCCTGTGAATGATGTCGACTGGTGAAAAAGGTGGCGTTTGCATTCCTAAAATTACCTTAGATGACTCCAGAACTTCAGATTATTACATGACTTTCCCATCGGTTGTAAATGACACCCCCCACCCCCCCCACCTAAGAGCCTCTTACAGGGTCACCTCACAGGGGCAGTGGGATACTATGGCAGTAGTAGTACAGTAGTACTAACTTACATAACAGTAAGCACGAGCTGAAATAAGCTTATGTCCTCTTAAGTATGGCTTCGGAAGCAGCTTACGTCATCAAACGCATAATGGCATTAACCACCTCTCCCTGCTGATTTCTTCAGCTCAAAAGACATTGCATCACCAAGGACACAAGAGCGCATAAACAGACTGAAGCTCTAATGAGTCGGTTAAAGGATACGATGATGTTCCATGGTCCCAGCCGCAGCCAGTTAGGAAAGAAACCCTTGTAGAGGGCCATGAAACCCTCTGAGCGCCACGTCTGAAGAGAAAACAAACCTGGTAATAATCCACATTAACTTATTGTCCCCAGATACTTTTTAAGTGTGACTAAGAGATTTGATCCAGTCATTAAAAATTAGTACATGGCATTAAATATTAATCACCACCCCATGTACAGTATTATTGTCAGTAAAACTACATAATCACATGGAGTTGCATGTACTTTTCCCTCCAATTGAACAATGATGATCAAATGTATTCACTGAATAACTTGCTGACAGATAAAACTCAAGCCAAAGCTTCGAATTACACGTACAGCCACAATTATCTATGCTCAGCGTACTCTGCAAAAATTATAGGACACCAGGAGCCAGAATTATCGTACTATTTATCAGATTGAATGATTAGACATTGAATGGCCCCTTTATTCATTATATGGGCTGCACACTTTGGTGAAAAAGTCATTGAATTTGAGTTTACTTGCTTGGTAACTGAAACAGCCATATATTAAATAAATAAATAAATAAATAAATAAATAAATTCACCATAACAGAGATAATATTCATCTTTTTCCATTTGTACCATCAGCTCTTCCTACATACTCCTAAATCTTACAAACTCAACTGTTAAAAAGCAGCTTTTTGTGATGATATACTCTATTATGACCTAAACCAAAGTACATTTTTACTGTAAATGTTTTGGTTATATATTTCTACCATGAATAAATTCGTATTTGTTGTGAAAACAGAAACGGGTCAACCCTGTTGCGTAACATGCTGGTTTTTCCCACCGACCTGCAGCAGACAGTCCAGAGTTCCCTGGTACAGAGCTCCTCCCCTCTGGTTCATCATTCGTGTCCGTACGACGTCCACCGGGTTCGAGGCCAACGCTCCGGCCAGACCGCACACGAAACTGGACCTGAGGAACACACGGGTTCAGGTTCGTCTCGAAATTTCAAGTGCGTGAGTCGATGCTGACAACAGTGGAGAGTGGGGACCATCAAACAAATTCACATAGTAATTGCAATATCACTTTTATTTATCTTACACTGATATCAGCATCTGAGAATTACCCATTGCATAAATTTATAGTAAATTATTATTAAATATTTTGTAATAAGGGTTTATTTTCTTGATATTAAAGAACACGTTGAAATTTTGTTTTATGTGATAAGTGCATTCCCATATGTTGATGTTAAACAAATATTTTATCATTTTAATTATTCTGAATTTTCTACCTCTACATTTCTAGGTTTATTCAACTTTCATTTAGCCTTTTAACACCAAAGAAATAACGATTTGGCATTCATAACTATCAACCAATATACAACTTTTCATCATGATAACACCTTTGGCCCCAATTGAAAGGATCATTTCCTGTAAATCTCAACAATTAAGCACATGTATGTTACGGATTATTAGTATATTATTGTTAAAGTATCTGCTGTGAGGCTTTGACAGAGACTCAAAGGATATTTGCAAGTATAGCAAACTTTAGTAATATCTCTCTTATACATACACTGTATTTTCAACAACTACTTCTATCCTTTCTGAATAAAAAGAAAGTGCCATTTTATTTCATAGTACAGATGGTGCATTCAAGTACCCACACAGCATTTTCTACTATTAATACACAGTCAAGTGAGGCTTTGTTTGCTGAGGCACCAACTTTGCTTTGCCACACTCCTCAGATAATCAGAAATTACAGAGTATTTTGAGGTTGTTGCTGTTTGAGGTATTGAGCAATGTGACTGCAGTCTTGTACATTGCGTGGTTGGTAATAAAAGAGGAAATAAACATTACAGTTATGCAACATTGTCAGTTCCACTTCTAATGAAAGATAACGTAGTTTTAAACCACAATTTGTAATATTACAGTAAATGTGACAATGCAAGAGCATATATATGTAAGAAACATTTACAATAGTTGTTGTCCTTTCAGGGTTTCTTATCTTCCATTTCCTGTCTTGCTTCTGTTCTGAGAATTTTAATACTTTACGTCCTGACAAGTAACTTCCTGCCAGTGATAACAACACATGCTGCAAGAGTCCAGACAGAAGCCTCGACGTAACATGGCAGACTTACAAGAAGTGTGTGTACACGGTGTCTCCCATGTAACCCGACAAGATCAGATGCTTCTTGGTGATGTCATAGACGGGGAGCTCCACCCCCACCACAATGGCCGCCCGCTGGGCTGTCAGAGAGACTCCCTGGTGGAAAGAAAAGGAAAATTAGAAGATTAAAAGTTCTGCGTGACACTCAAGTCTTTCATCTGACACATAAGAGCGTTTTTCACGCTGTGCATACATAAGCCTATCACAACTGTGGAACTTCAGTTGACAAGTCACTGTCATACAAATAACTGCAATTAATGACAGGCACTCTTAGCTTAGAAATGGAGTTAAGTAAATTTAACCACCACAAACTTCAGGAAATGCATGCTCTTACTTCCTGAACCTTTAAAAAGAACCAGTAAAACCTCAACAACATATGGCATTTGTGTTGTATTTATTTTACCTTTATTTGACCAGGTAAGTTAGTTGAGAACTGATTCTCATTTTCAATAACGATGTATGTATAAATAGACGAACAACCAGTCACTCTCACAATTTAGAATAACCAATTAATCCATCAGTGCATGTCTTTGGATGGTGGGAGGAAGCCGGAGTACCCGGAGAGAACCCATGCAGACACAGGGAGAACATGCAAACTCCACACAGAAAGGCCCCACCGATCGAACCCAGGACCTTCTTGCTGTGAGGCACGAGTGCTAGCCACTGCACCACCGTGTCGCCCCAGAATATCTTCTATTGTAGTGATTATGTAAAAGAATCACTAGCTCATATAACAGTGGTTCTGTAATGATGGTGAAAGGCTTATGCATACCTTCCACAGGCCTCTTGTTCCCTCCTCCTGGTAGATGTTGATGAAGTTGCCCATCATACTGCCCTGGATCACATTTCCCTGAGCCTGCATACGGATCTGCGAGGAAATAAACGGGGGCAGTTGTTCGTAAACTTGAACTTGAGACAATGAAAGCATGGACATGAACTGAACCGGAGTGGAATGCTGTAGCTCCACAAAGCCAAGTACGGACTGCATTAGTCCAACTCCCACTGGAATGCAAAGGCAAAAAAAGTTTGTCTGGACTTTTGGCAAGATCAGTGTCCTGAAGTATTTTCTCTAGCCTTATTTCCTGGAACAGTCTCTCTCTCACTCATACTTGACTTGATTCGTTTCATTCTGGCCGAGCTTTACAGGGAGGCTGTGATGCCTTGGCTTGCACAGCGTGTGCACAGCAAGAACACACTGTGCACCAAACACAATGTTCCAAATGTCAGAACATGTCAATTAGATGGTCTGGATATAAAACACACACACACACACAGCAGATAGGGGCTGTTATGCCTCAGAGGGTACTCATAAGCCTGGTACAACCTTATGAGTAGATATGATGGGCATATAGTACATTTCATTCATGCACCCGGATCGCTTACAGAACACTATGTTAAGCCTCTGAGGCCTCAGTCTATAAATAATCACACAGCGGGGTCCTGATAGCCCTAATGCCCTTTGCCCCTCTCGGCATGTGACCAAAGGAACACACCTACAGCCTGAACCTCTATCTCTCCTTTCTTTACTATTTCCTAGAAAAACAGACTGAGACATTCACGTGAGTACAAGGTCTCTGCATGTTTCAACAAGTCAACTTTATGACATTTCCAGTTTTGTATCCACTCATACTGGGGCTAGACTACAAAACACTGCTGAGTAATGACATGTGTTTGTTGATGGTTTTCACAGTACAACTCCAATGCCTCCATCACAAAAATTCCTAATCTGAGCATTTTCTTGCACAAAATGTAGCGGGCCAGAAATGCATTATTTTCAACAGACTTCAACTAAACAGTGAAACGATATTAAAGCCTGTCAAAACAGAATTTTTAAGGCCTAAAATGCAAAGGACCCGATTACAGTCCTGCAGAAACCCTGTAACCAGGAGACACCTGACCCAAGTTCTGTGCGTCTTAAGGAGTGTTTGGAAGTAACCACGAACTAAAATATGATTAAATTACAGTTTCTACTCAAAACCTTGCCTTTTCAATAAGAAGGTTATGTGAATAATACAAAATTTTGTTACTTTATATCTTTTCCACAGATGCAGGAAGATGTACAGACAACACAGGCCTGGAAACCATTGGGACAAATTTGAATACAATACCGTGAAAGATAAGAGTCGCCTCTACATCTAGACAGACACTCATCCAGCTGTATGTGTGCTCATATTTTGAGTGTCATTTTCATTTAGTTTCAGTTTGCACTATTAATCAATCAAACCAATGCTATAAGCAACCTTGAGTCTGTCATGTCTAACCGTGATGAATGCTTTCCAGTCCAATTCAATCATATTTTTTGAAGGTTGACTCATTATTTGGTTTGGCTATCAGTGTGATTAATGGGTGTGTAGCCATCAGGCATATTTAGAAAAATATTACAGTACTGCATATGTACTGGATTAGATTAAGATAAGCTTTTGTGTTGTATTAGCAAGCATGGACATTAGAAGTTGGATATTTGGAAGTAGTGTGTAACCCATTAGATTTCAAAGACAACCCAAAGCTGGTCTTTGCTTACCTTCAGTACATCTGTGGGGTTGGCGATCGAGGAGGAGATGACTCCAGAGAGAATACCACACGCCACATTAGTCAGCAATGTCTCATCTGAAACAGTAGAAGAGTAGGAGGCAAGCTGCAACTGTGAGATAGCAGTATTAAATAACAGACAGTAGATGCAGACCGTTTATCGGTGGATTCCTATGAAAAAATAGTTCGTCCTAATAAAATCAATTGGAGGAGAAATGCTTAATAGGTCACACTTATGTGTGTCTTCCCTGTGACCTTCAAGAGGAATGTACATGTAAGAAACTAGGACTCACCCTCTGGCCTATCAACAAGCAGTCGTTTAAAGCTCTGGTATGTGCCAATTTTAATGGTCCCATAGGATGCCTGGCGCAGCATGGCAGGAGCAATTCTAAAAGAGGGAAGTCAAGGACATAGCGTGCAGTATGTTAGTATGTCACTTCCAGATTTATGCACAAGTAAATACCAAAATGCACAAGTGCCAATAGCAATAGCTCCAGCCAGATTCTTACAATAATAGTAACAAAAGGGGAAATTTCTTAATGGTTAGATGGAAGTAATCAGATATCCGGATCTGTTGGTCGTTTACATGAGTAGGTGTAGGTGGGACAATGATTGTTGCAGACAACAAAGAGGAAGTGTTGGTGTTAGAAGAAACTGAAACTGTATGGAGAGATTATAATGCAAAAACAAGATTATGTTATGTTCATACCAATGATACAAGGCATGGAAGAAAAAATACAGCAGACTGACCCTCAAAAGGTCACGGAAAAGGGTAGGTGGGACACAGACTGTTGGTAAAAATGAAGAGGAAGTGAAAACTTAAGAGGACCATGTTGTGGAGAAGTATCAGGCAAAAGGCGATTATTCTGCATCAAATACTAATGTTAATTCAAGCAGAATTTAATAAAAATGCAGCGATCCCGCTAAAGGCACAGGAGAACATGTGAAGACCCCAGACTGACCCTGAATACAGGGCCCGGACCCCCTCCTCTCGGACTATCCGAGCCATTGCATGGAGCATGCCCCTGTAGCGGATCTCTCGGTATTTCACGTCGCCCACTTGGCCTTGTACCTGAAGGCGCGTCTTGGCTAAGTCGATAGGGAAGGTCCCTGCATCAGAAAACACGGGATACATTGTTATAAATAAACTAGAGGTTTAGATAATGAAGAGTAAACCCACGGAGCTCGGCCTCCACGCCCCGCTCATCACTCACCGCATTCTGCCGTCACCGAAGCCAAGCCGCCGAAAACAAAAGGCTTCCAGTTAACGTTGGACATTTTCTCCGGTCGTTTACAGAGTCACGGCGACAACCACCGCCAACACGGGGGAAAAGGGGTCACCAAAGGGTATCTACAGCGGGTATTTATTAACGTGCAGCCGATGGAATCACTGTCGCTGACTGAGGAGTCCGGTGCGCGTGTCCCTCCTTCTCCTGCCGCCGCCGCCGGTCTTGGAAGAGGCTCCGCCCTCCACCGCTCCTCTGTCCGCATGCGTAACCGCGCCCACTGCGTGTTACTAAGCAACCGAGCCAGAAACCAGGAAGTGGCTGGGGAAACTACATTCGCCGACGTGAAATACAAAAATAAAGTTGTCTGTTTCCCTTGAATATTTACGTTTTCCGGAACGTTTTAGCTATAAACCCAAGAAATCAATTTTGTATTACCTCGGGCCCAGATTTACCAAAATACGTCTTGAACTGCCGCAATGTTTACATCTTTATTGACTCTCCCATCGTTAAAACAATGTCTGAAAGATTTTCTTTAAGTCTTTTGCGTTTTGTTTTATTTATTTAGTATTTATTTACTCATACACTCAATCATACATTTTCATCTCATTACACCTTTATTGTTTTTACCAGGCATATCTTTTATCTTTTGTCATATTCACCTTGTTTGGGACTCTGTTATTTTAGGTCATGTTTTTTCCGGTTACATCCCTTACCTCTCCTGTGAATTTCACATACGTCAATATTTTCAAAGAAAGTATCTTACTTACTCATTTGGTCTGTCCAATCGCAACCCAATAATATGGTTTGCTAAAGGTTGATTTGTAGTTGTACTCCAATATATTTTTAGTAAAATTCTGCAGCACTGTTTTATTTCACATCTCTTATTAGCCTTCTGGTTGGCCTTCTTTGCAGATTAATACCCTAATACAAAATCAACCTATGTTATATTAAGTAAAAGTAGTTTATCATGACTAACTGAAACTTTAAAGATGAACAGATGAATATTTTTGTCTTTTATTCATTTTTACTTTTACATAGAAAATAGGTGAAACTGTGGTTTTCCATGTTACCACTCACTGACAGACATTACCCTCTCAACGGTCTATAGCCTAATGAGGCGTTCACTGCACAGCAGAGAGTCAGAGCCATGCATGTTGATTTGCTTCATCAAACTTGAAATGTAGCACAGCAGACAGCATGTTTTCCTGTGGGGGTGTTTTTTTTGTTTTGTTTTTTTTTGTTGGGGGGGGTGCTTTTCATGTGGACTGATGAGATTCTAACAAACAAAACACTCTGGTATCGATGATACTGTGGCGACATATAGACACCAACTGATCTGACTTATCACACAACACAGTAAACCTACTGATACTTTAATGCAGGATTTCAGATTGAAAGAAGTTTTGTTTTTGCAAAATGTGCTGCCTACATTTTTTTTTTGAGGGTCATTAAAGAATAATTAGATGCATTATATAGGTTTCAAAGAAATTTAATGTAATATAAATAACCATTAAGCAAAGAATTTATTTGTGTCATCCCCAAAACTTTTGGTCACAAGTCAGTGTTGGGTAATCCCAGCTTCATAGAGTAAAAGTCCTGCCATGTATTGGTTCTACCTGTCCATTTAACA
>JAPQRQ010000010.1:1682718-1694527 GCA_037367365.1 Apogon talboti
ACCAGCTCTATATGTAAAGTGTCATGAGATAACTTCTGTTATGATTTGGCGCTATATAAATAAAATTTGATTTGATTGAATTTGATTTGTTTTTGCAGGTTTGAAATGAGTATACATATTTATTTCTTGTTCTCTTTTCTTTAGATACAACAAGAAAATACAGGAAATACATGCACAGCCTTAAGAGACAGGCAAAAAGCTGAACTCACTGGGTTGTGAAGGTTAAAGCCAGTATTTAGTGTGACCCCTGACCCCATGAAAAGCACCACAGAGACACCTGACCTGTGTTGAATGAAACATAATATAAAACAACAGAAAATGAATGCAATAAATCTCATATTGTCTGAACTAAAAGGTTAAAGACATGTTAAGTGCAAAGGGAGGTCACACTAAATACGACCACTTTGGTTTATAGATGCTGTTTTTTCCCTGAAACTTTAGTTGTTGATGAAGAATCTTGACTTTTGCTGCTCATTGTGTGCACTGTGAGTCCCAGTCGTCCACTGTGACCGTGCAGCATCTTCGGCTGCACCGCCCCGTCAGCAGGTTTCTATTATCAAGGCCTTCTGCTGATCACTGGGACTCCAAGGAACTGAGGGAGGAAGGCCGGCGTGTGATAGAAAAGGCTGTGAAAACGGTCAAATTGGAGAAACCGTAGCTGGAATCTTTACTTTCCCAAGGCCTCTGGGACTGACCTCACCTTCAGTTAATGACTTGTAAGACGAGCTACTGCCTTGATCTGACGTGAGGAGGAGTTTTGTTGACGAGGACGGAGGAGTAGAATTGTGACGGTGTGGTGTGGAGAGGACGGAAGAGGTGAAAGTGGACGGTGAGGAAACCTTCAAAAAGGTCTGACATGAGCAGGGCGCATGTTTGGATGTCTGAACAATGTCTGAGAAAAAAAGAAAGAGAGTTATGATTCTTGAGTTTTGGAGAAATTATAAGGAGTAATACTTTGTACACAAGTCAAATATGACATTAAATATTAAACCAAAGCTGTAGACAAGAATACATCTAATTTTATTTACATAATACAAAACAAATAATATATGATGTGACTACTCTAAGTCCCAAAACACACACGGTAAAGTATGTACATTTACAGGTTTTCTAGTACCCTGCTGCTTTTTCGTTTGAGTTTTCCTAACTCACTAACAGATAATATGACAAAATAGTCATGTTTTTCACCATTCTTTGATCCAGACCAAAAAAATGTGTGATCCTTGATATTTTGTTAAAGTCTGGATGCAAATACACAGCGACTTTAGCATCATCTTATCTTAAACACATTAATCTAATAAAAGTCCAGGTTTCTGCCTAAATCAGTTATTAAATTAATATAATTGACCATTAATGAATGTGAGAAATGTGAATGTCTACCTTGTATTCATTAGTTTCAGTTAAGTTTTTTTTAGATGTAGTTTTTCAGGAATTATGAGAAAAGCCTTGATTTTTATCGAAGCTGAAAAAGCTGAAATGTGTCAAATATGTTTATTGTTGACTTTCACTGTATTAGGAGAAAGTTGTAAAGCAACCAAATCTGATTTTATTTGCAATTTTCTTCAGTTTTGCTTCATGTTGCAGTGCTCATTATATATATATTTCACATGAATTTTCCAAAATGTCTCTTTTTGCAAGGCTTAAACAACAAACAGACAAAAAAATATATATATGATGAATGACAAGAAACAGTACATTGTGTTGGTCTGTACCATGATTTATGTGTGCATGTGGATTGAAAGATAGAGATTCTCAATGAAACGGGTCCAAAGATCTCACTGGACAGAATCCACTAAGAAATAAAACCCCATCACTCAGCTATTGTTTATTGCTGTTTCTATTTCATTTTCGTGCTTTTATTTTTATTTCAGGTTACAACAATATTTATTCCCAGCTAACTGTAGTTTCAGTCTTACATTTCATTAACTATATCGACCACACTCATATTAAATGCAAAAATCCCATAATTCCAAGCGCCGTCCCTGGGTACAGTTTATAATCATTCCTATCACCCCTTTACTCCGTTTAGGACTGTATTTAGAGCCATTATCCCGATGTATGTATCCTCTTCTCCCACTCCTTCACTCTGCTCCCTAATAGCCTGGATTAGCCTCTGTTTTAATAGACTCATCCATCTACTCTGTTTATTCACCAGTTTCTCTCTCTCTCTCTTCAAATCTCTCTCTTCCTCCATCTCTTTACCTCATGGGCAATTACACAAACAAATGCAGTTTGTTTTCCACTCAGTCTGACTGGAAGGAAATGAATGGATTTATCAGCCCATTACATTTTTAGTTTAAGGTCAGTTGTTGTATTATATTATCGCTGGGAAAAGGTGAAGTCACAGTGTCACTCCTTCAGTTTGCTCAGTACATTAGCCATGCAGATTTATGTAAATTCCTGCCACAGAGTTTGGCTGGGAAGGGCCCGAGCCTTGTGCCTCTCCAAAGCAGAGCCAGAGCTTAAATCCAAATTTGCATAGCTTGACGGGAAGCAAAGAGGAGGGCAGAGGGGAACGGCTGCTTGTCAGTCGACGTCTGTGGGTGGTTTGCAGGCGTCACACATACGTAACACGACCACGCGTGATTCAGATGAAGAAAAAAAAAAAAAGCATGTACAGGCAGCCCCTGATTGGATTCTGAAGGGTAACTCAAAGACAACAGAGAATGACGGAAAACACAAGCACATATGGAGTCCAACAGGATGACGCTGCATTAAAAACATCCTGTAAAGCACAAATTCAGCTGTTTCTGATAAACATAACTTTTTCAGATATGATATTCACATTAGTAACACTGCAGGTTTGTATGTGTTTTTTTTTGTCATTTTTGTCCTTGATACTCCATAATCCCTGCCCTTGTATCTCACTCACACATTATTTTGACTGAATGTAGAAACCTGTTTTTTTTAAAATATTGTGAACATATGCATAAATAATCTAAAATACAATTATTTTATTCCAAAGATTTTAGGACTTCTAAATGTGTCTAGAAATATTATATGGTAACAATTATATGCATGTGAAGAATTTTATAGTAATAATACAACTATGCATTTAAAGTAGGACTGTCAAAATGAATGCGTTAACGTGGATTAATCCATCATCATGATTAATCTGATTAAATATTTGAACACAATAAACCCATCTGCAGCAGAGAATAACTCTGAACGTCTCTGGCAATGCATTTCAGGCAGTTTGTCCAAGTAGAGTTACCGTCGCAAATAGGCACTTGTTCCGATAGTGACAAGCAGCAATACCAACTGATAAAGATGGAAGAGGCTGAACAGTACATTGGCCCTCTCCATGGGAAATTTGAGTAAAAAAACCCAAGATGAAACAGTCGACCGACATAAAATATTATGCACACTCTGCAGGGAGGAGTTTTCTTTTCCCCAAAGCACTTGTAGCTTAAAATACCACATTAACACACGTTAGTCAGGGATTCTGCTAGCACTTCGGCTAACGCGTCGCCCCTCTCGTGACAAACACATTAAGTGCATATATTTTCCCTTCTTTCTTGAGTCTGTTTGTTCATGCAAAATAAAACGCGATTAATATAGATTAAAAATGAATGATATTTAATCGTGTTTAATAGAAATTCATCCACAGCAATCCTGTGATTAATCTGATTAAAATTTTAATCGTTTGACAGCACTAATTTAAAGTAATATATTTAAAGTAATATAACAAATGGTACCTTTTGTCTGCTTCTATAATACTGTATCTGATAACAATAGAAATAAAACGATACAATTTCTACACAAGATCCACACATTCTATGGTATATTTTACACAATCAGAGAGTAAAGAGGTAAACAGAAATCTTCTTTTTCTCACCTAAAAGTAACCCCCGAGTAAAGTTTCTGCTTTAATTTTTTAAAAATTTTTTCTTTAAATAACTGTCTTGAATGAAAACAGCATCTATTTAAATATTTTGAAACTCAAAGACAAAAAAACATTGGTTTCAGGAGGAGAAAGATATGCTTTCAACGAGCAGTGATATAATTGTTCTAAACATGTATTTATCGAGGGCTTAGAACCATAAACCACCACATTTGTAACAAACAAAAAACACAAAATCACCATAGTTTCATCTGACTCTGTGTGCTGATTTCAGTCTTTAATTATATATTTCTACAAACATGAATGACAGTGTAACTAATGAGCAAAAATGGATAATATTTTCATTTATTCCAAAGACTTTCTTTCTACATTGAAACATGTCAGTTGCTGACAGTGTGAACAAAACACTACAATAATGAGTTTTAAGAAACACAATCCACTGCAAAAAAAAAAAAGACAATAAAAGTCCTTCTATCAAATCAGGTCATTGAATGATATTGATTTGGCTAAAATATATTGAGCCACTGCACCATCGGGGTGAAAAAGACATTAAAGATGTCTTTGTGATAATGAAATATGACATTACGTATCGTTAACTGAAAGAATAATGATATTTAATAAGTAATAAGTTAATAATAAGTAAGTGTGCATGTCCTTTTGGCACCAAATGGACACTGCCTTCAGAATGGAGTCTTTTAGTTTTTGATTAATTCATTAATAAGCACGAATGTCCATTTGGAAGCAGAAAAAGCTTTCATCTGATTTAAATATACACTATATTTCTCTTTCTTTAATCTCTGTCTCTATTTCTTTATTTTTTCTTATATCACCTGCTTCTCATCCCTCAAGATTTCCATTATAAATAACATTTTTGTTGTATATTATGCGTGTGTTTTATGTACATTATGTATGAAATGTTCACCTGCACAGGATTACATGTGTTTGTATTGTAGATGGTGGGTATCATTAATTTTTATTTTCCTGTATTCAGCAAAATACAATAAATGATTAATCCCATAATGAGTAGGGCTGCCACAATATTGAAACTTGGGCTGACGATGAAGTATAATTACAATCAACAGTATTATTGTATAAGCTGTTAATTTTATGTCACCACCACAGTACAACAAGTCCAATAATACTTATAAAGCAAAGGAAATGCCATTTATCGACAAAAAACGTTCAAATATATAAAATTAACAATATTTCTGCTCTGCTTTTTTTTTGTTTTAATAAAAACATGACCTGTATTATGTAACTTAAAGGCCCATTCAGTGTCGAAATATTAAAATCAGAATAAATCCCACTATGGTGCTAGTTTCCCATTGTACTCATAGTGAAGAAGAATGAGGCGCAATAAGATGATGTGAAAACTATGAAAAGTAAGGTGGAAATAATGTTATTTCTGTTTATATTGTGAACAGAGACAATTTCATACAACAATTACAGTTACCTCAAATAAATAACTGATGGAAACTGTTAGTGTGCAGATTTTTTTTTCTGTCTTCTACATCCAAAAATACCCAGAGGTTATCTAGTTTTGCTGATCATAAAAATATCTAACGTGTGATGTTTTAGATCAGCATTTTTCTGCATGTACATGTCAGGCCAGGTGTGGGCAGTTTTCTGTAAATTCAGGTTATTTCAGATCATTGTTATCCTGACTGTCTGGCTGTAGGATGCAGGAATGCCTGTTTGTGTCTACACACTGTTTATTGATTAGCTGCCATTTCCCTAAACCCGCCTGTAACACAGAGTCGCCCTTAAGCAGCAGAAATCGCTCACACACTCTCTCCTGGGTTTTAGACAAACCATGTTGGACACACTGTTACTGTAGGCGATGACGCGGACACTGCTCCCGTAAAACCCTTTGACTTCAGACTGTCACCCACCCAAAGGTTCCCCCCACCCCTCCCCTGCATCCCAGCATCCCCACCCCTCACTACACGTCTCCTTTGTCGTGTTTTCCTTTTGCTTGATTCCCTGAGGGGAGGGAAATTTCTCTTATCAGCCTCAGCCAGATGCAGCAGTGTGTGTGTGTGTGTGTGTGTGTGTGTGTGTGTGTGTGAGTGTGTGTGTGTGTGTGTGTGAGGATAATCCTCTGCTTTGCTTTTACTGGCTCAGCGCTTACACAGTTTTGGTGCAGCTGATGATTTTGGGCTCCTTTTTATTTAAAATACCAGAATTTCATTTAGTGTTTGAAGGTTGTGTGTTTTAAATGGCACAACAGTAATTACAACATGAAACATCTTACAATGACATTTCAGAATCAGTTTGTATTTGCCTGTATTAGATCATGTGTGTATGTGTTTGTGTGCATTGTGTATATATATACAGTGACTCACTGAGCTTGTCTAAGTCTGTTAGTGTCACTTCAGCTTATTCTGCCTCTACCACCCCCCCGAACACACACACACACACACCCCTTCTACAGTATGTCTGTTTGTCTCTATTCAGCAAACTTAGCACAATCCACCTGCACATGTAAACGATGACACCTAACTTCATTATGGGATGATTCCACGTGACCAATCACTGCTGTCACCGCCGTTTCAGTCAACTTCCATTGGCTGCGGCTTCACATGCTCGGTTGTGATCACATGGCGCACGCGTGCATGTGTGTCTGTGCGCAGCCCCGTTGCCAAAATTGAGAAAAACTCTCCCTGCTGTAGTTGCCATAGTAACCAGTGATTCACCGCATCTGGCAAATTATAGGGCTGTATTGAAGGGCGAGAGGGGGTGTGTGTGTGTGTGTGTGGTTACGTGAGTGTGTGTTCGTGTGATTGTACGCAGAGTGTGGACCTCCCCTGCATACAAAAACCTGGTTCTCAGGTAAAAAATGGCGAGCAGAAAGATCAATTATGATTTTTGCAGCTAGTCGATGTCTGTATGTGTGTGGAGGTGCAGAATGCATCACTGTGTGCACACCGACACACACACACACACACACACACACACACAATGAGGGTCATTAATGATGACTGTTAGACCCTAAAATGTAGCCTGTTGCGAGGCTGTTGTTTCTAAATGGATGCTTTCTGACTGTTGTGAATGAATGGGCGGAGACAGGGACAGACAGAGTGATGACATGTCCAATGACCTTGCCCTAACCTTTCATCTTCATCACAGGTGAAGAAGGTGTCATGTGAGGAAGGCGTGTGAAGATGTGTTGAAGGTTGTGTTTACATGGACAATACTTTGCCTGACAAAAAGTGCATTTCTGCAGCCTGTTGTGTTGTGTTGAGTCATTGTAGTGTTTTAATACATTATTTCCAAAGTGGATCCACTGCTTCTGAGTCAAGTGATGTAATGGCTTCAGTTGAATGTGTCAGAAAATGAATTAGGGTTTGACAGAGTGCGACTGATTTTGGATTTTTTCATACAAATCTCATGATGTACAGTCATACTAAAACAATACTACAAGTATGACTCATGAAATGGGTGCGAAGGCTCCAAAATATTTCCAAACAGGAAGTTGTGAGTTGAGCTGTTTTCACCAACATCATGCAGATTTTTATGTTAAGTATGTTTATTCATTTTTATGTGCGCCGATGCATTTCATTATTAAATCATATTAGTCTGTTTACTGCTCTTTACTGCTCCCAAACATATTTGTATGAGCAAAAAAAAAACAAAACAATCCAATCACACAAGGACAAGAAAATAAAAGCAGTACCCTCCCAATGAAAGTGGGACTGTACTGCATAAGGACCTGAGTGTAGCCTCAGGGCACGTGTTGACCATAGTTTTTCATATGCATACAGACTCATTTAGCTCAAGATACTCAGAAAAAAATGAAGTAAATAGAGCTTAAAAGAACTTGGGTAGGTGTTGACATGGACTACAAGGCATGGCATCAAGTCCAAATATCCCAAATGTCCCCAAATATCCATTGAACTCTGAGGCACACTCTGTTAAAAATATTAAAATGCATTTATTGTCAAGGAATGGTGAAGTTAAACCTGAAAACAACTATACTTCTATGTGTTTCAGCATCAAGCATTTATCACAAAGCCAGAACAAATGGGCCAACCACCCTATTATTATTAAAGGGAATTTTGCATTTTACCGATTCTAACACACACACAGTACATAGTATTCACAGTTAGTTTTAGCCAATGCTGACAATAGGAACAGTAAACTTCCACTGAAGGTCTGAGGTCAAGGGCACGGACAGCAGAATTATCCAACATGTACTTGTTTTAAATGTTGAAACCGCTAAAGTCAACAGACAAAGTCTCTGAAGTGAGAATGAGAATCGAGCTGTGAACCTCGTACTAACCACGATGCCAATGCACCTTCTACGGTTTTGCCACAACTCCAAGTGGGTTCAAAGAACATCACAGAAACAATACAACTTTTTTTTTTCAGAGTCCAAAAACCGCTCCTTTTGATGCTTCACTTCTTATGTATACAGCACTGTATGACCGCCGAAAGGTGAAGTGGTGAAATTGTTGATTATCTCTTTAAAATGGCTCCTTTTAGTGGGTTTAGAGGCAGCAGATGGACATTTAGTCCTCAAGGCTGATGTGTTGGACTGACAGGAGCCAGACTGTGACGGTGTATGAGTGGATCAGAGCATCTGGTCATGTTGGGTGCTTCTGGTCTGGATGGAGAACTGGATCTCACCTCAGTCGAGCATCTATGGGATGTACTGGAAGTAGACTGAAAATAGCCCAGGGGGTGAATACATTCTATAAACTCTGCAGCTCGTTCCCAATAAAAAAGTGATGTCAAGTACAAATCAGTGTAAGAGGGTGTTGGTTTACTCTGTGCAGGGGCTAGTTCCTTAAAAAATTATGACAACAAAGTGACATCTCATATTATTGGTTTGACTGAATAGTTGTAAACGCCATAAAATCTGATAGAGGTATATCTATAAAGTTTAACACTGAATATTATAATTTGAGCCACACAACAGGCCTTGTCTCCAGGTGATAAACAGGACATGCGCCTCACCAAGAGGCTGTAAGCATTGCTCTATAAATCACATGGGTAAATGGTCTGTGTTTAGGTTTAACCACTCCCCATTAGAGAGTCATGTATGGCTGTCAGCGTGGTGTTTATTAGGAGCATTATGCTATTTATACACACACACACAGGTTTCACAGCCTGCTCTGTAGTGTCTTCACCTGACAGCATCCCGACTCGCCATCACCTTCAGGATGATACATAGCGAGTTCCGTTCCCTCCCTTTTCCACTCTGACATCTTTATTTTTACTGTACTTTCAATTAACTGAGCGTGGGAAGAGAAATTGCGAGCTGTCTTGGGAGGGAAGCAAAGGGGGAAGCGGACGGGAGGACACAAAGAATAAGTAAAAGGAGATGTGAGATGGGCAGCAGATAGAGGAAGGATGGAGAAGAGGTGGTAAACGCAGAGGAAGCTGAATGATGGATGGATTTGTGCTCGCTTGTCTGTGCGAGAGAGGAAAGAAGTATACACAGAGAGAGAGAGGTGTGTGAGGGCGCCATTAATGCCTTGTACTATAAATCTCTGACAGTGTGTGTGTGTGTGTGCAGATAACAGAGGGATGTCTCTCTCCATTCTGGCTCTGTCAGAATGATGTATGCAGCCTTTTCTTCTTCCCTGTGAAATATTAGAAGGGGGCATGTGTGTGTGATCTCAGCCAGCATGTGGGCAACGTGTTTGGTAATTCCTCACCTCTTATCAGTTGCTCACATGAGGTATTGTAGGTGGAAGACTAGCGGCCACCGGGGAAAAGAGGCAAAATGACCCAGAAGCACACTCACACACATATGCACGACCAGGCCACAAAACACCAAAATGAAAGAGACTGCGAGGAAAAGGGAGAAACTTCGCCGACAGTTTTCGTGATCAAGAGCTCTGAGCTTGACAGCTGTGATTGATGACATAATGGAGAGCACATTTCAGCGCTCTGCTCTTCATTTAGCTGACAGCATTTTCTTTATGGCACCTTGTGTTATGGTATCATAATCATGCCAGTGCCACCGGAGCGCCCTGGGAATAAATCTTTATAATCCCCTCCTCTGCATGATGCAGCAGGACATGTGGCTGAGCTGTTGCCTCTGTTTCAAATGGCCACTTGAGGTGTCAGTCAAAGTACCTCATCATTCAACTATAGAGAAAGGAGGAGGGGAGCATGCTCCTCAGGTTCTACAGCCGTGAGGGGTAGCACGCTCAAGATAAACATTTTAAAGCAGGGATGTCAAACTCATTTTAGTTTGGGGGTCACATACAGCGTAATATGATCTGAAGTGAACGATAAGATAACCTAGAAATAATGTCAACTTCAAACTTTTCTCTACGTTTTAGAGTGAAAACAGTACAATTACATAATAAAAGGTCTACACCTACAAATTATCCTTCAATAAATGTGAATAACATGAATAACCATGAAAAAACTGTAGTTAATTAAGAAATATAAGTTCAATTTTAACAATTTTATGCCTCAGTTTATCATTTACACATGCACATTACAACTTACAGATCACAGTGGATCTCCAAATACACACAATATTTACCAACAGGCACAATATTATTAAAATTGCACTAACTTCTTTTAGGACATTTCAGGTTATTCATATTTGTTCAGGTTATTCACATTTTTTGTGACAGCATAGTAAATGTAAACATTTTCACGTAATTTAACTTTTTTTACACTAAAGCAAAGAGAAACACTTGGAGTTGTGATTATTTATATGTTATTATGACAGTATTTTACTGTCTGACCCGCTTGGGGTTGAATTGGGCTGAATGTGGAACCTGGACTAAAATAAATTGACAATATCTTAATTGTAATTTTGGTAAAATATGGTGGACAGAGCACCCACTGGATACATATTTTATTCATATGTTGGTCATTTCTGATTTTGTCTGTGGAAATTCCATGTTTATAAAACTGTCTGTTGTGACAGTGCTGTGCTATGACTGCATGTCACTGTTTAGCACCAGAAATGGTTAACTCAGATATTTAGAAGCAGATCTTCAGGCAGAAACAGGTGCAAAAAGCTGACATTTCTTAACTAAACTGGAATTCAACTAAACTAAATAAAGCTGAAAGAAAAGATCAAAAGAACATGAAGAGTAACTGTAGTCCTCAGCCTCACCTGCCTAGGTAAATAAAACATCAGTCACACACAAATGAAAATAAGAGCTAAAATTCAATTCAGTTTTATTGTTAAAGCACAACATTACAGCCAAAAGTCACCTCAAGACAAAAGAGAAGTATCACTTTGTTTCTACAGATATAAATCCATATATTTGACAGGAGCCTCTATTCAACACCTCTAACTCAGCCAAGGATGCAATTATCCATTTTATCCTTCTCTCAGACACTGATCTTCAGGCCACACCGGCAAAACCATTGAAGACAAACAACAAAACATTATACCCGCCATCTAAACATAATTATACCAAAATAACCTTCAGAAACTGCTAATCTGATCGGTAATGAAAAGCATCACTGATAATGTGATGGCAGATTGCAGTGAAAATGGAGAAGCCCATCCCCAGATCACACTGTCCTTGCTTTTGTTATATGGTGTGTTACTTTAGAAACCTTTAAAGTATGTGTGTGTGATATTTAAGTGGGACTCAATCAGCCCTGTGGATCTCTGTGATATCAGCTAGAAAGGGTCTGGTTTATGAGGCATCCTGTACCATCTAACTTTTGCACCCTTAAACCAAATATGCCACTTTTCAAAGGCTCTCTCACACTTTCTGTGATGTGTCATTTTATGGTGTGTAGCATTTTAGTGTTTTGATGTGATACTGGTGCCAGAGCTTATGCGGACACTGAAAATTAAAGTCCCTGTCAAATCCAACTCCGTGTTTTTACAAGGTATGTGCTATGTATACTTTTCAGTATCTTGCTGACATGAAACAGTGTCATTCTGTAGGGATTCTTAACCCTTGGTTGGTCACGTGGCCTATTCAAACATGAATGGTCACGTGGGGTGTATGCACAGCCCAATGCTAAAAT
>JAPQRQ010000010.1:1717191-1735021 GCA_037367365.1 Apogon talboti
ATGACCATGAAAAGATGACAAACTGCATTTTGCACCAATTATTTACATGTATTGATAGGATTAGTGGATCAACAGGTTTTAAACATAGTACATCAGTACATTATTTTGGTTGATGGTGGATGTTTGGGTCTTTATGGGTTAAAGATGTCTACGTTGGCCTTAAGTTGACGCAAAAGCATCCATGTGATGACAGTCAAGCTTGTTTTTTCTGTGTTTTGCACCATATTCATGCTGAATCAGTCCTGTCCTGTCTTCCAGTGAGGTTATTCCCATCCTATTACAACACAGAGGTTGTCTTTATGAATCATCTACAGGGTTGTGAAGAGGGAAAATAAGATTGCCATATGACAAAAGGTCTAATTAATTTGCAGCGGTTGAGTGATCATAATGGCTGCACATTCAGTGGGCCAGGACACTGAGGACGGTCAACATCTTCCAGCCTGGATCCATTTGGAATGTCTCAGTGTTGTTGTCCATGTCAAGGTTACACAAAGGGTGTGGGTCGCGGGGAAAAAATTATGATGCATGCAGTGTTGTCATCTCATGAAGGTGAACATTACAGTCAGAGATGGTTGTAAAATAGCAGCTAAATCACACGTGTGTGGAATTCTCCGAGCGTCAGTTGGTGCTTTACTGTTCACTGTGGATTAAGAGGCACCTGCAGAGCTTCCACAGGTCCACAGCATCCACTCCCACAGTGTGTGTGACCTCAAGATAAAGAGATGCGTTTATAGATATTGTGGATGTGGATCTGTTGTTTCTGAGGCACATAAACCCGCTGTGTTTTTCATCAAGGTCAATTTATGTGCGACTCAGTCAGAAGACATTTCACATTCAACACTCCATCCTTTTTTTTTTTCTCCTGTCACACCAACCAAACCACCCACCCACCCACACCTGGAGACAGACACACACGTACACACACACACACACACACACACACTTATGGGTGGGCATACGTCACTGGTGTTTTTCCTTTTGCTTTTTAGGCTTCTTCAAGTGGATTGTGGCTGTCAGTGGTACTCAGGGAAGCTTCATTAGTCGTCAGAGGGAGGCAAGGCTGTGACTCATGCCTGCGTGAAGAGACCAATGGGCAGCCGATGCGTGAGATATAAATAACGAATAAAGAATATTCTTGAGGGAGACAGGGTCACTTGCGCGCTGCTGGATGAGATTTTACCAGTGCGCTCTGTTGGTATTCCGCCTCCGCCGCCACTGGACTGTTTCTTGTCGTGCCTTGGGTGGCAATTTTAACATCTGGGTATAGTTTCTCTGGACTCGACAACCTGTGCGCTCGTGAGCCGGTAAGGTGCCTCCTTTTTCCATTCAACCGCGTCCTTGATATTGTGCGTAAATAGATTGATAGGCTTCCTTATAGACAGAGAACCGGCTGGAAAAGGATGTCTGTGATTTCTAGATGATCTCATCGGACTAATACAAGTTTGTTTGAGATAAAATCGTGCCAGAAGGAAAAATTAAAAGGCTGTGATTCGCGGTGTGTATAATAATAATAATAATAATAATAATAATAATAATAATAATAATAATAATAATAACAATAATAATTAGTCCCAGGTGAATGACAGGACGAATCCATTAGTTGTCCAGTCTGTTTCTCATACTGTGATGACATTGAGTGATGGTGGGCTTTGCTTGTTCAAAGCTTAACTTAATTGAAATGTCGATTGCTGCGTCAATAGATAAATGACGTAGAATATGTACTGTATGTGGGTATTACAATTGCATCTTGGTGAATAAATAAGTATTGTTTAAGATTGCGATTTATTCAATTTTATTTTTATTTGCATAAAGCTGATCTTATCTTCTTTGATTTTTTTCGTCCTTTCAATCCAGAGAAACATCAGCTGTTATGAGTCAGATCATAGATATTTAACTGTCTGCTGCTTCTATGCTATGAAATCTGAAGGAAAATTATAATTTCATTAAACAGGCTATGAGGACTTGATGTGGCAGGGAAATCTAAATGTGACCAACAAGTTTTAATTTTAATGTTTGATATGTGCGATATTATAGGCCTGTGTGTGGAATTAAACTGCAAATTCAACTTAATATCTATAGAATTATTGTTTTCATACACGTATATAATATCTCCAGAAGTAAGATGTTCATCCTGATGCGCGTCCTGCTCGTGCGTCCTGCGCAATTGGCTCAGAAAACAAAGCTTTGTGAATAAATCGTTATCATTTTCTATCCTACCAGTCGATCTGATTTGATTTATTCCAAATATATTTTAAGTCTGACCTGGCCCACTCCTAACATCTAACCCTGGACCGTTTTGTTTGCAGCTGATTTATTTCCCAGTCGGAGATCAGACATCCAGAACGGTTGGATAACACAGGACTGATGGCCACGTCTGAACCGAGAGCCACCGGCGGGGACCAGGACCCCAACTCCGCAAATTTAAGACCCCCGTCCACAAGTAGGTCCCCACAGCCTTCCTCCTGCTAATAATACCGCGGTCCTGTATCGATCCCCGAGGGTAAATACCTCGTTAAAGCTGCCCCCTCCTCTGTGCGCTCAGGGCTCAGTGCCTTGCTCAACGACACTTCTGCAACGTGATCTATTACCTACAACCTGAGTAAAAACCCCCAGATAAGTCGCGCACCTCTTTCTCCCTCTGTCTGCCTCACTGTCTCTTTCTCCCCTCCTTCTCTGTCTGATAAAAGCGAGTCTCGCCCGGGCCATTTGCTGTGTGCGCTCCGTCGTTAATCATTCTGGTTAAAAACAGAGCCATCACAGCTGCCTGTCGCTGTCTGGCAGATCAGCAGTGCGCACCGAGCACCGGACCCGGCGCACAAATAATGCACCATTAAGGCTACACATGATGATCCATGCCTAAACCATTTTTTGGAATATATCTGCTTTTTTCTAATAACCAAAACATCTCCTTTAAATAAATTATTACGCATTTCTTTCAACATCTCCTTTGTTATCCAGGCTTTTTAAACCTCTTTTTGTATTATTTCGATGGCCTATACATTCCACAAAGAGCCCTCTATTTATGTCCAGTGGCTTATATGTCATAATTTATCTTATCTCGTTTTCCAGACTGTTAGAATGGCCCTCAAGGGTGCAGGCTGTATAGATTAGCTGCTCTTGGAGAAATGTTTTGCGGATATTTTTGTAAAAAGAAAGAAAAGATTGCTTGAATATAATAGTACTGGAATATACGCGAACCTATGAGTTAATTAATCATTTTAAGCCTCTGTCGCGCGCACAAAATCGACTCCATTATGGGGCTTTTGAGCAGCCATCTGAAATGCAATGCAGGGAAATAATTACGTTTTATCTCCAGCCAAATGTTAAAGGAAATGGAACCAGGGCGCAGTTTCGATTCGATATTTATTGTCTAAAATAAAATATATTTCGTGTTCCTATTTGTGGCCCTTGGGTATCAATAAACATTTCTAAAAATTTCCAGATTTCCACGGAAAAAGGCCCATTAAAAAGATGATGTTTGTTTTGTCTGACTTGCTCGTATACCTCTGCTGAATGTTGCCATTATCTCTCTGCCACGCTCCATCTCACGCCTGGCGGCTTGTGGTGTCTGTGCGTGCGTGTGCGTGGGGCGTGTGTGTATGCGCGCGCGCGCGCGCGTGTGTGTATACGCCTTGGCCTCAGCACCTCGAGCAGCTTTCTAGTTTTCTCTCAGAGTGAAATTGCTTCAGTAAATTTAAATACTCGCTTTTGTTTGGGAAGTTTTCCATCAGGTAGAGCCAGGCTTGTCCACGCTTTCTGCGCTCTGCATCTTGGGCTGCATTTCTGCCCACGCATGACCATGCTCAGTGTGTGTGCATGTGCGTGTGCGTACTGTGTGTATGGGGAATAGACGCACTGTGGGTTTCTGCATCACGCCTGCTACAGAATTCCCGTCCACAGACATTACCAGCTCGCTCCAGTCACATACTGTGTTTCACTCAATTAATTTCTGCCCTCCTCCGTGAGCTCATTTCACGGGTGTTAATTCCAGTCCGCCCCTTGGCTGGGTGTGTGAACCAGCGTGGATTTGCCGTCCGGTCCACTATCTGTACCTATTGATTGAACTTAAATCGGAAGTGTTATGTAACTCCCATGATCACTGACTGTAAAGGTAAATAAAAAACAGTGCAACTTCCGGCCTCAGCTCCGTAATGAACAACCCAAACTATCACAGTCACTTCATTTGACGGGTTTAATCACCACGTGGAAATTCCACAACTGGCTTCATGCATCCCTATTTCATGCCACGCACCCGGCCAAGAGCTGCTTCACTGTGCTCACTGTGCATCACCAGCTTTCTCCATCATCCACGCTGCTCCCGCGGCCTTTACTCTTTACACACACTCAAACGTTCATTCTGTTTTAGCCTACGAATATGCGTGGATGCACGGATGCACCCGGAAACTGGGGATGAAGATTTGTGGTAAGTTCCTGGGATCGAGTGGTTTAACTTCACCTACCATACCATCTTTTTGCAGACACTGATGAGATGTTTAAGACGCAGCTTGGCAAACACGTGACTTTTCTTTTTCATGAATCTCACCTGATGCGTCTGTTATTACTGTTTTATTATTTCTACTGGGAGTGCCATCTCCATTTCGCCTGAAGATCCCTGTTAGTCCTTTTATTTATTTTCTTTAATAAATAACGCGTAAAGGTTTGGAGGCCCTCTAAAATAGGCCATTAGACCAGGGCCATCCATGACTGTCACTGTGCGTTTCCATCCTCTAAAGGTCAGTGCGCATTAGCCTGTAGGTCTGATGATGAGAGCCTCTGATCACACCCACGACCCCTCCTGAGCCCCCCATGTCTTATCCATTTCACCACAAGGAGAAAAATCTGAGACAACACGCTATGAAACCCAGAATATCTAGTAGAACAAAAACAGATTTTAATTCACGTAAAGCTGATAAAAAAGGTGCGTTTGAAGGGATTTACGCATTTTATTGCAGAAAATACAAATTATTGACGTGTATGATTTTCTTGTATAGGAATGTGATGCATTATAAATAGGATATTGATCTATTTATTACGGCAGGGATTCATTTAGACTAATCAATTTAGGGATGCCAAATATATGGCCCGTGGGCCAAAACCGGCACGGCCAAAGGGTCCAATCCGGTTCGTGGGATGAATCTGTGAAATGCAAAATTTACAGTGAAGATATTAACAGTCAAAGGTGTCAAAATCATTTTAGTTTAGGGACCACATACAGCCCAATATGCCCAATGTGATGAAAATAACCTATAAATAATGACAACTCCAAAATGTTCTCTGTTTTATTACAAAAAAGTAAAATTGCATGAAAATGTTTACATCTACAAAAATGTGCAGAACCTGAACAAATATGAACAACCTGAAATGTCTTATGCCTGTTAAATGTTTTGTGCCTTAGTATATCAAACTGCAACCAGTAATTTGTA
Organism: Apogon talboti; assembly: GCA_037367365.1. NCBI lineage: Eukaryota > Metazoa > Chordata > Actinopteri > Kurtiformes > Apogonidae > Apogon > Apogon talboti. Next base: position 1,722,615 of record JAPQRQ010000010.1, read on the forward strand.
ATTCACATGTGTAAATGATAAACTGAGGCATAATATTGTTGAAACTGCATCTATTTTTCTTAAGAAATTTCGGATTATTCATGGTTGTTCATGTTATGCATATTTTTTAAGGAGTTTGTATATGTAAACATTTTCATGATGTAATTTAATTTTTTCAATGTTATTATTTTACTGGTCAGACCCACTTGAGATCATATTGGGCTGTTTGTGGCCCCTGAACTAAAACAAGTTTGACACCCCTGGTTCAAAGGCGGTAAAAATAGATTTTAGATGGGCTTAAATGACATTTTAATTGGCTTCAATATTTCTATATTTAGACCAAGGCAGTCACAGTAATATTGATTTAGAGTGAAACAGTCAAAAGTTCCATTGGAAAACCTGCAGATAACAATATTGACGCTTCCGCAGTTTTTTCACGCATGACATTATTCTGTACACACATATAAGGCCTAAATGTAGAAACCATATCGATCATAAAGTTCAGAACCCTTCTATAATGTTATCTGGATCCGCCTCAGGGCTCAGATGCGCACCCCCATTAACCCCTCTAAATGGGATGTCTGTTTATTGGCTGTGAGGGTCATCACCGTGGGGCTGTCCCGCTGCGTGGACAAGACACGCAGGGTGTCTGTAGTCGCTTCCTGGCTGTGATGTCACAGGGTGAGGCGGCCACAAACTGCTGATCCACCATGCGTATAAAAATGACGTATACACTTGGCCTCCAACAGAGACGAAGCTACTTCTGATTTAAGAGCTGACTTAGACAACAGCCCACATGCATCATCTGTTTTCCCATCTCTGCCTCATATAATCTACAATAAACTACCCCGAATAGTCGGACATTTATTTATTTTTCCATTTTTTTTTGCAATTTGTTTGTGTTCCAACCTTTTCGTGCTCATCTCTGGGTTTAATTGGGATGGAGGTGTTTGGTGATAACTCCTGCCCTTCACCGTGTAACACCTTAGGGTTCCTGCAGAAGAACAACAGCCTGGAGGAGAAGGGCAGGCTCGCGGGCCAGAAGAACTTGCTCTCGTGCGACAACAGTGACAGGGACGCGCGCTTCCGACGCACGGAGACTGACTTCTCCAACCTGTTCGCCAGAGGTGAGAACGAACCCAGACAGAAACAACGTGATTTACTGAGTTTTGTTCTCAAAGCTGCACGATTTGACTTATTATATAGAATAATCGGATTGCAATGACAATACTTACCTGTTCTCTAACATGTTAAAGAGTATTCTCCCTTTATTTGCTTTTTGCGCAACGAAAACATAGTTATGCGCATGCCCAGAACTAACACTCCAAGCCAAATGTATGGACACGCCGCTTGTTTTGGGGAGCATGAAGAGGAAAATGACTTGGATTTGACGAGTTAGTCTCTAATATTTGTCACTTAAAATGGAGAATGTATGTAAAATTGACGTTTTGCTCGAATTGTTTCCATAAACATGCTTATCTTAGTTGGTGATAAGCTATTTGACTGTATTTCTCCATGCTCTTCCCATATACTAAATAAGACTGGATCACTAGCTGTAAAATGATCATTAAATAAGGCTCTAAAATAATTGTTCACACATTATTTGCAGGGTATATGGTGTCGTATTGTAACCATTAGCATGTCAGCATCGTTGTAGCCCAAAATAAATGCAATAGCTGCTGGTTTCCACGACATAGCCGAGTCCCTCTAATCCAATTATTTTCAATTTCCAGGCAAAGTTTCCCATAGTTGTTTCGGATACCAACATTCACATCCAACTATGGAAATTCATATAGGAAACTCATTATTTCCCCAACTCAGACCTGCTTCCAGCCAAAAATGGAGAAGAGCCAACCATGCAGTTCTTGTTGGAGGTGGTTGACATCCTCACTAATTACGTCAAGAAGACCTTCGACCGCTCCACCAAGGTGCTGGACTTCCACCATCCCCACCAGCTGCTGGAGGGCATGGAGGGCTTCAACCTGGAGCTGTCGGACCAGCCCGAGTCTCTGGAGCAGATCCTGGTGGACTGCAGGGATACGCTCAAATACGGAGTCCGGACAGGTAGGCCAGGAAATAAATAAATACATAAATAAGTAAAGCGATGTATATGAGCTGAAAAGATAATTTAATAAAAAGCTGATCTCATGTGCGGCCTGTGGGCCTGGTTTAGATGGTAACGTTAGACCATAATGTGCACATGAAGACAGACCTCAACGAAATATAGGGGTATTACGCATAGCAGCGGGCTATTAGAGCTCATTGACCCAATGAATTAATGATTTACTCCAATAATATTACCGTATTATTATCTTATAAGGGCTGATGGCTTTATTGTGTTATTTGTACTTTGATGCATATTCTAGAAACCATGTGTCCGCTTTATATCTGCCCTGTACATCAACATTACGCTGCAGTAAATTAATAAGAAACCATTCAAGTAAAAGCTGTTTGCCAGACAGTGTGCGATGACTGCCTTATTTATTGTCCCCCTGGCAATTCAGTTCACATCATCCTTTTCTTCCCCCTCGACTTATTAAAGCAAGTGTCGCCTGAGGGGATCCTAACACGTGCTGTTTCAAGCTGTTAAAAACGACAACGTTCAAACTGTCCCCTGGGTTTTATATTTCACGCAAGGGGACCACAGTGTGTACATCTCGACAAGGGGTTTTTTCTTGTCATCCACAGACGAGATGTTTGGGGGTTTTATATAAATATAGGCTATATATAAAACACTTCTTGAGGTCTGGCTGGTGGAGCTGTCCGCGGTGCTGAAATCATGAGTCTCCTCCTGTCGCTGCGGATTTGTTCAGTTGAAAAACATAATTACATTTCCATGTGCTCGGTTTTATTTCAACTAAGCATTAAATATAAATAAAGTTAAAATGAAACTCCACATAAAGGCATATAAGGTTTCACAATAAGGGTTGTACTTGTATTTAAGGAGAAGCCTTTACCCCTTTTGCTGACAGTATTATTAATATGAGGTGACCATTTTGCAGTGAGATGTTCAGCTCTTGATCTGTCCTCAGAACAAACTTAGACCCAAATAATACAGTCTTCACCTTTAACCGGTTTCCATAAACCCACTCAAAAACCAGCCTCAGCTCTTCTTGGAGAATAATGCTCAGTACCTTTGTATTTTCTGCTGATACGTAGAGGCTATGAAGCTACAAGTAATGATTTGTCTCAAAAAATTGATTCTTTTTTCTCTCTGTTCAGTTGAAATACGCAGTTAGATTTTCATAAGTGCTAGTTTTTAGTTCAATTACTCATCCATTATAAATAAAGGTAAAATAAAACTGCCCCTAAATGCATGTTTGGTATTGTAATGTCCATGATTTGTGTGTAATAACACATGATAGATTTTCAAAAGAATAATTTTTTCCTCATCAATTGAATCTGCAACCTGACATGTATCCAACGCAACCTGTTCCTCATTCAGAAGATTTGTTCTCAGTGAGATGGTTGTTATTAATCCCGCCAACATGCAGGACAGTAGTCAAAGTGAAATAAAACTTAGGATCGTAGAATTTTTTTCAGTGTCAAGTCTGTTAAGAAATAGCCATACTTTCTATTGATGGAGATGCCTTTAAGCTTTTTGGTGATAATAATATTATCATGAGATGGCTATGAAATACAGTACTATCACCAAAATTACTCACAAACCAGCCTCAGCTCTTCTGGGAGAATATTGTTCAGGGCCTTTGTATTTTCTACTACAGTTAGATTTCCATAAGTGCTAGTTTTTTTTTATTTCTTTTATTTCAAATGCTTCATTATGTGTTAGATTATGTATATTATAATTTATCAGACACAGTCCAAAGTGCTTACAACTGTGAATGCATTCATGCTGCAGGCCTAGTGACGCTGACTGTGTATTAGCACCTTTAAGACTAAATGGCTGTCATGTAGCCTTGTTGCCAGTGTAATTATGGTAGAGTGAACACTGCTATGTCAGATCCCCTAAGACTCACGTTTGACCAGGGGAATAAAAAATTATATCTGAAACAATGAGGACTTCCTGTTTAATTTTACTTACAGTATTTTTTACTATCACAGTAGTGCATGGTACAAGTTTTTTGGCCACTAATTTCACAACAAAAATGCTCCAAAAATGAACCTATGTTCAAAGATTGTAGCGGAGACAGTCTATGAACAATGCTTGGAAAATGTTATCATCAGTGTGGAGGTACAAAATGTAGTGATTCCATACTGTTACACTGAACCTTTTTTTTTTCAATCCTATGGAGTTTAATACAAGATTGGAGTTTTGAAGGGCCACCATTATTATGTTGTGATTATAACACTGGGTTAAAATTATTAATCACTGTCTTTGTCTTGATTTTTGTCCTGTCTATGTTGTAAATAGAGCTGTTACACAAGAAAAATGTTTAACTTCCTCTGACACTGAGGCATCATCATCATCATCATCATCAGTCATTGCATACTTTGAAGTAGGAGTGGAACAAAATATTGATACAGGAGTTATATTACTTCCTCTTGGGATGTCAATATTTGTATTTAACTCTTGCACACATTGGTATGGAAGTTGCATTCATTGTGTGTTTGCTAAAGAAGTCCTTTCATCTTATATTGTATGAAAAGATGCCACAATGTAGTGAATAAATACATGCATTTTGGATTTTTAGAGTTTTTCTATAGTCAGTTACAGATACATTGTCTATGTATTGCAGTTTATCATCGATTTTTGTAGATTAATAGGGTTGTGATGTGATTTTGTCGCTGACATCATATGGATTTAACCTCTATTGCCCTTATATTAAATCTCCCTCTTAACAAACCATAGAGCAGATGCATATAAAGCCTTTCATTCTTTTTTTCTGTCTACATGATGCGTGGGTCTGTATTAAACCAGCCTGTTTACGCCTCTCTCTCAGGTCATCCTCGCTTCTTCAACCAGTTGTCGTCTGGTCTGGACATCATCGGTCTGGCCGGAGAATGGCTCACGTCCACCGCCAACACCAACATGTAAGTCTGGGATCTGTATGAACGTATACGACACATACTTTACATGGGGAACACCTCTATATGTCACAATGGGACAAGTGAGATCTCCTGGTGTTTGTAGGTCAGTGGAAATAGCCCGCGGTCGTGATCATAAATAGACTTAATGCTGGTGCTCGTGGTGCCCCCCCCGGCCGGGCAAAGCAGCCTCTGAGGGCAGTTATATAAAGTGTTTGGTTTGTCCTGTATTGACAGAGTGTAGGCTGGCGTACTGTATATCGGAGGCAGCTCAGCCCCAGGGGTGGTTAGATTGCATATTGATCTCAGGTCACAGTTACACGGTGGTCCAGTCTGATAGAGGGCATGAACCACATCAACACAGATACACACAAACACATACTCTGCAAGTGAGCTGCAACTCACTGATATGATCTTGCAAATGAAATGAGGAATGTTGGAGCAACACTGGTGTCCATTATTGGAACACACAAACACAGGGAATGCAGAAAGATATGCATCACTTTTGGTAAAAAGAGTTTAAGTTCTTCACATAGTCGAGTCAGAAAGTGACCTCCTAGGACCCACTGTCCACGTATGAGGACAAGAAAGTCACAGCTTTATACAAAAAAAAAAGAAACAACTTTCCACCACAAATGGCATTCCATGAAAATTTTTAAGAATGCATCTGAAAAAACTGTTGCATCATGATGTTTCCAATATAAGCAATTATTTAATTAAAAAAAGCCACAACTCAAAAACATGCGGGGCTCCTGGGTCTGAGGAGGTTAAAGGTCATGTTGAGATTGAACAAGATATATTTTTATGTTATTTTAGGCAAAAAAAACCCACAGTGTATCACTCTATTTATTTATTTATTTACATATTTACAACGATTTTTTCACTTTGACATTGACCTCTGAATTGGAGTATCTGATCCTCTTCAGGTTTATTCCTTCATTTTAACCATATGTTCTATTTTAAGCTGTGTAATTCCAACTACATTCAGCCATGATTCAGCGAGCCATTTTCAGCCATTTCAGTTCCACCTTCAGCTTTCATTTTTCACTTTGAAAACGTTTCTGCTTTAAGCTCCTTCAGCTTCTCCTTCAACACTTATTGACCTCCTTACTTATTTCACCTCGTCATTGATCTGTAATTTTTCACTTTAACAGTGTTTCTGCTTTAAGCCTCTTCAGATTCACTTGCGGTTCAGCTGCTTTCAGCAAAGCTTCAGTTATCAGCAATCACATCTAATAAAATTCATTGAGTTTACTTATTTACAACTATTCATCCTGTGGTCCACATGAAAACAAATACGGTATGCAAACATCTCATTACTGACAACAAAATGGAGTACATAAGTTCATACACATCACATCAGGAAAACAAATACAACAAGACATTCTAGTATATTGACAATAATCGAATGAAATAGCACAGGAAGTGGACTATTTCATTTATAGAAAAACTAGTATCACATCAAAAAACAAAACTAAACAATTACAAAATAGCTAAAATAAGTCATTGATACTTGGTAGAGTGATTCTAATTTACAGTAAAATCACCTTTATTATCAAGCTTATATCATATTGTATGTAGCCTAAATTAATTTGCCAATGAATAACAATTTCTTTTTGAAGCTTATATGATTACTCATCTGAGTTGAATAGGGAGGTAAATTGTACAGTTGTCTTTAAAATGTTCATGTTAATTAAGGGTAAAATGAAACTCCCCGTAAAGGCATGTTTGGTATTGTCATGTCTGTAATTTGGGTGTAACTAAGAATATAGATATGTCAATTGTTAAAAGAGACACATTTTTCTCATCAAATGAACCTCCAATCTGACATTTATCCCTTCCAAAATACTCCTCATTCAGAGGCTCAATTCTCAGTGAGATGGATCTTATTCATCGCTTGTCTGGAAGCAGACAGACCAAACTGCAGGTGAGATAAAATTATGGATTTTAAAGTTAGTTTAAGTGTTTCGTATGTTAAGAAGTAGGCACAGGATCATGGAGATACCTTTATTGCTTTTTTCCACAGTATTGTTAATATGAGATGGTCATGAAATAGCTGTCCGTCGCATTGAGAGGCTTAGATCAAACTTAGACCAAAATAATAGTCTTTATTTTTGAGACATTCACCTTTAACCTGCTTTCATAAACCTGTTCACAAACCAGCCTCAACTCCTCTGTGTGAATGTTGGTCTGTACCTTTCCCTCTGCTGATAGATACACACTACATACCTAAACTACAATGAAGCCACAAGTAACAAGTCATTTCAATAAATTGATTTTTCTCTCTGTTAAAAGCAATTAAATGCAATTTCCAACTGGAATGCCAGTGAAGGCCAACTGTCCACTCACTCGTCCTCTCATTCTACACTATTACTAAAGCACACAACACCTACATTTTCCCCCTCTTTGTCCATCAGTGCCACTAGTTAGCTCCTGACTGTTACCATGGTAGCACAGGTTTTAGAGTGCGGTGGTTTTTGACACCAGTTTGCAGTCTAACATGTAGAAGTAGCTGTGCTGATACACACTCGTGTTATCGTGGAACAAAAAAAATGATCAGTGTATTCCAGTATAATGTGCAGAGGTAATAAACAAAGGGATTGGATGAAAAAGGTCAAACTACGGTGCTTTTAGAGAACCACTTTCAGCGATAAAAGGTGGGAAATTGACTCTGTTATGCAGGATTCTGTTGGAGTGATGGATTAACATGTCGTTTTTTGTCAATATACTGTAATTACTGGTGGAAAAAGAAACAAGTCTAAATTCTTAGCCAAAGTTTAAGGGTTTTGTCCTTGCATCATGTCCAACTGTCTCCACCTCAGAGTGAGTGCAGTAGATCATAATCCTTTGGCATCATCACTTTGTTTGTTTTGTTTGACTGGGAGTTTATCTCTCTGATGAATGTTGACGCCCTATTTACATTTCACAAACTGATATATAACAGCAAATAGAACAAACCTGGAAAGTGCAAATAAAATAAAAAATAAAAAACCTAGACTGGTTCTGGCCCACATTATCAGGCTACTGCAGCCATTATCTTTTTCAGGAACCCAAACTGAAGATCAATGGCTGGATAACAAACCAATAGCTTGGATAAATTGAGTCACTTCATTTATCTAATCTCTCAAAAGATTAGTTTAGGAAACCACCCCCTCTGAGGAAAAAAAAAAACTTTCCCATCTCATCTCCTGGTTGGACGAATGCCCCAGGAGACAGGACCATTGAACTCACACATCCACTCCTGCACACTTTGGTAATGACACACCAGCTCCGTCGCACACACACCAGCTCTCTCTCTGTCCCAGATACAGCAGCTAGAGTTTCCAGTCCATTGACTGCAGGCTCATTGTGAGCCGGTCTTAACAGATAGGCCAGCTGGGCCCCACACTGACACACAATGTCCTCCGGCTGCACAGGACCGCCTGTCAGACTGTGGAAACTGGCTGCTGCAGCTCCCTGCGGTGCACTCATTTCAGCTCTATTGTCCCCGTGGATACAGAGTGAGTCAGTGGTCCTCTGAGGGGCTGAGAGGAGAGGGTGGTCGGGGGGTCACGGGGTTAGTCACATAGAGACACATACACACTCATTCACACACACACACACAGCGCCCTTGATGACGATAATAAGGGCATTTAGGGGTCGTCCCTGGAGACGGGCAGGTGACTGAGGGGTAATTTTCACCCTGAAAAGACCAATGATTGGTTCTGATTGTGATAATGATCGCCATTATTGTCATTACAGCGTGAAATGACTCACAGAGAGACACAGCGTTTTAAAGAGGCACGTTGGGTTTGTCCCTTTTCAGCTTTGGTTGATAAAAAAATGAAAGTCAGGGTGTCAGACATGCTTTATTCCTTACTGATAAAAAGGTACGATTTCAGAAATTAGGCCCTTTCTGCGCTTGCATCTTTTGTGGCACCGTCATAATCAAAACCTAGTAAATTTAATCTGGTTTTATGTGTTCAGAAGGTAATGTCCCAGTCACATCCATCCTCATCATGAATAATCACAGCTGAAAACACCTCCTATTTCATCTCTTATTTATGTCTGTTCATCCTCTTTTTCCATTTCGCCACCTATTTTCTACCATTTCCTTCAGCCATGTTGTTCCCTTTCCTCCTCACTCTGCTTCTACATCATCCCCTCCTCTTCTTTTGTTTTCCTCTGTCAGTGCATTGTTTCCCCGTAGCTCCGTCCCAGACAAACGCTTCAGTTTTTTTTTTTGTTTTTTTTTTGTTCCCCACTTGTGAGGAAAACAGAGAGTAATGGAAGGAGGGGAAGCAGAGAGGAGATAATGTCAGCGTTGTTTTAGATGGTAATGCTTGTACTGGTGCTGGCCGATGGAAGTGGAGGAGTGTTGTGTAAGTGGCCTCTTCGTAAACAGGGATCAGTCCTGAGGGTGTGTGGGAGGCGATGAGATGGACGGCCAGTTAACGGACACAACAGCAGCTCTTAAGAGTTGGAGCTCAGTGACACATTTAACCTACTTTAGCTTCTCGAGGAGTTTCTACTTTTGTTGTTAAATGAGCCATCGGTCAGGATTAGAGATGGAGGCTGCTTGGAAATGTTCGATGCTGATACTTTGGCTTCAATATCAGTTCCTGTTCAATGGTTGTTTTGACAGTTTCAATTTTAATAACTAGAAAACGACGTCACACTGCAGTTAAGGAAATGGACGGACAAGGTTTTCATTGGTTTATCTACATCAGCGGTGTCCAAAGCCTTTCATCCAGACCCAAAGCATCACTTTCATGTTTCCTCTGACCTTAATTTAGCATAATTTTCTCCCTTTAATACTTTGTCATTTATTTTTATCTTCTTACATCATTTTTGCACGCTTACGCCATTTTATGTCATTTTTGTTTTGTTAAAAAACTTTTAGTCTCGCTGCAAAAAAGTCGTCTAAATTTTTACAGCTTTTTTTATGCTGATTTGAAGGCAAACATTTGATTAATTGAATTCATTTGATGTATTTCCCAGCCCTAAATTACAATACCAATCTTTATCTTCATTTCTCATGGTTTTAATATTTGTATAGACTCAAAGCCCTTTCATAACATTGCAGTCATCGGTTTCAACATCCTGGTATTTTTTCCAATAAAAGCAGTTTCACGTAGAAATGTCCCCTTTGTCTCATACGTCTCATATGTCTCTGTTTTATTTTATTTTTTTTGTGCTGTCTCTGTCAGTATATCTGTCTGTTTCTTTCTTTTTTTGTGTGTGTGTGTATGTGTGTGTGTGTGTGTGTGTCTGTTGTCTGTTGTCTCTGGTCCTGTTGTTGTGGGTCGGTGAGGTCATCTTGTTTTGTAAGTATGTAACTGTATTGTTGTCCTATGAAAAATCAAAAATAAAATATAAAAAAAAAAGAAATGACCCCTGTTCCTGTAATCTGAAGCTTTCTGTTGACAGAATATCATTAATAAAAACATACAAAGGCTGAAGCTGACGAGAGGACATTTGGTTTCATGTGAAGTGACATTTTTCAGTCGGTGTCATAAAAGTACTGCCGTTCATTATTGAGCTCTAGTCATGATCTGTTAATCAAGTGTTGAACAATCTGTCCAAATCTGTCTTTCATCTACCAAAAAAAATCCCTCTTGCTTTCTACAGAACACTTTGTCATTTTTGTAATAAAATATTTCTAATCATGGTTTCCAGTGCAGTAGTTGAATTGTGTGTCCAACAGAAGCTGTTATCTCTTAAAAACATTCCCTCTCTCCGTGTCTTTCTTTCTCAAACACATTCACATTCTCTCAGCCTTCACATCACGCCCATTCACGCTCAGCACTGAGATTGGCAGGATTGACAGATAGCCATCAGAGCTTTGTGTGCTTTAATTAAACAACTGAGTGCTTTCAGAAGGCATTAGAATATGAATGTTTGCTGCCCGACTCCTATCAGACAGTTTTTAATTAGCCCAGTCAGCAAAAGCTCCAGTTTTGCTCTGTGGATAGAATTATAGAGAGGCTAATGAACAAGTGTGTGTCGGTGTGTGTGAGCTTTGTTATCTTCAAATGTGTGTTCATAAAAAAGCAAACATCCTTTTATTCTTCTGGCCGACAAAGCAGGTCTTTAATGACTGTTCCAGTGATTCTGACTGATGTGCTGCGTTGGGTAATAATTTGCTGATGTGATCGGCAGGTTCACCTACGAGATCGCTCCAGTGTTTGTGTTGATGGAGCAGCTGACTCTGAAGAAAATGAGGGAGATGATTGGATGGCCCGGTGGCGAAGGAGACGGCCTCTTTTCACCAGGTTAGTCAGAAGGAAAGTGGGTGATTTTGTGTTGGATGAATACAAACAAACTATTTAGAGGGTACACTTAAAGTATTAGAATGTTGGTAAAAAAATACACCAGTTTATGGTCAATATAAGTAGTTTAAGTCAATAGTTAAACCCTTTCATGCAAAAATTGCTCCAAAAAAAAAGACTTGTTGACCCTTTGCTAAGCCCCGCCCCCCTTAGTTACAGTTGCTATGCCATGTAAGACTAACTCCGTGGTACTTTCTGTATCAGAGACATGGTACATAGGAAACAACTGAAAATTTAGGTGACAACAGTAAGGGAATAATAGAGAGATGTGCACAAGAGAACTAGAGGAGCAATCTTCACAATATAGTGTAAGATGCTAACCAACATTAGCTCATTTAGCATGTAACTGTAAACAAAGACAGATGAGCATTTTTTCAGAAGCTATTCGTGTTAAGTTAAATTATGTCAAGTTTTTCATCAGCTTTAAGTTAGGTAGGTAACTCCATGTACATGATTTGTTAATGGTGCTCATACCTCTGTTTGTGCTCAACAGGGGGCGCTATCTCCAACATGTACAGCGTGATGATCGCACGTTACAAGTATTTCCCAGAAGTCAAGACCAAGGGCATGTCTGCTGCGCCCCGACTCGTCCTTTTCACATCCGAACACGTATGTGACCAGTAACACACACACACACACACAGACACACACTCGTACACAGTCCATTGGTAGAGCTGTAATAAAGCAGCCGTCACGGTTCAATCGCTGTAGATTGAAGCTGTGGAAGAAGTCTGGCAATAATCAGTAGGTCTGTTAAAGCAAGACAATGGCTTCATAACGGATTCTTTTTGTTCTATGGTGTCTACTTTTGTCTATAAAGAACTTCTAGTATTGGAGAGTAACAAGTTCCATGTAAAATAAATTAGAAAAAGCTGACTTAAAAAATTAACTCTCAAAGACAGAGAATACCATCTGCAGCTAAAAATACCTATTATTCTGAAACATGTAAAAGCTTGTGGACTACTAATACTGAAGACAAAGCACAGTGTAATTTCTCAACTTTAAAGTGTAATAAGTTTCAACACTTAGAGGTTCTATCTGCAGTATTATTCATTATATGTACCTAATAAACCCTTGTGGTTTTCCTCTGAGCTAAATGGTAGAGGTTTACACTTTTGTGTTCAGATAATA